>CM040404.1:49038968-49161468 GCA_022702515.1 Ilyophis sp. 1 JC-2022 | reverse complement strand
AGACCATACCCTAATGTTACCCTAAAGTTACCTTAAAATTGCCACAACGTTATCCCAGGGTATTACCAGCTGCTTCTTGGCAGTGAAAAAAGAATACGTAAAAAGATCTCTGGCTTTTGGCACGTTTCGCTTTTGTTTTCCTCTTTGTTTTCTGTGTGTGTTTGCGTGCGAGAAGAGATTTTAACTTCGTTTTTGAGTTTTTGTTTTAAGTGTAATCAGCCGTCAATAAAAGGGGAGAGAAAGAGCGTGCTATTTGATTGGTTTTTTGGGTCCAGCGAAGGAGTAGTTATGGTCATTTACTGTAAAGCGAAAAACCTCTGAAATACGCTACGAATTACGCCATAACACAAATATTATTAATTATGCACAATATTTTTCTTTTTGTAACCTGAAAGAAGATAATTTCCCCCCACTTTTACTACTAGTATTAACTACAGATGGAAACCACAAAGATAGAATTCTTATGATTACTTGGATATTCATTATGAATTTTAATATATTTGTTTCTGCCACTATGAAACAAGACTCCACCCCCAAGAAGTGATATCAGCACTGCCTTTATCCAATCAGCTTTCTCTCTCCTGCTTTACAAATAAACACGCAAAGACCTTAATTTATACTACAAGGAATTTCATTTAGGAAATTATGCCTTTAATTTCTTTTTCTGAGATTTTGCTGGTTATTTTTCTCCTTTTATTAAAGAAACCTTAATTGCATATGGAAGCTAGAGCAAAGTTTCTCATTACTTGAATATAAAATATTTAGTCAATGTTTAAATTAATATTTGTCACTTCTCTTAACTGCCCGTTTCTCGCTCCTCTAATCTGCCTTTCTGTTTCCAGCTCTCTCTCTCTCTTCACTCTCATCTTTTTAAAAACTCACCCCAGCTTTATTAGCATATAGTAAGTTATAAAATATAATTCAGTGGCATTTGAGAATAAGGTTAATGCTTAAGTCTTCCTCTTTTCCTCACCTTTCTCCCCTCTCCGTCGTCTTGGTTTTTGCTTTATTTTCACATGACGGATGAAAGGTATTCAAGCAGAAATGCGCTGTCATTACACCAGATGTCATTTAGATTAAGAGATTTGAGGAACCGGTAGGAGGTAACACTGGTCTACATTTAGGCATTAATGCCTGTGTAATCGCAAAGTAACAGCTCTAATACCTGCTTGATGTATAATACAATGTAACTACAGAGGAAAGTAAAATAACTACTGTTATGAACATTCAAATGTTGACACAGAGCTCTGGTTCTTATTACAGATTTTTAAAGCACAACAACATGTAATCGTGTCTTTATACAGCTGGTACATTGTAGCTACACCTACACTGGTAACTGGCCTGAGGGGTGTCATATTTTGGAAGAGCTCTGCCTAAATTGTGTTCCTGGTTCATTGTTTTGTCCTCCAGTTTATTGAAGGCTGTCACAGTCACATACCTTTATTCTGCTTTTAATCACCCTAATAGATCCTGCTTTCTGTCCTCTATAGCATGTTAATGGCTAACGCTGAAACTGCACAGCTAAAACACATCAACAGGTCATGCTAAAACCGCACAGCTAAAACCGTTAACGGCTAATGCTAAAGCTGCACTGCTAAAGCATGTTAATGGCTAATGCTGAAACCGCACAGCTAATGCTGAAACCGCACAGCTAAAACCGTTAACGGCTAATGCTGAAACCGCACAGCTAAAACCGTTAACGGCTAATGCTAAAGCATGCTAACGGCTAATGCTGAAACCGCACAGCTAAAACCGTTAATGGCTAATGCTAAAGCATGCTAATGGCTAATGCTGAAACCACACAGCTAAAACAGTTTTAAAACTTCAGTTTTCTCAATGTGTAGGAAATGAGAATTGTTCCACTCATGTACGTAAGCAGTACTTATTTGCAGTACTCTCACAGTATGTCTCAACAATTAGCTTGTTTATTACATTTTTTGCTGTCTGTCTGTTGAAATATGCTATGCTATGTGAAGGTGAAAAAACACTTCCATTTTTAAAGGCACATGTAGATTAGGAACACAGGTGGCAATACGTGTAATCACATCAGTCTGGTGACCTGGTACTCGCGGGCAGGTGTGGGTATTATTCCGGCTTGAATAACGGTCAGGTGACTCCTGAAAACAGATTGGGTGTTTGCATTGCTTTCTGCCGTAAACCCTGGGGATTTATTGGGCACTCTCCCCACTCTCCTTAAACTTTATATCCAGAAATATACACGGACGTTCTGATGTCCTTATATCACCGGACTCACATATTCTGCTTATTGATGGTGTGAGACTGTTTGCAAACCTTTGTTTTAGTTACACTAGAAGTAAAATGTGACCAATCGTATTTTCACTGAGTTTGTTTTAGCAGCCTGTGGGTACTGGTATAACTTATATTATAAATGTTATTGATAACTATTGCTGGAAACTTACTGAGATTTCAGCTTTTTATTTTGACAAATCATAACCCTCTTGCCTTTTTTATATTGGCATGTGCGTTTGTGTACACGCATCATTCTGTGTGCGCGTGTGTGTCCATAAGCCCATAAGCATGCACCTGGGTGTGAGTGTGTGTATTTGTGTGTGTGGCAGGTTTTATTGACTTTTCAGCCAAGAGCAGACCTCTGCCATATTCATCAAGGTTAAAAGCAGCTTTCTGTTGTCTGAGAAGAGAGACCACAGCACTGGCCACACAAACCAAAGTAATCATTAAATCACTAAATATTCATGCACCTTTCCTCTTTCTGATACCATCTGCTCTGCCTCATTTCCTGTCTCAAAATCATACGTCTTCTGTTTAATTTTCTATCTATCAAAATCATACCTCTTCGGTTTCGTTTACTTACTGTAGTTAATGTAACAATCCTGATTCCAGTCTCACACCAAGAGAGTCCCTGCTTTGTTCTATCTGGGCGTCTGTCATCTCCTGACAGGAAGTACTAATAAGCCCCACCCCCTATCATGAGTTACATATTTACTTAATTACTGCAAAGGTCTTTCCAAGCACACACTACACCCCCCCCAGTTCTCCCCCCCCCCAGGATCTCTCTGTTGTGACTCTCCTCCAAGTTGGGTCAAAGGGGTACAGGTAATCTTCTCTTCTCTGCACCATCAGGCAACATCAGGGGAGTGGAGCCAGCTGCAACACATAAAAAACAACAATCTCTATCATTCTGGATGACTAAATTAGCTGGATAACGGCACAGAGGAAAACCCGTAATCCACCTAAATCTGGAACATGGACTGAGGTAAAGAGCTGTTTGTGGGTTTTTACTCAGTGCAGTTATCCAGCTAACTCAGTAATCCTGTTTTGTGATACAGACCCCAGGGGCTACCAAGTCCTGAAAGGCCACAAGCTGGGCTGCTTTTCCAGTGCTGCTCAGCACTTATTCGTTGAATGAATTCAGTTGATTACGCGGTTAACTCGCCTCCCATGACTTTCTGGGACCAAACTGTTCTCTGTCTTGGCGGCACTCCCCTAGTGCTCAAAATGAGAAACTGCACAATTCCCTCTGAAAAAATGATCAACAAATTGTATCCTTTTACGGGACACAAAATTCCGTCCTGTAACCTACAATTTGAGGGGTAATAAAACTGAATTGCAGGATGAAATACCGGTAATCCCACAGATAGAAAACCTATTCAACACCCCCCAACCCCCAAATAGAATAATATGTCTGGGGTGAAAAATAAATGATAAAAGTAATGTATCTGAAGTCTGAACAGCTTGTCAGTCTGAAAAAAACTACCGTTTGAAATTGGCTCGTTCTGATGCCAGCAGGGCTGCTTTCCCGAGCGGTGCCAGTCACAAACGCCCAAACACAATGGTTGTTGAGAAGCTTTCCTTTAGCAACACAAATGGAAAACCTCATCCAGCTAAGTTGCAAGTTCTAAGTTTTATCTGCATCTGGTAGCAGCTCAGCAACTGCAAAACATGCCAATAACGTCCAGGAGCACTGCTAGTCGTGCTAGATATTTATTGTTTCAATGAGCTCTGTCAAAGTTACTCCAAGGGTTTATGGTGTGTCACAAATGAAGTGTTTGTGGTGTGCAGAACTGCGGTCTGTGCTACGGACCAAAACAGGACCATGCCGGTGCTGATAAATGATCGAAATGGGACCGGGCTGGTAACAACAGTGACTGAGTTCTGCGACGTGTAATCGTCCAGCTACACAGTCCTGTCTCTTCCAGCTGCACAGTCCTCTCTCTTCCAGCTGCACAGTCCTGTCTCTTCCAGCTGCACAGTCCTGTTTCTTCCAGCTGCACAGTCCTGTCTCTTCCAGCTGCACAGTTCTGTCTCTTCCAGCTGCACAGTCATGTCTTCCAGCTGCACAGTCCTGTCTCTTACAAATGCACAGTCCTATCTCTTACAAATGCACAGTCCTGTCTCTTCCAGCTGCACAGTTCTGTTTCTTACAGTTGCAAATGGACATTTTTAATGGGGAATGTAGCAGATTTTGGGTGCCCAAAACAAAAAAATGCTTCTTCTTGAATCGGGGGGGAATCTATGAGAAATCTCTCAGCCACCACCTCTCCCTCTCTAAGCCCCACCTCTTCCTCTCTAAGCCCCCAACCCTCCCTTTCTAAGCCCCTACCTCTCTCTCTCTCTCTAAGCCCCCACCTCTTCTTCTTTAAGCCCCACCTCTCCCTCTCTAAGCCCCACCTCTTCCTCTCTAAGCCCCCACCCCTCCCTTTCTAAGCCCCTACCTCTCTCTCTCTAAGCCCCCACCTCTTCTTCTTTAAGCCCCACCTCTTCCTTTCTAAGCCCCACCTCTCCCTCTCTAAGCCCCATCTCTTCCTCTCTAAGCCCCCACCTCTCTCTCTCTAAGCCCACACCTCTCTCTCTCTAAGCCCCCACCTATCTCTCTCTAAGCCCCCACCTCTCTCTCTCTCTAAGCCCCCACCTCTCTCTAAGCCCCCACCTCTCTCTTAGCCGCACAACGTTGCGTTAATTGCTCTGATCGAGTGGAGGGGGACTGCGGCTCCTGCAGCTAAAGGTTAATTAATAATAGCAGTTAACGGATATCCGATGTGTTGACATTTATTTCTTATGAAATGTGAAAAAGGAAATCCAAAATTAAAAGGAGAAGATGATTCTATTTCCTCTGTCGCGCTTGATGTTGATTTGCCGTTTGGGAGGTGCCTGACATTTTGGAAGTGGTTCATTTGAAAGTAGTTAATTGTGCAAATTGTTTTGTGTTTTTTTTACATTTGAAAAGGTCAAAATCCAGGCGTTGCTTTGATCACGTGAGGCTGAAAGTGTGTGTTTGCATGCATGAGGCCTTTTTGTGTATATTTGAGGTGTGTGTGTGTGTGTGTGTGTGTGTGTGTGTTTGCACATGCTTGTTTGTGTGTTTGATGTGTGTGTACGTGCGTACATGCCTGTGTGTTTGTGTACATGCCTATTTGTATATTTGAGGTGTGTGTGTGTGTGTGTGTGTGTGTTGTGGGTTGGATAGGCAAGGTGAGATCTGAGAATGTGGTATGAAAGCTCAGAGAGTTTCTTCAGTGCAAATTATGAATATTTATTCACACAAACTGTTTGTGAAATGAAAATTAATCTACCGCCTGTTGGGAGGGGAGCCAGACCGTTTATTTCCACAGAAAGACCTTTTCTGTTTAAACTGCCAGACAGCTCTTTACAAAACAAAATCATCTTGAAAACCAACCTATTAGAGGGGCTACAGCAAACAGGAACCCTCGAACCCTCAGCGCTTTTGGTCGTTCCTCAATATTACTCTCTTCTGAGAACCTCCGGGGATGTTTGAGAATTTTGGAATTTCTCCGCTTGTTTTTCCCCAATGCAGGATTAAAAACGTCCCGTGAAATACATTTTTGCTCCCAACATCATATCTCGCCCAAGCTTGTCTCCTTCATATGAAATGGCGAGGCTGATTTATGTGAAAAGGTGTGTTTTGAAATGCCATACTGTGCTCACTGATTTTCTCTATTTGTAACAGGTGATGATAAAACAAGTGTTTGGGAAAAAAAGAAAAAAAAGGAAATTGCAATCTGCCGCTCAGATTGAAAAATTTCCAGTTGACTTCCCACGCATATTACAAATGTACAGTGTTCATAACCAGGTTTTTCCTCTTCTGTTTGTCATGTGAAATTGCTCCCGGAGTAAACAGATGAACAAAACAAAATAATATCAGGATAAACACTTAGTTTACAGGAGAACAGAGCTACTTTATTCCTGGGAATATCACTCAGGAGAACAGAGCTACTCTATACAGTATTCCTGTGAATATCACTCAGTGGGAGTTTTGCTTGTGTGTGCATGTGTGTGTGTGTTTGTGTGTGCCTGCATGCGTGCATGTATGTCGCAGGCTCTGGTGAAATAAATAATGTCCAAAAAATCCAAGATTCATATTGAGGAACTGACTTCAAAATTTCAGGCAGGGATTTTAACCAGTTATTCATATAAATAGAGTAGTCATGCTAAATTACTTAATATACTTTATTATGTTTCCATAGAGTCATATATTCACCAAAGTAAAACAAAATGTGTAGCATGGTTTTATATTGAAATTGTAGTTTTACCAAACCGCACCTTAATCATCACCTTTGACCTTCCTTCCTTCTTAAAACGAGGTGCTAAACGTACACTCGTCACAGTACTAGTCATAACAGTGCAAACAGAAATGCCTTTGTCAGTTTTTCAAACTGAAAGGCAGTTGTCGCAGAATGTCAGCCTTATTTAAACACTGTTACGTAGTCACGGAACAGCAATAAAGTGTGATAATAAGGACAGACCATTTAGCCCATATTTACTCTGCATTAACCTGTAATCCAGAGGGGATCAATTACTGTTCCAAGGATCCCAGACTCTCTGCCACTGCTACAGCCCAAAAACTTGGAATTACCTCATTCTTTTACACTTTTTTTGTCAGAGATTGGTTCATTTGTGAACCAGAGGACAGAGAGTAAACATTCAAAAAGAAGATAGCGCACGCTCCTTGCTCCTCGGTTTATTTAGCAGAAGGTAACCAGTGGTTCAGCAGCACACGCCTTCTCCAGAGTTTACTTCTGTGGATGCAGGGATTGAGAATATTCAGCATACAGGTGCAGCTCAAAAAATTAGAATATCGTGAAAAAGTTCAATATTTTTTGTCACTCATTTCAGAAAGTGAAACTCATATATTATATAGATTCATTACACATAGAGTGAAATATTTCAAGCTTTTATTTCTTGTAATTTTGATGATTATGGCTTACAGCTAATGAAACCCAAAATTCAGTGTCTCAGAAAATTAGAATATTTTGCTTTAACATATTTTTTAAGTATCATATTTAATATTTGGTCGCATATCCTTTGCATGCTGTTACTTCCTGAAGTCTGTGACCAATCAACATCAAAAGACTCTCGATATCTTATTTTCAGGTACTGTTACAAGCGATACTATAACCTCTCTGCATTTGAACTGATCTCTATGGGAATTTGGGGGTGAGACTAGATTCAGCTGTAAATTACACTGCTACAATATGGAACACATGGCTGGCTAAATGGCTGTAAGTCATCAAGGGTCTGAGCTATCGAACGAGCCCCAAACCATCACTCTGTTGCCAGATATGGAGTAGATGTGGATGGATCACTGCAAGGGTTATTTATCCTGACTCATTTTCCTATAGAACTCTATGGGGGAAAAAGTCAGGAGAAACAACCCTTAAAGGGATCCATCCACATCTACTCCATATCTGGCCGCAGAGTGATGGTTTGGGGCTCGTTTGATACCTTAGACCCTTGATGACGTACAGCCATTTCGCCAGTCATGTGTTCCATACTGTACCAGCGTAATTTACAGCTGAATCTAGTCTTACCCCCCAATTCTCATAGAGATCAGTTCAAATGCAGAGAGGTTATAGTATCGAGTCTTTTGATGTTGATTGGTCACAGACTTCAGGAAGTAACAGCATGCAAAGGATATGCGACCAAATATTAAATATGATACTTTAAAAATATGTTAAAGCAAAATATTCTAATTTTCTGAGACACTGAATTTGGGTTTTCATTAGCTGTAAGCCATAATCATCAAAATTACAAGAAATAAAGGCTTGAAATATTTCACTCTATGTGTAATGAATCTATATAATATATGAGTTTCACTTTCTGAAATGAGTGACAAAAAATATTGAACTTTTTCACGATATTCTAATTTTTTGAGCCGCACCTGTATATGTGATTTAATAGGTGACAGGTGTGGCAATCGTGTGACAAATTTACATAATTAGATACCAGAGAGATTAACAGACATACAGGTGCAGCTCAAAAAATTTGAATATCGTGAAAGTCTATGACCAATCAACATCAAAAGACTCTCGATATCTTATTTTCAGGTACTGTTACAAGCGATACTGTAACCTCTCTGCATTTGAACTGATCTCTATGAGAATTGGGGGGTAAGACTAGATTCAGCTGTAAATTACGCTGGTACAGTATGGAACACATGACTGGCGAAATGGCTGTACGTCATCAGGGGTCTAAGGTATCAAACGAGCCCCAAACCATTACTCTGCGGCCAGATATGGAGTAGATGTGGATGGATCCCTTTAAGGGTTGTTTCTCCTGACTTTTTCCCCCAATGAGTTCTATAGGAAAATGAGTCAGGAGAAATAACCCTTGCAGTGATCCATCCACATTTACTCCATATCTGGCAACAGAGTGATGGTTTGGGGCTCGTTCAATAGCTCAGACTCTTGATGACTTACAGCCATTTAGCCAGCCATGTGTTCCATACTGTACCAGTGTAATTTACAGCTGAATCTAGTCTCACCCCCCAATTCCCATAGAGATCAGTTCAAATGCAGAGAGCTTATAGTATCGCTTGTAACAGTACCTGGAAATAAGATATCGAGAGTCTTTTGATGTTGATTGGTCACAGACTTCAGGAAGTAACAGCATGCAAAGGATATGCGACCAAATATTAAATATGGTACTTAAAAAATATGTTAAAGCAAAATATTCTAATTTTCTGAGACACTGAATTTTGGGTTTCATTAGCTGTAAGCCATAATCATCAAAATTACAAGAAATAAAGGCTTGAAATATTTCACTCTATGTGTAATGAATCTATATAATATATGAGTTTCACTTTCTGAAATGAGTGACAAAAAATATTGAACTTTTTCACGATATTCTAATTTTTTGAGCTGCACCTGTAAATAATACAAGAATATTCCATTGCAATCAATTTCGTCAGTAACAAAGCATTATCAAACAATAGTGTACTGGTGCATAAAGATGAATAAAAAAATGTTTTAGGTCTAAACATACTATATAGTTATAAATGAAAACTTTTAATTGAAAATTGAAGTATATGGCAATAAGCATTTGTTATATAGTAATATACACTGCCTGGCCCAAAAAAAAGTTGCACACTCTAATATTTAGTTGGACCGTCTTTAGCTTTGATTACGGCGCGCATTCATCGTGGCATTGTTTCAACGACCTTATGCAACGTCACAACATTTATTTCCGTCCAGAGCATACATTTTTTAGCCGAGATCTTGTACTGACGACGGGAGAGTCGAACCACTCCATAAAGTCTTCTCCAGCACATCCCAAAGACTTTCAAGGGGGTTGAGGTCAGGACTCTGGTGGCCAATTCATGTGTGAAAATGATTCCTCATGCTCCCTGAACCACTCTTTCACAATTTGAGCCCGATGAATCTTGGCATTGTCGTCCTGGAATATGCTCATTGATGGGATAACCTGGTCATTCAGTACATTCAGGTACTCAGCTGATTTCATTGTATTGCTCCATAACGTTGCTGAGCCTAGACCTGACCAATTGAAGCAACCCCAGATCATAACACTGCCTCCAGAGGCTTGTACAGTGGGCACTATGCATGACGGGTGCAATGGCAACTATTTTTGACCAGGCAGTGTATATCTGTCTATATATTACTTTAGTATTATAGTTGTCTGTAAAATCCTTATGCAACACAACAGGCTAAATTATGAATGATCTTCTTTTTTTTTTTAAAGAGTGGGATGTTGTGATAGAGGTGTGGAATCTTGGAGCTTGGTGCAGAGAGGGCATTGTAATTCCGGCGGAAAGATGTTTCTGGTCTCAGGTTGTGAGGGGGCCGAGCTCACGGAGCAGCCAGAGACCAACCCCCGGGGGAGGAGTGACCCTGAAACCTCCCGCTGCTCCCCACGGTGACTGAGGTCACCCAGCCGCCCACCTGCATTACCTGCACAGACCGTCTCAGCGGGAATATACCGCGATAATGCGCTGATTATCAGGTGCGGCTCCAATCGCTGGGAAGGGGGAGTGGGGTTTGCTCCAGCGGTGGGCACAGCTAGCATTTACTATCAACTGCTGCCACTCTGGTATGGACCAATCAGAACACTTTTCTCTTCACATGCTGTCAGTCATATTTTTCTCTACATGCTGTCAGTTGCTGATTCACTGGTATGGACCAATCACTGACTATAACGAACCAACTTGGCTTTGCTCTGTGTGTGCTATCAGCCACTGGCTCACTGGTTTGGACCAATCAGAACACTGCTCACTACCCCAAAAAGCTTATGTTTGGTGAGTCATCAGGGATGTTTAGTCGCTCCACCCGTTTTGCAGTTCATGATTCCTCCCTCATCGCTAGGTAATCTTGAGGTTAGATTTTCTTTTCTAATGCAGTGGAACTTCCTTAAACTTGTGATTTCATCAAGTAATAATCAAAAACGACCTAAAAACCAATATTCTAACCGCTAAACCATCCCACATCCCAAATGCTCATTCGTCCAGAGCCAAACCTCCGCCTGCTAGGTTCCCACCCGCAGACGCTCCCAGACGTTCGGAATGCTGTGAGTTAGATTAGGAAACTGCTCTGGAAGCGCTTGGAGCAGGAAATTAAGTTCTGCGGTGAAATGGAATGAGGCTATTCTTCGGGGTCCTCTTAACAGAACGTCGTTTACCTTCAGAGGCCCCGGAAAAAAAAACAGCAGGAAATGTGTGCATTTATTTACTTGTTTATTTATATTTTAATTGACTGATGTCCACTGATACCCCTACATCTCTTAACGACTGAATTGGTGGGGGTGGGGGGTGATGAAATATGGCATGCCAGAGAAACATCATTGGATGGGGAGCTCGTAACGAGGGGCAGGGATGATTGGTTCCCCAAACGTTTCTTTTGCGCTCCGTCGTCTGATGGTAACAAATTGCTCTCGTAAAATACGGGGCGGGGGGGGGGTGTTAAGTTCCTTCCATTGGCTCCGAGCCTCTCATTTGCGTCCAGAACCCCCTCTTCGGCGGCTGTCAGACGTTTGAAGTTGAGCGTTAATCGCCTCGCCTGTGTTTTCATTCGGTCTCCGAAACACAGAGATGAGGAAACAGATGCAAAGCGTTAGGGGTTTTTTCCCCACACACAGACACTCTCATCCTGTATCACTTGGCCGGGCGTTGGAGTTCTTCTCCGGTCAGAAATACGGCACGTCCCGTTATAAAATGAGCTCCAGGACTCTGGAGGCTGCCGGCCTGTATGAAGTCATACCATTCCACATGAAAAATTGCAGATAAAAAATCGGCAGATGTAATATGGATAAGTGTCAAAGGTGTTTTGAAATAACCTATTTTATACACCCAAAGGTCGAAAGCTTATTTTGTGCCTGTGTGTATGTTTTGACAGTGTGTGTGTGTGTGTCTGTGTGGTATTATCATATTACATTGCAGTGTCTTATATTATATAAAATTATGAAAACAGACAGCTAATAATATTCCAGGTTAATTCAGAAGAATTTCAGAAATAAATACTGCCTATCTATGTGAACAGAGTTTGGAATCATTTTGAAAGTCAGGGATATATATTTTTTTTTTTTCAGGTCCCAAAAGTTATTTGCCGCAGAACGGAGACTTTGTAGGTCACAGCAATCAAGTTGGGGAGACTTAAATGAGCTTCAGCACCACATACAATAAAGCGTTAATTGGATGTTAATCACTCATTAAAGTGAAATGCCAAATGTTATTCTTGCAGAATGCTAAGTTCTTAAGGGGCACCTGGAGTGATTTGCTAAGAAATACTCACACAGGGAAGATATCTGTCTGGCCCGAATTTTAAAGCACGCTCTGTTCAGTGCGGGCTCGCCAATGTCCAACCAAACGTCCGACGTGGGTTTACCTCGTTAGCATCTTTTCCTGTTTAGCAGGGTGATTAACTCGAGTAAATGTTGAGCCAGTAGGCAGGACAGATAAGACAGAAGACGTATTTGATTTGGTGTTCAGTTTCTTTACAGGAAATGTCTGTTGGTGTTTGTTTTTTTGTTTACAAATAATAATAAATAAGTAATCATTTCATTACTATTTCAGTGAAAAGGAGAAAGTTGTGAGTGGTATGAGGATGGCGGGTGTGCGGTGTCGTGGGGGAGAGAAAGAGAGAGTAGAGGTCGTTTCCTGGGGCGCACGAGGAAAGGCTGTCTGAATGGGAATGACAGCGCCGGGAATGCGGGAATGATGAGGAGCCTGTGGGGGGGGAAAGAGTCTCTAATTCCATAATTCCAGAGTTTTCCCTCACCTTTCGGATACAGCTTCTGGTATGTTTATGGGCGTGGCTGGTGTTTGAAAGAAAAGGGGTGGGGGGAATAATGAAGTTGAGTAAGACAAAAACTCTGCTGCTGTGACAGACAGACAGACAGTGTGTTAATGCGTATCTGTGTCACAGTGATTGGCAGGACATACGTACATATACACACTGATATGACATCCCTCCTTGGGTGGATGATGTCATATTTAAGGTCTCTGGTGGAGACAGGCTGCTCCCTCCGAACCTGGTGCTCATTTTCCAGCACGTTTAATGAGACCTGCCTATCGCCACTGTCTGCCAACCCTGTCAGCGCCGATCAATACACATCATCAGTCATGGCAGCCGCCTGCATTTAGTTTACACTCTAATCCTGTATTAGCCCGCGCCGTTTGCGTTATGCCCCATTATGGCTCCAGGGCTGGGGGTTAAATGAATGAGAAGCTGCTCAGGGCTTGTTGGGTAATTTTATTGTCTTGCAGTGTAATTGGAATAATGAGCAGAGTGCACTGATAGTCTGCAGTGTTTTCAGTGTTTTAGCGTCGGCTCTCTCTAACCTGGCACCAGCCTTAATCAATCAATCAATCAATCAATCAATCAATCAGTCAGTCAATCAATTATCAGTCAATAAATCAGTCCTTCAGGCACTCAATCATGTATTAATTTAATTAAACTGAGAGGACACTACCGCCAATCACAGTTTGTCAGTTCTGGGCCACACCCCCTGGGACAAGTCTCCTCCCCCAGACTGTGACATCATAATGCTTCCTGATTTTTTTTTTTGCTGACAGAAACAGAACTTTCCCGACATGTCCTCCATCTCAAACGTGGCCGTTTGTGGTTGAGCATCATCATGCTCTGTAGGGTTCTACCCGGCACACGCCCAGCCACTGTTCCATTTCTTACAAAATGATGGCACAATCGCATCATCTATCTGTTTATAGAGCCGTCTGCCCTCAAAAACACGCTGTCCAGAAACACACCGATTATTGCTGATAATTTTGCTTTTCTTTCCTCTTTTTTGTAACCATCTGAATTTTAATGGTGTGGGGTTTTTTGTTTCTGTTTGCTAAACACAAGCCTTGTTTGTTCATATTTATCTGCATTTAAACATAGTGCCCATACAAATCTCCCCAACACAGCCCTTACAGGACAGGTTGCACGCTGGTTAGTTGGTTGTTTCCGGGGCGTCCTGGGGGATATCGGTGCAATTGGGATCTAAGAGGGGCGGTAGGTCACGCCTGGCTTGCAGGTCGTGGCTACACCTGTTTCTGGCATTTCTTGCACATGCATGACTGGGGATATGAGAGGGTTCCTGCGCATGCATGACTGGGGATATGAGAGGGTTCCTGCGCATGCATGACTGGGGATATGAGAAGGTTCCCATGCATGCATGACTGGGGTTATGAGAGAGGGTTCCCGTGCATGCATGACTGGGGATATGAGAGAGGGTTCCCATGCATGCATGACTGGGGTTATGAGAGAGGGTTCTCATGCATGCATGACTGGGGATATGAGAGAGGGTTCCCGCGCATGCATGACTGGGGATATGAGAGAGGGTTCCCGCGCATGCATGACTGGGGATATGAGAGAGGGTTCCCGCGCATGCATGACTGGGGATATGAGAGAGGGTTCCCGCGCATGCATGACTGGGGATATGAGAGAGGGGAAAATAAATAAAAGGAAGTGTTCTTGTGTCCTTTTAGTCGGTTACACATTCGCGTAAACCTCCTCTGGCACATATTTCAGAGAGGATACACTATGTGGGTAAAACATGCCCATGGGAAACAATGGCACAGATAAAATTTGTGAATATTTCAGCCTGTATGCTAAGTCTAGACCATTAAAACTGGTCTGCAGGGGTTTTGTGTTGTATATGGTGCCATTTCAGGATCAAAACAACACCCAACACAAGGTAAAAATATCACAAGCTGTCTGCCATCATTAGAATGATTAATAAGTAAAAAAGTAACTATTTAAATTTTTTATAGTATTAAAGATTATTATTACCACTTAAGCATTACTTGACTTCATAGCGATATGTGTTTGCTGAATGGGAGAGTGTGTCACCTACAAAACTACTTTGAATCTAGTCATGTGACCCTCTTGATTGATGCCTATTGGGTGGTTTTCTTGTTTTGAGAGACATGGATGCATTCAGCCCTGTTCACCAGGTCCGGTGTAGAGCACACATGCTGTGACATCACAATGCACCCATTTAAGAGTGACTATGATTCAGGCCTGGTTGCCATGCCAAGGCACCTTGCAAAAAAAAATTTATTGTATTTTTTTAATATGTCCATTAATCAAGTGACAAATTATGAAACATGTAGTTTTCAGTCTAATTTGTCACTTTTTGCAGATTGTTACATTCTGTGTCATGGCATTACATCACAGAAATACAGATGAAAAAAGCATTAGGCTGCAAACAAAATAATTCTACTCTACAACCTTGAAATAACATATAACGTTTATAATGGGTGACATTATTTGACATTCACCAAGATTTTCATATATTAACATAGCATAAATTATTTCTTGTATGGAAAATTGGCAAGGATATACACATGCTCTCTCTCACACACTCACACACATCAGCTCATTCATTCACGCTTGGCTTGTGTTGGCAACAACATCTTGTTACTAGGGCGCGAGCAGCGACAAAGTGACTTTCACCGGTGGCGTTCTTCTTCATGTGTTTATGAATAAGAGTGCAAATGATAGCACCTCAACTTCTCCCTGACCCTCACAGACTCCCGTAATTTTCCTGCTGCTCTCGTTCCTGTGGCGACGGTGACATTGCGATGCCATTGGCAGGTGCTGAATGGAGAGGGGGAAAGTTCTAGCAAACGGCAGGATTGACGCAAGTCATTCCAGTGTATTCATTTCCTTGGCCTTGGTTTTGGATTTTTTAGACACTTTAGACACTCAGGCTGCTTGCTTGACGAATGAGAATCCTTCATTTCCAGCTCATTGTGATATAACAGGAAACCGGAAGACATCACAACAGCTGTTCTATTAATATATTTTTTTCTTCTTGTCCCCCCCCCTCTACTTTGCTGGACATACTGTATGTGTGAAAAGGCAACTGTGTGTTTGTTTTTTCAGAACAGGGCAAAAAAAAAAAAAAACAACAACATATTCCAGCAAATAATAAATAGTTGGAGTGCTTCACGGAGGAGATGTGTGTGGAGGAAATGGGAAAGGCCGTGGCACCCTTGAAGAATTGTCTTTTTCTGACACCTATTAACTTTATTTTATGGATTGTTGTTGCTACTGTCGTAACCAGGGCCTTGTTAAAGCCATGCTTGTGCCAGCATACATTCTGAAGAGGTTGTAGCGAATGTGGGGAAAAATAAAAAACTCTAAATCTTTATGACCTCGCTGTTGCCGAACGCTGGCGTTCCCGTCTGTCCTTCCTCGGCGGCTCAGAAGTGTTCCGGCTCGGCGACCTTTGCTTTGCCGTGTCCTTCAGTGCGCTGTGTACATTCCTGCTCTGCGGAAAGCGACAGCCGTGCGCACGCCGGCGTTGACTCACTGATTAAATCGGGCCCACAGCGAAGCACATCTGAGATTGAACGAAGATCGTCCCGCTTTGCGAAATCGCGCTCAAATATTTGACTTTGCCACATGGGTCCGCACCGATCTGTGTGTCAATAACTTTATCATTTAATAGCGCGAAATGCTCGGCCTCATAATTATTAATATTTCAAGGGGTCGCCGCTTGAGAAATGTGAAAATAGGCATTAAAAATAAATGGCTGGAGAGCTGGTGGAGGAGGGAAAGGACACAGGCCACGCCGTTCGAGCAGAATCGGCACACGCGCTGACAAGCTGATAAAGGAGCACAGGGGGTAGTCAACAGACAGCACAGAGGAGTTTTACACCCACCTGAACATACTGCAATTTTACAGCCCGTTTTATAAATGAATAATAAACTAATGAATAATAAAGGTGAAAGTATAAACGGCCACAGCCTATCAGTCACATTTAAGCTCTTTTTGCTTTTTTTATTGTTGTTTGAAACTGATCTGAGACTCTCCGAAGCACGGATGTGCAGCTTAGAGGCCATAAAGGGCCGATGCGTAAATGTGACTTTCTGTAAATTGTGTGTGTATGTATGTATGTGTGTGTGTTTGTGCATCTGTTTATGTGTGTGTGGTGGTGGGGTGGGGGTGTGTGTGTGTATGTATGTGTGCAATGTTTCCTCCTGCAGAAAAATCAATAGCTGCCTGTGGCTGTAGAGCTAGCCGTTGCTGAGGGGTGAGTCACTAAAGGATGACTGACAGCCCGTCAGGAACGTCAATCATAATCCCACAGAGACACTGATACACACTCGCTCTCTCGCTCTCTCTCTGTCACACACACATGCACCAATACACTCACACACGCACACACACACACACTCAAACACACTTTGATACACACTCTCTCGCTCTCTCTGTCACACACACATGCACCAATACACTCACACTCACACACACTTTGATACACACTCTCTCACTCTCTCTCTGTCACACACACATGCACCAATACACTCACAAACGCACACACAAACACACTCTCTTTTCTTTCACACACACACACACACACACACACACACACTGATACACACTCACTCTCTCACACACACACACATTCAGAAACACACACACTTTTTTTCTCTCTCTCACACACACACACACACACACACACACACACACACACAGACACACAGATACACACTCACTATTTCAAACACACACACACTTTTTCTTTTCGCACACACACAGACCTCTGGTACAGTGTAAAGAGTGCTGGTATGATAATAACTTAATAACATTTATTCATATAGCACCTGTCCATCACACAGCACAAAGTGCTTTACAGTGAGTAAAGTCAATCAACAATGTGACATAATGGCTTAATAAATCATACATAAGCAAATGTCATGCTTCATAAAGGGTGACATAACATGGTATGCCAAACAATGTCACCTGGCTGATGGCTAAAAATTATACAGGGTGACATAAAACATGCTTGTGTATGATGCTAGGCTAACTGTGACGCATTTGGCATAACATGTTGCATAAGAAGGCAACAGCATAACATATGAAGCATGACATTTACTTATGTATGATTTATGAAGCCATTATGTCACGTTTATGAAGGCGTTGTATATGCTATATAAAGCCTTTATATGGAAACTTTGTTTAAAGCATGACCAAGATAACGATAAAATACAACGCAAGTTAAAACAATCGAACAAATGTAAAAATTTACAAAAGCAATAATATAAAAGTGAGTCTTTAAGTGGGAAAGAAGAGACAGACTCTGCAGTTCTCTGATATTATAGGTGACCTTTAGCAGAGCACACACCTGTAATAACTGTGAGTGAAATGCCTGTGACTGTAATGCACTCCCATCAGAATCTGAACTGTGAGTAAATTACCTGTGACTCTAAGGTACACCTGTCAGGACTGTGAGTAAATTACCTGTGACTCTAAGGTACACCTGTAATAACTGTGAGTGAAATGCCTGTGACTGTAATGCACTCCCATCAGAATCTGAACTATGAGTAAATTACCTGTGACTCTAAGGTACACCTGTCAGGACTGTGAGTAAATTACCTGTGACTCTAAGGTAAACCTGTCAGGACTGAGAGTAAATTACCTGTGACTCTAAGGTACACCTGTCAGGACTGTGAGTGAAATACTTGTGACTGTAAATCACACCTTTCAGAACTGTGAGTGAAATACTTGTGACTGTAAGGCACACCTTTCAGAACTGTGAGTGAAATACTTGTGACTGTAAGGCACACCTTTCAGAACTGTGAGTGAAATACTTGTGACTGTCAGGCACACCTTTCAGAACTGTGAGTGAAATACTTGTGACTGTAAATCACACCTTTCAGAACTGTGAGTGAAATACTTGTGACTGTCAGGCACACCTTTCAGAACTGTGAGTGAAATACTTGTGACTGTCAGGCACACCTTTCAGAACTGTGAGTGAAATACGTGTGACTGTCAGGTGCACCTGTCGAAATAACCTCTGTATATCTTGAACCATGTTTAATGACGGCTGAGTACTGTTTTCTCAGGCTGAGTTTCATAGCGTTTGTAAACAGAAATGAATTGGTAGGTGATGTGAGGACACACCTGGCACAGGTGGAGATATGTCTAGGTGAAGCAATGAGTGCAGTGCGTGTGTGTGTGTGACTGTGTGCTCTGTGCATGTGAGCGCACATATATACAGTGAGCACCATAATTCAGGTTGAAGTGGTTGAAGTGCATACTGTCAGCTTTAATTTGAGGGTATATTCATCCATATCGGATGAACCGTTTAGAAATTATTAGAACTTTTAGTACATAGTTCCCCCCATTTCCGGGCATCAAAAAATATTCAACAGTTTAACATAATGTAGAATAAAGTCATAATTTTTTATATTTAGTTGCATAGCATTTGCATGCCATGACTTCCTGATGTCCTGGGACTATGTACAACAGGTTCTTTAATTTCTAAACGGTTTATCCGATATGGATGAAAATACCCTCAAATCAAAGTTGACAGTCTGCACTTCAACTCATTGTCATTGTATCATTTCAAACTCAAAGTGCTAGAGTACAAAACCAAAATAACAAAAAAAGTGTCACTGTCCACTGAATTATGGTGCTCACTGTATGTGTGTGTATATGTCTGTGCACATGTATGCATGTGTGTGTATGTATGTGAGTGTGTGTGTCTGTGTGTGTCTGTGAGTGTGCATGTGTGTGAGTGTGTGCATGTTTGTGAGTGTGTGCATGTGTGTGTGTGTGTGTGTGTGCGTGTGTGTGTGTGTGTGTGTGTGTGTGCATGTTTGTGAGTGTGTGCATGTGTGTGTGTGCATGTTTGTGAGTGTGTGCATGTGTGTGCATGTTTGTTAGTGTGTGCATGTGTGTGTGTGCATGTTTGTGAGTGTGTGCATGTGTGTGTGCATGTTTGTGAGTGTGTGCATGTGTGTGTGTGCATGTTTGTGAGTGTGTGCATGTATGTGTGTGTGTGTGTGTGTGTGTGCATGTTTGTGAGTGTGTGCATGTGTGTGTGTGCATGTTTGTGAGTGTGTGTGTGTGTGTGTGTGTGTGTGTGCATGTTTGTGAGTGTGTGCATGTGCATGTGTGTGTGTGTGTGTGTGTGTGTGTGTGTGTGTGTGTGTGTGCATGTTTGTGAGTGTGTGCATGTGCATGTGTGTGTGTGTGTGTGTGTGTGTGTGTGTGTGTGTGTGTGTGTATGAGTGTGTGCATGAAAGAGAGCAGCACATATGGCTGGGTGGGGTCAGGTGTTTGGATGAGGGAGGATGGGGGGATTTGGAAGTTTTGGCATGGAGAGAGAGAGTGAGAGAGAGCGAGAGAGAGAGAGAGAGAGAGAGAGAGAGAGAGAGCGAGAGCGAGAAAGAGAGAAAGAGAGAGAGAGAGAGAGAGAGAGAGGCAGGTGTGAAGAGGGCAGAAAGGTTAAAGAGTGGCAGAGGAAAGGGTCACACAAATAGAGAGAGAGAGAGAAGAGAAAGACAAACTCCAATCCCTGAAGGCCATAGTGTGTGAGATCCTGATTTGGGAGGAGCTGAACTCATGTTCTCTCAGTAAGAACACAAATTATAAAAATCATTCTTAAATGTCCATTATTGGGAAAAAAAATGTTTCACAGTAAAAATGTAAGTTGGACTCTCTCATTGGTGATGACATAAATGTGTGGAAAGAATGCGTCTTTTTAAAATCTTTTAATTTATACTAAAAAGTATCAGAGTTCTTCAGAACAGGTGGTACCATAAATTTCAGATGGAAAAAAGATTTTGAACATAAATAATATGAATGTATTATCACTTTAGTGCTTGTCTATCTTGATTTTTATTAAAGAGAGAGAGAGAGAGAGAGAGAGAGTGTGTGTTCGTGTGTGTGGATACGCAAGAATTTGAACTCTGAAGTAAAAACATGAGTCTCATTCCTGCTGATGTTTACTTCATCTTGTTTGTTTCTTGTTTTATTTATTTTTAGACATCGTGAGTATATTTTTAAAGCTGGGTCAAAACCATATCATATTGTAATGAAAGGTATACTGTAAAGTATACTGTATATTATTTACCAGCTGGGAGGTCTATGTTTGTAAAAGTATGTAAGTATATACTATGTGATACTGTGTAAAAGCATTATCGCATAAACAGGAGCTATAGGCTGATAGAGGTTTGTGTGAAGTAGACCAGATGTTTTCTCTCGTTATGGACTGACCAAAGGCTATAGCTGACCAAGCTAAAGAAAAAGTCACTTTTGGAGAGTAAACACATGACTAATATCTGATTGAATATAAATATTAATTATTTAAAAAATAGCTTCTTCATGTTTATGAACAGGTAGATGTAAATATGAATATTTTGCTCATTACTGGGGATGATTTGATTTTGTTGATTTTTTTTAAGGTCATATGTATTCCAATTAATTTTAATTGTATAACCGGTTATGGTTAAAATGTATTTTCAAATAAACTGCTGTCTAACGTTGAGAGTTTGCATAGCCTATTAACACATAGACTAAGATTTAAAAGTTTTATTTATACCTACTGGCGGCATAGTGATGCCATGGGTAGCACAAGGTTATTATAGTTTTAAGTTTTTAATTTAGTTTTTATTTTTATTAGTTTTTAATTTTCTAATTTTGTTTAGTTTTACTTAGTTTTCAGATTATGTTGATAGTTTTACAATCAATTTCAGTTTGTTTAGTTTTTATTTTATTTCAGTTAATAACAGTCGAGTTGGGTGAGAGAAATATAGATTATGGTTTTGAATGTTTCTGTAAGGTATCGTTCTCAGGGACCCAAACGCAGACCAGGTAGTAGCAAAAAGGACTTTGTTGCCTGTTGTTGGAAATGAAAATGTTTGTTTCCCTGTAGGCTAATACATAAGCAGGCATACATTTTAGCACAGTAGAGCTAGAGCTATAATAACCTTGGGGTAGCACTGAAAGAAGGTACTGAGTTTGAATCCCAGCCGAGGGCCTTTCTGTGTGGAGTTTGCATGTTCTCCCCGTGTCCACGTGGGTTTCCTCCGGTGTACACCGGTTTCCTCCCACAGTCCAAAAACATGCAGGTTAGGCTAATTGGAGACTCTAAATTGCCTATAGGTACGAGTGTGTAAGTGGATGGTGTGTGCCTTGCGATGGATTGTGGGCCTGTCCAGGGTGTATTCCCGCCTGTCGCCCAATGCATGCTGGTATCGGCTCCAGCCCTCCTGCACCCCTGACCAGGAATAAGCGGGTTAGATAATGAATGGATGGAATTATACCTACTGCTTGTTATTAGGGCTTTTCATAAACAACTATTGTCTGCTCATGGCATCTTGTGAGTGATTGATTGTTTCCCCATCCAATAAAATTTCAGCATTCGCAGAATACCAGCCACCCACTTACACAGAGAAATGTATAAGATTTTTCATAGAACAGCTCTCAGGACCTTTCAATCTGAGATGATTTTAATATTTTATGGAAAAAAACTCCACTTTATTATCTTTTTTACTCTCACTCATTTATGTTGGAAATATGACCCACAAAACCGGTTTTCTGATCTCAGTATCTATTTCTGGCTCTTCTGAGGTGGAAATAGAGTCTTTGTTTCAGAGTGTCAGTCGCAGTAAGAGGGGAGACCGTTGCTCCTCCCAACACATCACGCTTACTGAAAACAGCTAAACCCCCGTCCATGTATTTGATTCTCCAGCGCCCTCAAACCTTTTTACCTGTGTGCAGAAGGTTGTCTGTTTTTGGGTGGGTACATAATTAGCATTATTTTTCATTACCAAACCAATAGCATATTGTCTCCTAAAACAACTTACTACCTATTGTGCCTCTTCCATCTTGGAATTATTGTCATTATTGGGAGCAGTTGATCATTTTGTCTCAGTAATTTATTTCTCTCTGTGTGGAAAGCAGCCAAACGTGAACCAGCTGTTTCAAATCAAGTCTGTAATGGTCTTGTTTTGTTGTTTTTTCTTCCAAATTCTGAAGTATAATATTGTGAAAAATGTCCTTTAATTTAATGGCTGGGATGCCATTGCTTATTGAGTTTTGAAGATAGTGAACTATCTCAGATAAAGGATTAACACACAAACGTTTTAAAACAGCCAATCTGTATGAAACTTTAGCTCCGAGATATTCAAACGCAAGCGCACTGCAGATAGTGACCAGTAAAGAGAGAACCAGCCAAATGGCCAAATTAAACTTTTAAACTTATCTTGTTGAATTACACTTGTGACACAGTTGTGAGAAGCTACATTCTTTGTTAATACGGATTGAGTGTAGTCTGAGAGTCCATAAAACATTTGGTTAAACTTGGAAACACTGTGAAAGTTCCTCTCCAATGGACACAATGTTTGAAATGCAGTTTCCTTCTCTGACCTAAAAAAACAGCCTAATCTAATAAGCATTTGGAAGGGAAGAAATAAGCTTATTGGACATTTGGACAACGAAATAAAAATCTTTGTTCGTGGCAGAATGCCTGCATGATTATTTTGTGGCAAAAATATTTTAATTTAGCTTACTTTAAATCCAGTTATAAAGGATTACATGTGGTATCAATAGAATGATGTTATATTGATATTCTTCGCTAAATGAGAGGCATGAGGTGACTCAGAAATGTCGTAGCACACAGTACTGCGATACAGTCATCCTTGGAACAGGCTTTTAAAAACATCAAGTGTTCTTCTTACAGTACTGGTGTCACCTATTGCTGGAGACTGCAGGTAGACCCCTGAAGTTAAACGTAGGGCGGTATCCAGAAACAAGGACATCACGTGTGGTGGTTCAGCAGTGTGGTATAATGGTTAGGGAACTGGGCTTGTAACTTCCACGCATTTTAAAATGCACTTTTAGAAGACAACTAGTGTGGGGGGTAGAGTCCACTGTACTGCAGAATCGCAGGTTGTGTGAGGATCCGGTTACTCCATGGCTCATTATATCTCTTATAACATAAACGGCAAACTTACCCATCCTGTCCAACTGCAGGCCCTGAGGAAAAAGAAGCATATTGTATATTGGTGTGAAATACTGTATATTGTCATTACAGTAGGTTATTATTTTTATATAGTGATCTGGATGAGGAGGATTGGAGTACAACATGCAATATTATTCAATTGTAGAAACTGGTCAAAGCATTTTTTTTATTACTCATTTGTACTTTAAAAAAAAAAATGTGACAGACAAGCGGTAGGCGTGGTGTAATGAATGCAGGTCACCATGTGCTGGAGGCACTCAGCATTTCACCATTCAGAATATTCAGGTTCAGACTTTTAATCATCCATCAAACTCTTGCGATTAAGCTCAGATGGAACAAAAACCAAAAATGTCACCGGTGCTCCAGGACCAGGGATAGACCAGGGATACGTACCCCTGTGATAGACCAATGTCTAATGGATGGAGCTATGAGAAGTGGCTTGGAATGTAGTGATTTATTTGTAAAAGAATAATGGGCACGTGGGAACTCCATGCAAAGGGAAATTGTCTGGTTCATGGCGTTCTCTCTGTGCTTTATCTCTCCTACATATTCCCGAGACTCAATACGCTCAAACCTGTGTCTACGCATCACAACAGGGCACTGGACACAATTTAATCAAAGTGCATGGTGGGAACTGTAGTCTTATTTTTAGAGACAGATAGTGAGAACATGGCCACCTCAACCATCACTATGCAAACAGCACTGGACAGTTCAACACAGGCCAATCTTCCACAGAGCATGTGTGTGTTTATGAGTGGGAGAGAGACTGTGTGTGTTTGTAAGAAATGTTTTGTATGTATGTATGTCTGTCTGTGTTAGTCTGAGAATGTGTGTGTGTGTGTTTGTCTGTCTGTCTGCCTGTCTGTATGTATGTATGTGATTCTGAGACTGTGTCTGTGTTTGAGTCTGAGAATGGGTGTATTTGTCTGCCTGTCTGTCTGTGAGTCTGAGAATGTGTCTGTCCATCTGTCTGTCTGTGTGAGCGTGCACAAAATGACCTCACCTCTCACAGAATGGAATGCTTTTCTTGGGGGGTTTCTGACACACAGCTTAATCTCCAGTATAAAAACATCTTCTCTGTGATTTTGAAGGAGATGAATGAGAGAAATCACACAACAGCCCCCTTGCCCACCCCCTTTAAATTCTCCAGAGGAGCGTAGTTCATAGGATATTGTGTGAACAGGGGGCATCGGTGAAAGGATCGGGGGGGGGGGGGGGGGGGGGGGGGGGGGGGGGTTGGGTGGAGGAGCTGAACCTACTTGTCACTTCTCATTATTAAACAATTGCAAACACAAAATGCACTTTTCACTCAATGTGATGAATCTGAACATTTCTGTACACAATCACATTTCCTCATAACTGATTAATACTGAATTCTGCGATTGTGCTGCATTTGTTGAATAGTCTTGCAATAATCATCAGGGTATCTGACTGCAGTGGCTACTCAGTTGAGTCCAGCGCTTATGACATGGTTACTGACTTTTAAGAGTGTTAATTATCCGTCTCCGTAGCTGCTCTTAGTGTCTTGTATGAAAGCACTGATGTACTTCATTTGGTAAGTCTCTTTTGATAAGTGTCTGCTAAATAACTATTCGGTAATGTAAGGCAATAATGAGAAAGACCCCGTTTGCCACTCGACAGTCACTGAAGCAGACAGCTGGGAGACCAGACAGATTGATTTGTTTTATTGTTCATGTCGGAGTATTTTTTAGACGCGAGGGAAGTTCTGTCTCTGTGACGTGATGCATTCTTTCGCACAGTGAACCCAGTTCTTATTTTTTTGAAAAGCAGCGAATGCGCTTTTCTGCTGCGAGCTTTACCCGTGGCTCATCAGAGTAATCATTCTGTATATGTAATCATTCAGATAGTTTTATCTCTTTCGCCCCTGTGTGTGGACTCTGCAGGAGAGCCTTAGGTCAATGGGTCCATCTGGGAATACAGCTCTTCGTTTGATTTCAAAGACCCTGTTTGAGCGTGAATTTCCATCAGTTTAGTTTCGTTGTTTTTTGAGTGGGTGTTTGTGGTCGGCCTGGGTGTGATGTGAGAGGTGTAGTAGTGGTCGGCCTGGGTGTGATGTGAGAGGGGCGGTTGTGGTCGGTCTGGGTGTGATGTGAGAGGTGTAGTAGTGGTCGGCCTGGGTGTGATGTGAGAGGTGTAGTAGTGGTCGGCCTGGGTGTGAGGTGAGAGGTGTAGTAGTGGTCGGCCTGGGTGTGAGGTGAGAGGTGTAGTAGTGGTCGGCCTGGGTGTGAGGTGAGAGGTGTAGTAGTGGTGGGCCTGGGTGTGATGTGAGAGATGTAGTTGTGGCCGGTCTTGGACTGAGGTGAGAAATGTCGATGTGGTCGGTCTTGGTCGGATGTGAGAGGTGTAGTTGTGGTCTGTCTTAGTCTGAGGTGAGAGGTGTAGTTGTGGTCTGTCTTAGTCTGAGGTGAGAGATGTAGTTGTGGTTGGTCTTAGTCGGTGGTGAGAGGTGTAGTTGTGGTTGGTCTTAGTCGTGGTGAGAGGTGTAGTCGTGGTCAGTCTGGCCTCGGGGCTGCTGAACTGTGTGTGTGTGTGTGTGCGTGTGTGTGTGTATGTGTGTGTGTGTGTGTGTGTCTGTGTCTGTGTGAGAGAGCGAGAGAGTGCGTGTGTGCATGTGTGCATGCTCTTTTACCTATTCCCAAGTTTACCTCACAGGGCTTCCAAATTAAAATTCACCAATAAAGATTAGTTCATGACCAGCTACCACTGTAACCCTGTAAATATGTGGGGGGACCCTGATGGTAGAAAAACACTGCATTGAGCTGATAGGCAGTTGGACACATAGAATAGGAAGAATAATGAAGGTAAAATGTGTGGGGGTGGCGTGCTGATGCAGGGGCGCTATTGACGCTAAAGCAGCGCGGCTCTAATATCTCTCTCTAATATCTCTAAAGCCCGGTGAAAAGGGGCTTTTTGTGTGGGAAGCTGTGGTATTCAGCACCGTCTCCATACATCGGCCGAGCTGCTGCGTTCTCCCTGACCTTGCCCAAGGTACAAAAAAAAAAACTGGAGAAAAAGGATGAATGTGTGAGCTGAGAGACCAAAGTTTATCTTTTTTTTTTTCTTTTTTGTTTTAATCATAATTCTGTGCGCTCTCGCTGTCATTTTCCTGGCCTTCAGACACACGTGCAGTCACCTACAGCGGAATAATTCCCTGCTTTTCTTGCAAGAATCGATCGAGAGCACTGTGTGTGTGTGTGTGTGTGTGTGTGTGAGATCCTCTAACTCTCCTCATGCATACATCAACTCTCTCTCATCCTTGCCTGAAAACATAAACATTGCTTGACTGTGTTGTCAAGGAGAATAATCTTTTGCAAGAAGGAAATCCACCATCTTTTTTAAAGTTAATTTTAGACAGTGCCCGAAAACAGGTTACCCCAAATATGTAGTTCTACAGACTCACAGGTTACCCCAAATTTCTACTTCCATATATTCACAGGTTACCCCAAATCTCACACTTACTTTTCTTTCATATTGAAATATTTTCCTGCTTTAGTTAAGTCAGCATCATATGTGCCCAGATACAGTACATGTATGATCCAGTATGTTTGATGTGTGGATGTTTAATGCTACCATCTTAGTGGTGCATATGGTACCCTTCACTGGGGATTTTCTCTGTCTGGCCACCATGTTTTACATATTATTTAGAACTGAACTAAATATCAGCAACTTATCTGTGAGTTATAATGTGTTTATTAAGGCTTTATTAAGCATTCATAACCTGAGTGTGCTCACGAACAATATAAAATTGTCCTCAGGAGGATTGCTTTGACGTTTTTACTGATGGGTATTAATTGCTGCTTCATGCTGTGATTGGTTCAGTGGGCAGTAGAAATGGGCAGAACATCGTGTCACGTCATTGAGGCCAGATGTGTGTCCGTCGTGCTGGGTGAATCTCTCCTCTAGAAACACAGTCAGTCCCCTTAACCACATCAAATTATATTAAAAAAAATGCTACGGGTGTTAAAAAACATTAATGTTGGAGTTACAACTGTGAGTCTAGAAGGTCTTTGGACGGGGATGCAGGACTGTGATTTTATACCCCCCCCCCAGGGATAATTCAAAGACCTTCTCTGTGTGCGCCCGCACCATCATAGTGCCTCGTGAATCCAGCGCTCCCTGGACAAGGTCTGGCGAGCCTTAAGCGTAAACGAATGATGTCCTGCAGGCCTCCAGGCCCCTATATAACACCTGACCTTTGACCCGCCCCAGACACCCCCCGCCCACCTCCCCGGAGGCAACCAAACTTTGCGCTTCAGAGCGGCGTGTTTGTAAACACTCCTGGCAGATTCGGCAGGGCTGGTGTTCTGCCTTGTGTTGCCATAGAAGCAGCCATGTGACGTGTTAGGAAGAACATGACTGACGAGGAACATTGGGAGCGCTGCGTGGAGGGGTGGGGGTGGGGGTCATAAACCCAGAATTCCAGAGGGATCTTCTGTACCTTTGGCACATGAGCGCCTCTCGGAGACTGCGTCTTCTCTCGGCACATCTCCCAGACAGTTTTCCCACCATGATAATCTCCCCTTGCAAATTTCTCAACTTTCACCCTTACAAAAATGGAATATACCGCAATATATTTAAAAAAGGAAATATGTTATCAGGATCAGAAAATATACTGCAAAACACCACAATATGTGGGCGTATATGTTGGGAAATATACAGTATGTATCGTTACATAAACTCAGACAGTGTTACAAAACACTGAAAAGAGTGACTATCACACGGACGAGAGTGACGATATAATCGTTTTTGAAAGTGTTTTTACAGTCACTGCCACACCGTGGAAAACAAAACTAAAATGTCACACACACCAAGACTGTGGTTTTGTGCTTTTTCCCCCTCAACGCTTATACTGTATGTGGAATTTAAAGAAGAAAACACTTGCAGTGTCACTAATTGAACACTCAACAGAGTTAAGCATATTTTGACACTCTAGAGTGTGACCTTCCATTTGTTAATAACGCCGCATTGCGCCTTGAACTGAGGCATTTTAATCCATAATTGTGTTCATTACAGATCTGTACCCATCCCATGGGCTGCCATTGATTTATACCACAGACAACAGCAATGCAACATGGGAAAATACAGAGAGGTCAGTGATAATGTTAATGCTCTTTCCCTTCAGGGATTTAGTAATGGACCCCACTAGTCATTTTCTAGAATATTCTAAGTGTCTGCGCTTAGTTGGCACGGTGCAAACCTCAGTAATCATCTTCTGCATCTTGCCTGCCAACAGAGCTATGCAGCAGAACTTCAGCTTAATCCCTTCATTAATATAACAGATAAATGATGCTGTCACATAACTGACAAAGATGTGACACTAAGATGTTTATTTATCAGTCTATTTATTTCACCAAAAATTGCATTGTTCACTGTGCACCGATCATGACATTCGGGCCTGAATTAGATCAAAATTAGTTCTTAATATTTTGATTGAAGTTCTCCCCTTACAATTATTGTAGGCCTTGGCCTGGATTAAATCAACATTTGCCCTTAAATATTATTTGGAATAAATTAAAAACTCTTTTTTATTTTTATTTTTTACAGGGTTTGGCAAATTCAGCAATCATCAAACTTGCCTAACTCTCTCTGTAAAGAAAAAAAAACAAATTTAATGTATTTCTGTGTAATGATTTAAGGACAAATGTGGATTGAATAGAGGCCAAGACCTACATAAAATTAAATTGAAACATACTCAGTTTTCTTGATGAACCACTCACTCTGGGATGAACCCGGTTAATATTTATAAAGGCTGTAATGTTCTTTGTTTCCTCAGCATACATCTGTCTAATAATCAATGAGATTTACCCCCTCAGGGGTGAATGAGGTTCCCACTGTTTGATTCGACCATAAACCACGTTAACATTTTTTCTTTATGATTGCGGTTTTGTTTCCAGAGTGTGCACTATTTCATTCCAGAATGCATTTTTGCTTGACATTTTGCCACCATTATTAAAGTCGTATGTACATCTGAAGTCACGCTAGAAAAGGGGGTTGCACGCTCAATAGCTTTACAATGTTAAATCCACACGATCCGGCACTCCTGTGACAGTCCATGGGTCCGTGTTAAATCTGTCCATTCTTGTCCTTGGACCTTACAGGATGAAAAGGGCTGAGACTGAAATGGAGATTTGACAGAAATGGCTGTTCGAATGTGAATGCGGGAGGTGAAATACTGGGGAAAATGGAAGCCCGTTCTACGGTCATGGGAATTAATAAAGAAAGACAGAAGCAAGAACATTTTTCTTGTTTTGAAATTCCAAGCAAAAAGATATTATACTTAATACATCTTCCCAGAGGAAAACTCGGCCATTCGAGTCAACAGTTTATATTTGCCCTTTAGAAGTGATAAAAGAAAAGGCCCTTCTGATATCATAAAAAGCAGACAGCAAATGTGTAAAAGGATTCTACTGCAAGACTACATATAAAGTGAAGTGAATGCTTTCATGGTTAATTTGTGTTGGTGACCAGAGAATGCCAAATCCTGAAGGTCCTGTACATAAAGCCGGGACAGGGCTTCTGCTTTCAACTAAGAAATGAAGACAGAATGGAGTGTAAAGGAGCTGCAAATCACACAGAGGGAAGAGGCCGGCGTGAAGATACACGGTTCCTACTTCCCGCGACTGACACTGTCGGTTTTCCGAACATGAACGAGGAAAGACTCATCTTTATGAAGTTCTGAAACGCGGGCACCCCATCGGCGTCGGGGACAATGCGATTAGACAGCAGACAAACGTGGGAAAGAATACCGTGACAATATTACAGAGGAAATATTGGCTTTAAAGGAAGGGAAAGAACATTCCAGATGAAGTGTGACATCCTTTGTATTGCAGCTGAACCTGGACCTGAACCTAAAGGTTGTTATGTCCCTCAGAACAAAGGTCACATGACATCTCCTGTGCCCACTGAGGTGTAGATCTTAAATGACATGCAATAATAAAGATTATTCATAGCATATCTCTCATGTACATCTTCACTGATTTTTTTTCTCTATTGTTTGGCACTGTTGTTTTCTGTGCACTGAATCGCGTCGCCCCCTGTACTCATTACCTCATTTCCCCCAAATGCAGGTCTGTCTGGTTTTATGTGATGCCCTGTGTTATTCTTGGAGAGGATAACGTTTTCTGTGCGTGTGTGCGTGTGTGTGTGAGAAAACCTTTCTCAGAAAGATCCCTGCTGTATTTCTCTGTACCAGGCACTGTGGCTGTGTCGATCTGTGTGAGGTGTTAATTTTTCCTCCGAGCCCAAACTTTCCGGCTCATGTCCCACAACATCACACTGTGCACACAATATTAGCTGGCACTGGCACACACAGATCTGGGACAAATAAATGGAACGCTATGAAAAGTAAATGTTATTTTCGAGCAGCGTAGATCTGTGTCGATTATCTTGAGGCATTGTATTTGCAATCAGAGCCCTGGGCTGTGAATTCAGTCAACATTGGTCCTTAACTTTGACTAACATTTTAAAGCAACAATTTGTTCCCCTTCACAAAAATAGTTTGATGAGCTCAGCAATCATGCAAAATAACAATGAGCTCACTTGCATTTACCTGTTTAAGTCAGTTTAAGGGTAAATGTTGATTGAATACATAATGTACCCACATCTCTCTGATCAAACTGTTTTCTGTGTGCCTGTAATAAAATAAGTTTAGACATTATGCTACACATAAGTAAATAGGCTACTATAGAGTTGTGGTCTAGTTGGCGATCGGTGAGGTTAATCATGCCGAACGATGAAAAGACGGGCTTAGTAATCATAAGTTTAAATGTAAGCTCTTATTTTTTCTGGCTTGTGGGCCATCCTGGTTCTAGTCTGCAACTCTCCGCTCACAAGTCCCACGTGAATATCAAGGCAACTGGGGTTCACGTCCAATCCCATCCATTCTCCCCACTGCCCCCCCCCCCCCATCCTTTGTGTAATGCATGTTTGTGGGCTGGAAACTGTGCTTTTCTTTTTTTACAAAACAAACCATCCGTCTCACGTCCTGTCAACTGAAAGATAGATTTAAAAAGCAGGCTTAATATGCATTGAATTAGCCATGAGAAAGAGCAGCTGCGTGCCACAGTGGAGTCTTCATGAAGGAATGAGATGTTTGTGGTTACAGCTAGTTGTGATTCGAAAAACATCAATAGATGGTGAGTGTCTGATATAGTGCCGGTATGGAGTTCTGAAGTTTTTGGGCGTTAAACAGATATGAAGTTCTGACGTTTTTGGGCGTTCCGCTTCTTTTGGGATTTATGAGGGGAATGCAGGGCATGTTTGCTTTTTGAGATCCAAGGCTTCGATCGGCCTGATAATTCTCTTCACGTGCCAGTTAGGTATTCTCCTGCTTGCGTCATTTATAGCTTTAAAAACAAGAGGATATATGTTCAAATACATTTTAAACACACAGGCCAGTGCGGGAGAAGCAGGGGCGGAAATGCCAGCCCTTCTCCTGGCTTTTGCTCACATCTTTGCTGCTGCATTTTGTATTACGTTGCAATCGGTCAGTAGTTTGTTCGATAGAGCAGAAAAGGCGAAATTGCAGTAGACTAATTTGCCTGATTCAAATGCATGCTTTAACCTCCTAGCATCAGACTACAAGAGGAATAACTTGACTTTGATCCTGAGATACAGAAATGCACTTTTTATTACATTTTTAATATGGTTCTGGGTGCTCAGATCTGAGCCTGCTATAACTCTTATATTCCTCGCATCATGCTTGACATTTATGGTCCAGAGGACCTTGGCTATTGAGCCAACTCGTCTCTTTGTGCGTTTGATCCAGTTAGTGGAGCCTCTGTCTTGTCTCGGTTAGTTTGGAGAAAATGACCTGACATGCAACAGTTTATGTCTGCTTGAGTTAAAGTGAAATTTTTATGGTTTTAATGCCTTATTATGACTGTTTATCTTTATGATTATCTTTATGTATTCATAATCTGTATTATGGTCTTAGCTTAGCATAGCTATAGCTTATGCCTTTACTGATGCTGGTGCGCTCGTTGGAGTGTGAATGTTGTTAGCCAGGTCTGGCACTGTTACTGCTAATTCTCAGGGAATGCACTTCTGTTCTCTTGCATGGCAAGTCACTCTGGATAAGTGCATCTGCTAAAAGAATATGAAAGATTATGATGTATATCAGACATTGCACTAAAGAACTGATAGCTTTACAATCGTCAAGTATCAGAGAGGTGTTCGGTTTGAGTGTCCTCCGCATAGCTGCGGAAACCAACGCCATTGTTGTGAATAATTCTGCCTCACATACAGAGAGGAGCAAGGGCCCGAGAATGGATCCCTGTGGGACCCCACATGAACTATCACCCTTTTCAGATGTGCATTCTGTCACACGAACAAAGAATTTTCTTCACTGCAAAAACATTCCATGTAAAATCAACTCTGACAGAATGCTTTTAACATATTTTCTCTATTGGCCTCATAGAAATAATGTTAGAGTTGATTTAACAGTAGGAATGTTGCTACATTCCTCTCAAATAGGATTCAGACACAAGTAAGAGTTTGATACTGTTGATAGTTTGTTAAATTCCAGAGAAGAATACAGAGTTTTTACTAATAATGCCGTCAAAGTTGTTTAAATGATTAATCCCTTCATCAAAAATTGTGCTCAAAAAAGCTTCAGTATGAAGGGAGGTCCTTAGGTGGCTGTTGAATCTGTCGGCAGTTTCATCAGTTGAAATGGTCTTGGGACGCACAGAAGGAATTTGCACAATCTCAGATCACGTATTAGCCAGCAAAGGTGCTTTATATTAAAGAGATTGTGTGATTTGAGTCACATCAGAATTCCTGAGGCTAACTCCCCCGCTGTAGCTCGGCTTCATGTCCTCGTTCTGCCTGTGCTCTGTTCTGCTGGAGAGAACGTATGAACATGCAAATGTGTGACAGTGACAACATGCTCATCATTTACCTGCTGTCTGCAGTAGAGTCCTTCATCTTCTTTCTGGGGGGTAGATTTTATTTTTTCTAATGGTGCTTACAGGCCAAACATTTTCTACTGTTTATAAAACAGTGTGCAGGGCTGTATTCTACATGTATGTAAACAAAGTTGAATGCCTTTTGAAAATACTCACAGCTATAACTTATTATTCTGTCACTAGTGGGAGCCATGCTAACAGTGTCCAGATGAAGATCTGGCCACAGTCACAAGTTTTGATACATCGGAATAATGCTTTTTTCCCTTTTCTTCTCGATGATTAAAGGTCCGAGGGTCTGTACATGGCGGCCTTGGGGACGTCAGCTGGTCCAGAGAGGATCCAGCACTGTGTCAAACCTGGACTTGAACACCCCAAGGATCTCTGCCTCTATGACAGGAGCTTGAAAAGCCGTTGTACACATTAATGGTACGTGTCTGCACCGGGCTGTTTGATGTGCTGTTGTTACCAGAACGCTGACATCAGCTTCTTCACCTCTGCATTTATTCTCCTCCAGTCCCCAGACCCCCCCACCCCACCTCCCCCCTTCTATTTCTCAGGCTAAATAATTACTGGAAATACACTAACTCTTTACACTCTGCCAAAATTGGAACCCCCTCATGCGGATCCCCTGAGAATTGTCCTCTGAAACTAACCAAAAACATGCAAATCATATTAACAAAAATAATTTCTGTTTTGACTATTGCTGAAAATATATACCTCTCCTAAAAAGTGCCAGTGATCTGCAGGAATTTTAGCGGTGTCTGAAAGGTTCAAGTATTTCAACAAAAGTATTTGACCCAGGTCTGGTAATTTCGCAGTATGTTAATACTGGTGTCTTAAAGGTTAAATTCTTTCAACTAAGTGTTTGACCGAGGTCTGTTTTGCTCAGTAAAGAGCAGAAATACAGAAGAACAGGCGGAATGTTCCAGAAAGCCGCCTGGGTCCACGCTCGTGTGTGACGTGGCCATGGATGGCTGGCTGGGGTCCAGATTTATGGGCGCTGGTTTAAAAGCTGGCGCGAACGTTTCCACACCCAGAGCCGCACGTTCTGTTACATGCAGAATGCGCCGTTTCATAGGGATGATCGATATCAATCCCTGCAATGCTTAATCTTTCATTTTCCACAGGTTTGTTGTGCCGAGTCCGGTCATTTTCGCCACTGTTTGACACATCTTAATGAGTTTTCAATCTCGGGGGGGTCGGGGGGGGATGGGGGTTGCCATGTCATGCAAGGGGTTGCCATGTCAGAGGTGGGGTGGGGGGTTGCCGTGCCAGAGGGGGAGTAGGGGGTTGCCGTGTCAGAGGTGGGGTGGGGAGTTGCCGTGCCAGAGGGGGAGTGGGGGGTTGCCGTGTCAGAGGGGGGTGGGGTTGCCATGTCGTGCGGATGGTTGCCGTGTCGGGGGGGGGGGTTACCATGTTGGAGGGGGGTGGGGTTGCCATGTCGGAGGAGAGAGTAGGGTTGCCATGTTGTACGGGGGTAGGGGTGGTGCTGGAGAAACACTTTCATTACGGAGGACAATAGGGAGAACCTGCCTTCATCGCACATTGCTAACAACTACTTTAAAAAAAATGTGTTTCACAGCTCAGAAATACTGTGCACATTGAACACCCTCTCCAAGCCTTGTACATGCAGGCTTGTGTGAGTGAACGGTCAGTTAATGTGACTGTTGAGTGTGTGTATTTTAGTTTGTGTGTGTGTGTGTGTGTGTGTGTGTGTGTGTGTGTGTGTGTATGTGCACACAAAAACATCTGTGTTTGAGGTACGTGAAGTAGTCATTTTGAGAATGCATTTAATTTATCGTTTGTATTTACTAACTGTGCATGTATTTACGTTTTGTGTGGCTTGTTTAAAAAAATTACTCTGACATGCGGGTCCCATCTTGAATCCACCTGGTCCTCTGGAAACAGCATATCATGGCTGTGGTGTCCCCTGTCCCCTGTCTGCACACACATGCACTCACGCACATACACTCACACACACTCACACATGCACACACACTCACACACTCACGCACGCACACACTCACACACGCACTCACACACACACACACACACAAGCACTCACGCACACGCATACACTCACACACGCACACACACACACACACACACTCACACACGCACTCACACACACATGTTTTTTTCTTTCTCTTCTGTGAAGTTCACTCAGGTTCTCCAGGTCTCCCAACTTTTTTCTCTCTCTCTCTCTCTCTCTCTCTCTTTCTCCCTCTCTCTTTCTCTATATCTCTCTCACTCAATTCAATTCAATTCAAAATGCTATATTGGCATGACATATTTTTAAATATATATTTCCAAAGCGCAATAGTCAATTATAATAACAACAGCAACAATAATAGTAATAACAACAACAATAAAAATAAAAATAAAAATTTAACAGACATAAAATATATCCTATTACTAGTAGTAATAAAATTACTATTACTACGAATAATAATATTATTAGATAAATAATATGTTATAATTATATATGTTAAATATAATATATACTATAAATATACAGTATATTAATTAATTATGAATTAATATAATAATATATAATATAATACAAATATGTTATATATTTTAAAACAAATATATATGAATTGGGGGGTTAGGGATCACTGCTTTCCTTCTTCCAGTGGCAGGTAGCCACATATTGTGCTGCCAATGTTGCACAGCACCTTACCTCTCCCAGGAGAATTTGTAATAATTGGGTCTCAGGTAGGATTGGGAAGTTTGGTGTATTGATTACAATTTTGGAAAGTGATGTTCTCTAATTTCTTTGTACATTGGGTGAGGAAGTGCTTCTCTGTTTCAATTTGTTTTTGTTTTTCAATTTTGTTTTTCTGCAGTGGGAGTACAGCCTCTATTGTCAGGGTAGCCAGTTTCTATTGCTGGGCTGTGCTCACTGAGTCTGTACTTTGTCAATGTTTTCCTGAATTTATCATTTTTCACTGTGGTCTGGTAGTCTGCCACAGTGTATTCTCGTTTTAGGGCCAGATAGCATTCTAATTTGTTTAGATTTTTTGTTTGAGTTTCCCAATAAGTTATATAATTTTGTTTTTGTTGCTTTATAATTTGGTTGATTCTGATTGGTTCAGTTGGTATGTAGCTGTGCTGAGGCTGGGGGTGTTAGTGAACTGAGCCTCAGGACCAGCTGATTTCACTCTCTCTGTGTGTGTCTCGAAACAGCAGAGGTGTTAATTCTGGCGTCCTGGTAAAATTTTCACTAAAACCCAGCTCTCTACATATGGCCACCTGATCAACTACACCTCTTCTTTCTGATTGGCTGCATAGTTCTTTGCATTCCCCGCCCACTTTGATTCGCTAGGTCACCACTGCAAAAAAAGGAATTTAGTTTTTAGATAAACTTCCTGGTTAAATTAATAAAAATTAAGTTAAAGTTCACACCAGTTTAATCTGTTTCCGTAGAGGAGAGGTTCCAGGGTGTTGTGGGTTTGAGTCCCGGGTGTTGCTGGATTTTGTAGTGCGGTGGCCACTTTGCTTCTGTAAAAGCCTGCGGTCCATTTTGCTGATCACAGATAAATCACCTCTTTTCTTTTTGTCTCCTTATTACCTTTATGGATTTAGGGATGCGAGCTCATCACCATATGGTCACCCCCGCTGACATGGTTGGAATGAGAGGCAGACGTTTTTCTGCACAAGAAACCATCCCCCAGGTAGGACATTAAACTGGGGCCCTGACTGGTCATTAAAGTCCCCACAGTAGTGGGTTCTCCGGAGGCCCTCACCAAATCCCCAGCCTGTCACTTTCCACCTCGGCTTCTGTGTTCAAAATGGCCGCAGTGCGTGGAACACATTGATGATGTCTGAGGTGAGCTGGCTCAGGAGAATGACAGGTGAGAATGTGCTGATTTAGACAATGCACCTTTTCCCTGGTGAGAAAACCCCCTGTGCCAAGTGCACAGGCCAGGGAACAGGACTATCCACTCCAGGCCACAGGTATGATTTTTAAAAATGTTTAGCAAAAGCATGATAATAAAGTCCTTAGCACACTGTTGGAGTAATTTATAGAATGTATTCACCAATACTTATTCATTGACTGAAGATCATACATGTAAAGATGTGTAAAGCTTTATTAGCATAAAAATGGCATTCTACACATGATAACCAATAAATTGTTACTTATTCACCTATTAATAGAAAGCTTGAACAGGCAATCAGAAATCTGAATATATATTGAGATTTATTAATTATGCATGAAACTAATCTGGTGCCCACATTCACAAAGAAAGAGTGAGCTTTCATTTAATTTTCATTTCCTAAAATTCTCATTTCTCAAACATGAAAAAATGCACTTGGGAGCGTGCGTATTTCTAACACCATATACGGTTAGAAGGGTTGCAGAAATATCATGCTGATTTTGATCTGCGGCTCTTGGCCTGATTATGTATCTCTGTCAGTGGGTGTGACTCTTGGTGTAAAATTTGTTACTTTATCATAACCTTGAATCATTTAAAGACAATTTATTTCATTTTGCTTGTGCCTTTACTCATGCTGCACATAACAGAACAGAAGGTAAAAAATGAAATTTAAAAAAACGTCGGTCTCAGCATTACAGTTTTTTACAATTGCTAACAAGCGTTTACCTATACTTAAGATACTTTTTCTAAACTCTTAACACAGCCACGCACCTACATCACACAATTAGCCAAGTCGTACATTTTCTGCTCAAAACCACATTTTGTTCATTAAATACCAACTGTACAAAACAACTTTCTCTACATACACTAACTCTATCAAAACACGGCAAACCCAACTCAATATCAAATCATTCTGTCAAAACACTAGCACATGTTTTCTATCCAAGAGGAACATATAGTCAATCATAGCACAACGACTTTCAAAATATTAACAGTTGATGGCATTACAAAAACTGCTTTGCTTTTCATGTTTCAGTTCTACCTGAATACAAAAGACAATATGAAATACATCGTTTTTTATAATACAGTTTTCTTTTACTGTAAACCACTCTACATTTTTTGGTTGAGTGTCGAATGTGTGCATCTTTGGCAACATACTATCTAAAATTGTCATCTTTACTTTATAGAATGTACAGTAGAAAAACATAGTAAGTGACAGAATTGCTGCAGTAAAAGCTTTATTAGCAACATGAAATTGCTGCCAGTGATCAACAAAAAATCCAACATACATGGCCTTTGGTTCTAAATGTGTAAAAATAAAATACACAATTACAGTAAAAAAGGCACAGAAGGGAAAAAACATAAAAATGCACAGTCCTGTTCTAATCTATACGATCTTCAGCATTTGGCCACGTTCTCATGTTCTCATCCACATCACATCTTATGTCGTCTCTCGCTATGTACCTTGGATAGAAACGCTTGGCATGCCTTATCCGCCCCTGGCAGTCTTCAGCTGAGATGTCTCCGCAGCCGGCATCCATTGCATCCAGGAGGGACATTTGGTCATGTGGCCGATGATCATACACTTTCCACCTCCAGGCAGAACTAAATTCCTCAATGGGGTTGAAGAAAGGTGAGTAGGGGGAGAGGAAAAGGGAAACCATTCTTGGATGGGCTGCAAACCTGTTTGTGATCGCATGTAAATGGTGGAATGCTACATTGTCCCATGCAATCACAAATGTTCTCACGTTTTCTCCCACCTGTTCCCTTTCTGCTTCTGGCACCAGTTGTTGGTGGAGGTAATCTAAAAACAAAAGAAGGCACACATTGTGATATTTGCTCCTCTCTGACCCGGCACATCAACGGTGTGTTTGGTCAGAGTCCGAGCAATGGTAGTCAGGCTGATGCTTTCCACATTGTGAAATACTAGGTTGTGCTCTACAATTCTGGTCTGAATTTTTCTCAGTTTTATTGCGTTGTCAGCAATGACCAATCCTACACTGGCATGTTCTTGGTCTTTACTGAGGAGCTTTTCTCTTCCCCCAGAGGGAGGAAGACATTGCGTCCTTTAGAGGAACAAAAATGCAGCATATGTATTTGCATTGGGACTGGTGGCCTACAGTTACTGTGGGACATAGCAACAGTAATGATAGAAGAAGCCCTTGTGAAATGCATTACTTACCTGTTGGTTTGTTGAAGATTCTGGACAACAGCTCTTACTCTTCTTTGAACACCACCACGCATTCTTACTCCTCTTTCCCTACCTCTCCTTCTCCCTTGTCCTGGTCCAACTACTCCTCTCCCTGGTCCAACTACTCCTCTCTCTGGTCCAACTACTCCTCTGCCTCGTCCAACTACTCCTTTCCCTGGCCCAACTACTCCTCTCCCTGGTCGAACTACTCCTCTCCCTGGTCCAGCTACTCCTCTCCCTGGTCCAACTACTCCTCTCCCTGGTCCAACTACTCCTCTCCCTGGTCCAACTACTCCTCTCCCTGGTCCAGCTACTCTTCTCCCTGGTCCAACTACTCCTCTCCCTGGTCCAGCTACTCCTCTGCCTGGTCCAACTACTCCTTTCCCTGGTCCAACTACTCCTCACCCTGGTCCAACTATTTCTCACCCTAGTCCAACGACTCTTCTCCCTGGTCCAACTCCTCCTCTCCCTGGTCCAGACATTATTTTTTCTCTCTCTGCTCTTTTGTGTTGTTCTGTATCCACATTGAACACAATCAAGTCCCCTTTTTACTGTGTATGTCCATGTAATTGAAAGAACTTCAACACCTGGCTATGTCTCCGATTGAGATTGGAATCAGCTGTGCTTGGTCTATTTTACACAACTTTCAGTAAATCAGCTATTTCTTAATGTTTCAATTATCTGTTCATTCAAAAATGCTTATCAGCTGTTTCAATATAGCTTTTGAGCTGCTGTTGTTACAGAAGTAGAGGCTTTATACTATATTTAAGGTTTTCATTTCTACATTATACATTAGGTTTTCATTTCTGGCATGCTGTGTGCAAGCATTTGTAAATAAGACAAGAAAGATCCATAATTTTGGTATTGGACAAGCTTGTATGTAAAGGAAATTTAAGCATTTTAGAAACGTGTTAATTGACTGCATATTCTGTGAAAACAACATGATTTGTGTTAATGGTATGGTCCACAACAGACAGATGTTGTGCTAATTGTGTTTAGAGTTTTGAAAATGTGACTACAGATTGGACAAAAGGATGTTAGCGATTGTAAACAAAACTGTAATTTAGGTAAGTGCCTTTTTTAACCCATAACCTTCCGGTCCAGTACCCCCAAACGCTGCTGCTCTCTTTGTAGCTCACTGGAGCAGAGCACACCATTTCAGGGTGGCTGTGTGTCCATGTGTGTGTGTGTGTGTGTGTGTGTTTGCCGGAGTGTGTTTGTGTGTGTGGGTGTGTGTCTGCCGGAGTGAGTGTGTGGGTGTGTGTGTCTGCCGGAGTGTGTGCGTGTTTGTGTGCGGGTGTGCGTGTGTGCGTGCGTGTGTGTGTGCGTCTGTGCATGCATGTGTGTATGTGTGCGTGTGTGTGTGTCTGCCGGAGTGCATGTGTGTGTGGGTGTGTCTGTCTGCTGGAGTGTGTGTGTGTGTGTGTGTGTGTGTGTCCAATAACGCTAGGTAGAGAGCAAATGGGTCCAAAGCAGTGTTCCGCCCCTCAGTTCTAATTCTTTGAGCACTGATTGAATTTCCCTGCTCTTTTGAACAGGACGGGCGCTGTCCCACAAGAGACGGGGTAAAAACGCTGTTTGAGGGAGCCTTTTTCTATTTTTTCAGAGCGTCTGCTAATCCACTAAGGAGAGGCGGTGTGATGAGACACATCTCACCCCTCCCATCTGCCCCACCAGATGAGAAAAAAACATGTAAACAGAGCGGGACACTTGGTCTGTGAGGAATTAAGTTTGCTCTCCGTGATAAATTGAACATGGGAGAGGTATGATTTGAAACGGCTGGCCCGGAACCTCTTCTGATTCACAGTAAAACCGGTGGGAATTTAAATGGGTGGACACAGTCGCTGGGCAGACTGATGACCCTAGGCCCGCTGCAAATGGGTACTAGTTGTCCTCTTTAAAAAAAGATTTAAAAAGAGGAAAACATTTTTTATTTCAGATTGTGACTGCTGGACACTGCTTCTCTGCGACGACCGGATTATAAATCAGCTCCAAACTGGCAGGCTTTCTCATCACTGATACTGGTGTCATCAGACTAGTCATGCCACCATGCTTTTATACTTCTGTGCTGCTCTAAGAGGCAGGTTGGGTTGGGTTGAGTAAACGCAAAATAGACTTAGTGCTTGTTGCACTTTTACAGCCTTGCCTTTGGGAACCTGGCCTAGAACACTGACCTCTAGCTGCAGCTTGTTGAGTAGACGTGTCAGGCTTCCTGATACATTTCGCTAGAGGTCCGTAAAGTTTGTTGAAAAAGCAAAATGCTTGTTTACTGAAAACATTTCTGCAGAAAAGAATTCCCTTAGCACCGTTATATTCTTTGCCCGGGGTAGTGTCATTCAGAGAGAACTCCCAGAAACAGCAGGTATGGATAAAGGTACACTTGCACGCTCAGATTTATTTGCCCTAAGGGTCTAAGGTGAAGTTATCCATTCAAATATAAACTATAAAACACGGGGAAGTGGAGTTGAGTTGAATAGCAAGAGGAGGCACACATCACTGAGAATCTGACTAGTGTGTAAGCGGGCGTGGTTCTGACATGGCCCATCAGTGCTACAGTAAGAGCTGGTCCTGACATGGCCCATCAGTGCTATAGTAAGGGCTGGTCCTGACATGGCCCATCAGTGCTACAGTAAGAGCTGGTCCTCACATGGCCCATCAGTGCTACAGTAAGAGCTGGTCCTCACATGGCCCATCAGTGCTACAGTAAGAGCTGGTCCTCACATGGCCCATCAGTGCTACAGTAAGAGCTGGTCCTCACATGGCCCATCAGTGCTACAGTAAGAGCTGGTCCTCACATGGCCCATCAGTGCTACAGTAAGACCTGGTTCTCACATGGCCCATCAGTGCTACAGTAAGATTTGGTCCTGGCCTGGCCCATCAGTGCTACAGTAAGAACCGGTCCTCACATGGCCCACCAGTGCTACAGTAAAAGCTGGTCCTCACATGGCCCATCAGTGCTACAGTAAGATTTGGTCCTGGCCTGGCCCATCAGTGCTACAGTAAGACCTGGTCCTCACATGGCCCATCAGTGCTACAGTAAGACCTGGTCCTCACATGGCCCATCAGTGCTACAGTAAGAGTTGGTCCTGGCCTGGCCCATCAGTGCTACAGGAAGACCTGGTACCCACATAGCCCATCAGTGTCATGGTTTTCTGCGGTTCTCGTCCTCTCTGTGCCGGTTAAGCAATCTATCAGATTTTTCCGCATTCCGTTTCAGGGCTTTGCTCTTCCACGCTAATTATTCATTTCACCTGTTCCCCTACCTGTTAGGTATTTAAGCCTCTCTCTTCTCACTCTTTTTGTGCGCAGTTGGGCATGTCCATTAGTCTGTCCTCTGGTTTCCATCCACAGACTAACAGAAGCACACCAATCAGACACTGGAAAACACCCTTCGCTGGTTGTCGGCCTCCAATCCCACTTCATGGAGTCGTTGCCTTTCCTGGGCTAAATATGCCCATAACATCCTGCGTAACACTTCCATGGGTCTTTCTCCATTTGAGACCCAGGTGAGTTATTTGCTTCCACTTTTTCCGGAGCTGGAGAAGAATGTGGAGGTGCCCTCCGCAAGCTCGTTTGTCTGGAGGTGTCATGCGGTTTGGAAGCAAGTTATTTTCTCACTATTGCAAGCTTCGGCTAGTCAGAAGGCTTCCGCCGACAAACATAGTCGTTCAGCTCCCTCATAGCGGGTTTGGCTCTCCATGCGGGATATGCTCCTGCAGGTTGAGTCCCGCAAACTTGCTCTGCGCTCTGGCCCCTGCGGAGAGATCTCCGCCCCCTCCTTGGGTCGCGGAGGAAGGTCCGGCTTATATTTTGGCGAAGAGACGAGTGGGTAGGGGTTTTCAATTTTTGGTGGACTGGAAGGGTTATTGCCCTGAGGAGCGATGTTCTGTCCCATCAAGAAACACTTTGGACCCTGAATTGATTAAGGATTTTCCTAGGGGTAAACCTGGGGGATTGTCTGGGGCCGTCCCTTAGAGGGGGGGTCCTGTCATGGCCTGGCCCATCAGTGCTACAGTCAGAGCTGGTCCTGACATGGCCCATCAGTGCTACAGTCTCACGGTCACAAGTGATCTCTTTCACAGGCTTATTAATCAACCTCCGAACACAGAGCCCTCTCGCAAAACCACAGATCTTCACCCTACGACCGAACCCATGTGGCTAAACCAGTCACAGGTGAGCACCACCAGAAAAAAAAACAGCAATGACAAACAACGACAACTACAACACTACAACTACAACACACTAATGAAGGCCACTAATTACTGACCATGGGAAAGGCATCAGCCAGGGTTTTTTGTTGTTGTTTTTGCAATGTCATTAGTGGTAAAAGGTTCTGTGATGACATTAATTATGGCCATTGGCAGGATTAATTAGCCCTCAGCACTTTACGGGGCCTCAGTCATGCTTTTCTGGCCTTCCTGGAAACCAGGTGTTGGATCAAGCTTCCTCAATTTTGCTGCTCTTAATTGATTGCCACTCATTCCAAAAGATTTATGATTAGCCAAAGAGAGGAGACACCACCCCCCGCCCTCCCCCCACTTAGCACTGTTGTCATACTAAAATGAATGTGACTTCTGTAGAGCTTTGACCTTTGAGCTAATCAATGTTTCAGTACGGTAGGTGCACAAGTGGTTTAAATTTGTATATTTCCTGGAAGACGTACATTAATAAATGTGTGTGTGTGTGTGTGTGTGTGTGTGTGTGTTTGTTTGTTTGTTTGTTTGTTTGTTTGTGTGTGTGCGTGCATGCGTATATGTACAGTGCCCTCCAGTTTTATTGGCACCCCTGGTAAAGATGAGTAAAAAGGTTTATAAAAACTTCACCGTTTGGTGAATTAGCTTAATGTCACAGTAAATCTATTATGAGAAAAAAAAATCCCTCATCAAGAAATAATTATTTTTAACAAAACCACCCCCGCATTTATATATAGAATAAGGATATGTGACCAAATATTAAAAATGATTACTTTATTCTATACATAAATGCAAGGGTGCCAATAATTGTGGCACACATGGTTTTGTTAAAAATAAAAAAATTTTGATGAGGGATTTTCTTTTCTCATAATAAATTTACTTCCATTAAAGGTTGGATTTTTCTAGTTTTTTTCAGTGTGAGATTAAGCTAATTCACCAAACGGTGAATTTTTTATAACCCTTTTTACTCATCTTTACCAGGGGTGCCAATAATAGTGGAGGGCACTATATGAGAGAGAGAGAGAAATAATGGCTATCATATGTTTTTTGATTTATAAAAACATGTATCGTATATAAATCCAAAGGTACCTTCAACAATATTTTATTGTTTTTCAGTCGTTTCCATAGATCACATGTACCATAATCAAAACACTACACATAACTGCACAAGAAGGGAGTAGATATGTAAGTAACACAAGTAAGGCAGTTGGAGTCCGGCCCCAGTGATTCATGGGATTTTATACATGGAAGAGCTCTCTTTCTTTACATATACAATACCTTTATCCAAGGACAGATTGGGCACTCTCTCTCTCTCTCCCCCTCCCTCTCCCTGCTGGACACAGTTTCAACAAGTAATTCAGGCTCCCTTTTAGAACACATATATTAGATTCTTATAAAGCCTGCGCCCAAACCATAACATTTATTGAGGGCCATTTGCTCTCTTGCTCGGCCTCTTAGCATGCATCATGCTCACTCAAGCTCACACGCGCAAACACACACACACACACACACACACACACACACACATTTCGGGTAAACGCACTATGCGCACTAATGTCCTCCTGCGATGGCGTACCGGAGATGTAGCAACAAGCTTTTATTTGGCCGGGACATATGTCAAGGGGCATCATACAAGCCCTCGTCTGTTTAAGTGTTTAATCGAATTTGCTTCACATACATATTATTTATCGTTCCTTGGTTCTAAACAAACAGCCTATGATGTATACGCTTATACCGAGTGGTATTGATTTTCCTCTAAATAAAGGTGATTGGTGTCAGAGAGCCAGGTGCTGTTTGGTGAGATCGTTTCCTGCTTGAAACCAAATGAATCATAAAAACGCCCTCAAATCTGAATTGAGGACTTAATTTAAGGGGAGAAGGGGAGGGTGGGGCTTAAAAAATGACATAATGTCAAATAACATCTTTTTTTTGGTTTATTACATCACAATTAAGTACTGTGATGTCATCAGTAGAAAAAGGAATGAGAAAATTCTGAAGAGGGGGGGGCATGCTGGGTGGCTCATGTGGTTGGGGCTGTGGTGCATGGATGAGCCCCATGGTCTCAGATCAAATCCGGATCGTGCCAGTGCCAATAGCCCTGCAGGGGGCCGTTAGCCTTGGTTGGTTTAGTTGGTTATACCTACAGAATCATTTTGCTTGTCATAAATAATATTACCACAGTCCCATTGGTTGTACTCGCGAATTCCGTGGGAATTTCAAACATCTTCACAAAGTAAATTTAACAGTTGAACATTTGTGTTTATTTTATGATTATTATATTATTTTATTTCGATATTATGACTGCCAATCGTGGTTCAATTTGGAGGAAGGAGAAGACGCCTTTACACCACTTGGAAAGCGGCAAATGATTCATGTTGTTTATTTTGTCAATATGAATGCCAAGGAACTAAAAATTTCAAATCCGTTGTCAAGGAAACGTGCATTGCAGAGAATAATAAAACCACAGAATGCCTGTGAGTAATGTGTACGAGCAGGTCAAGGTAGCGAAAACTTCAAAACGTTTCAAAACTAAAACCCCAGTATGTAAGAGGCCCAATACTGGCAGTGGCTGAAGTATTAGCCTCAGTATTACTATACTGCATACTGCAAAAATTATGAAAATCATGTGTCAATAATTTTTTTAGTCTTAATCAAATTGTTCATTTTGAGGTTAACCCACCCAACATTTTTTCTGTTGGTACTGTTCAGGCTTTACTTTACTTTTTAAATCCCTGCCTGTCATTCTTGACTGGCGTGGCTGGGGTCAGTTGTATGTGGGGTTCACATGCCTGGCTGTGATTTGGCTGATCTGGAGTCAGCCATGCATGGACCCTAATGACTTTGAGCTCCTGGTGCCCCCCCCCACTGACCTGGGGGATCCACACTGTTCAGTTTCTCTCTTTCTCTTTCTCTCTCTCTCTCTCTGTCAGTCTTGATTGAGGACTGCCCCGTTGGTGTACCCTCTGTTCCCTGGTTTTAGGGTGGGGGGGTGGGGGGTGGATTAGCAGAGATTCAGTGAATCATTACAAGCTCTTCGTTGGTTCTAGCTCCTGTTTTTCCCAAAACATAAGATGTGTCTGAGCCTCAGATCTGACAAGAAAACTCTCTGAACCCCTGTCTGCCCCTCCTGACCCCCCATTAGAGTGGCCCTCTAATGCAGCACAGCATGGTGCCCCCCCCCTGCCCTGTCCTTCTTCTTCCTCTGTGGTGTTCTCCACAGAGAGTGTGAACCCAGCTGGGGGGGGGGGGGGGGGGGGGATTTATGCCTCCAGCTACCCCCCATCCCCCCACCCCCTCGGCAGTAGAGACAAATGTTCTTGTGAGAAGGTGAGACTGTGGCCTTTTCTCAACCCTACCCCCCCCCTCTAAACTATAGCACCCCCGAAACATGCCCCCCCACCCCTCCCTCCATACTGATATGTACATTTACGTCCCCCAACATGACCCCAACACGAAAAAGAGAGAGAGAGAGAGAGAGAGAGAGCACGTGATTGGTGCGGCTCTCTGAGAACAGTAAACCTGCCATCCACAGTGCTCTCTTGTGATCCAGCCCGGAGTTTGTACCTCTAAATAGGGCCCTCTGCTCAGCCGTTTCCTCTCTTTACCTAATTTTTCAAATAATTTTTTTGGGGTGGGCGCAACTGACAGATGAGAACCTGGTGTTCAGCGTTCTTACGTCGTGTTTTCCCAAGCAGAGAGTAGCCTGGCCGCTGTTGATGGAAAAAGACACAGAACAGTTGTCTCTGTGCACTGCTACGAGTTTTATTCTTTATGTTTAATCGTGAAACCGCCCTGTTTCTTAGCAATAAATGTGATTTAGACCCGTCATGGCAATGATTGATATTTAAACCAAGATTTGTGTGTGCGGGAAATTGTGAGTGTGTTTGTATGTGTCTCAATCTGTGACAGTTACAGTAATGAACAAGATTTTATCACTGCGATAAATTAGATTTAGACCCGTCGTAGCAGTAAGCTTTATTTAAAGCCAGATTTGTGCTCGTCTGTGTGTGCGTGTAAGTGTGCTTCTGTGTGTGTACTGGTGTGTGTGCATATGTGTGTGTACATGTGTGTGTGTGTAGGTTTGTGTGTGTGTGTGTTTGTGTGTGTGTGTGTGTGTGTGTGTGTGTGTGATTATGTGTGTGTATTTGTGCGCTTGAGTGTCTGTGTATGTGTATGTTTGTGTGCATGTGCTTGTGTGTGCAAGTGTGCACGGTTGTATTTGTGTACAAGTGTGCTTGTGTGTGCATATGTGCACGGTTGTATTTGTGTACAAGTGTGCTTGTGTGTGCATATGTGCACGGTTGTATTTGTGTACAAGTGTGCTTGTGTGTGCAAGTGTGCACGGTTGTATTTGTGTACAAGTGTGCTTGTGTGTGCATATGTGCACGGTTGTATTTGTGTACAAGTGTGCTTGTGTGTGCATATGTGCACGGTTGTATTTGTGTACAAGTGTGCTTGTGTGTGCATATGTGCATGGTTGTATTTGTGTACAAGTGTGCTTGTGTGTGCATATGTGCATGGTTGTATTTGTGTAGAAGTGTGCTTGTGTGTGCATATGTGCACGGTTGTATGTGTGTGCAAGTGTGCTTGTGTGTGCATATGTGCACGGTTGTGTTTGTGTGCAAGTGTACTTGTGTGTGCATATGTGCACGGTTGTATGTGTGTGCAAGTGTGCTTGTGTGTGCATATGTGCATGGTTGTATGTGTGCGCAAGTGTGCTTGTGTGTGCATATGTGAACGGTTGTGTGTGTGCGTTTGCGCATGTATGGTTGTGTGTGAGTGTTTGTGTGAATGTGTGAAAGTTGACAGTCAGACAGTGGCAGTGTAATGTAAATATATGGTTGTGTGTGTGTGTGTGTGTGTGTGTGTGTGTGTGTGTGTGTGTTTGTGTCTGTTAAATGGCAGTGGCAGTTAAATGTAGTTAAATGTAAATAGTTGACAGTCAGACAGTTGCAGTTTAAGGTAAATAGTTGACAGTCAGACAGTTGCAGTTTAATGTAAATAGTTGACAGTCAGACAGTGGCAGTGTAATGTAAATAGTTGACAGTCAGACAGTGGCAGTTTAATGTAAATAGTTGACAGTCAGACAGTGGCAGTTTAATGTAAATAGTTGACAGTCAGACAGTGGCAGTGTAATGTAAATAGTTGACAGTCAGACAGTGGCAGTTTAATGTAAATAGTTGACAGTCAGACAGTGGCAGTGTAATATAAATAGTTGACAGTCAGACAGTGGCAGTTTAATGTAAATAGTTGACAGTCAGACAGTGGCAGTTTAATGTAAATAGTTGACAGTCAGACAGTGGCAGTGTAATGTAAATAGTTGACAACAGTGGCAGTTTAATGTAAATAGTTGACAGTCAGACAGTGGCAGTGTAATGTAAATAGTTGACAGTCAGACAGTGGCAGTGTAATGTAAATAGTTGACAGTCAGACAGTGGCAGTGTAATGTAAATAGTTGACAGTCAGACAGTGGCAGTGTAATGTAAATAGTTGACAGTCAAACAGTGGCAGTGTAATGTAAATAGTTGACAACAGTGGCAGTTTAATGTAAATAGTTGACAGTCAGACAGTGGCAGTGTAATGTAAATAGTTGACAGTCAGACAGTGGCAGTTTAATGTAAATAATTGACAGTCAGACAGTGGCAGTTTAATGTAAATAGTTTACAGTCAGACAGTGGCAGTGTAATGTAAATAGTTGACAGTCAGACAGTGGCAGTTTAATGTAAATAGCGGAGCAGTCAGACAGTGGCAGTTTAATGTAAATAGTTGACAGTCAGACAGTGGCAGTTTAATGTAAATAGTTGACAGTCAGACAGTGGCAGTTTAATGTAAATAGTTGACAGTCAGACAGTGGCAGTTTAATGTAAATAGCGCAGCAGTCAGACAGTGGCAGTGTAATGTAAATAGCTGACAACAGTGGCAGTTTAATGTAAATAGTTGACAGTCAGACAGTGGCAGTGTAATGTAAATAGTTGACAACAGTGGCAGTTTATTGTAAATAGTTGACAGTCAGACAGTGGCAGTGTAATGTAAATAGTTGACAGTCACACAGTGGCAGTTTAATGTAAATAATTGACAGTCAGACAGTGGCAGTTTAATGTAAATAGTTGACAGTCAGACAGTGGCAATGTAATGTAAATAGTTGACAGACAGTGGCAGTTTAATGTAAATAGTTGACAGTCAGACAGTGGCAGTGTAATGTAAATAGCTGACAGTCAGACAGTGGCAGCTTAATGTAAATAGTTGACAGTCAGACAGTGGCAGTTTAATGTAAATAATTGACAGTCAGACAGTGGCAGTTTAATGTAAATAGTTGACAGTCAGACAGTGGCAGTGTAATGTAAATAGTTGACAGTCAGACAGTGGCAGTTTAATGTAAATAGCGCAGCAGTCAGACAGTGGCAGTTTAATGTAAATAGTTGACAGTCAGACAGTGGCAGTGTAATGTAAATAGCTGACAGTCAAACAGTGGCAGTTTAATGTAAATAGCTGACAGTCAGACAGTGGCAGTTTAATGTAAATAGCGCAGCAGTCCTCTCAGAGCCTTTCCGCGCAGTGCTGGAGCTAGCTTTCCCGCCGTAATTGAGCTTCGCTGTGCCACTCACACTGATAAATGCTAAAGGAGTGACTATCTGAAGATGAGGAGGTCACACTGCTGAGTGAGGGTGGGCTTCACAGTGTCTGCTCCTCATGTTCTGAAAAGGAGGTGCGCTCACTTCGTTCCCGAGACCCAAAGAGACGGCCGCTGAGGCTCCTTAGGACTGACCGCCACGCTGGGGACGAGGCAGCTCCTCCTGGTTTCTGAGTATCCGTAGGCCAGGAACGTCCATCAGATTCCAATGAGGTCAGAGACCATCAAAATGATTAATGAATTATCTGGATGTCTATTTCCGCACTGTATCAGCAGTACAGTCTCCTGTGTCTGTAGTTAGTGTTAGTTAGTCTCTCAGTAGTGAGGTCTGCAGAGCCAGTATTGTGGTTTCTAGTCAGTCAGTAGTTTAGTCAGTGCTTTGTTAATGACTATTAGTGACGTAATAGTGAAGGCGGAATCATTTGTACATGGAGACAGACCCTGTTTTAACTTAATTCTACAAGGATAATTAAATTAGAATTGTTCCGTTGATGTGATAGTATTATATTTTGTGATAAGGATAAGGAATTTTACAGAACAAAAATGTTTTCCCTTAACGGGACAGTGAAGTATCACTTGACTTGAATCAAGCTGCCTCACATCTCCACCTGCCCAGTGGTGTGCAGCGACGTAGTTTTGCTCAAAAGGGCCCACTAGTGGCCGCAGGGTCATAAAGGATCTCTTAGCATCGCCTAAACCTGGGGGAGGCCCAAGTAAAAAAGTATCGGTTACAGAGGCTAATTAAAAATACTGAGATTTCAATCAAAATTCACTTGAAATATTTTTTTTTCATATCTGCAGGCTAGACGGGTAATAATGGTCGGGAACAATGCCAGGATCTCAAAATTTACTCTCCATTAAAAGGCCCTAAATTTGAATCCAGATTTGAATTTTTCTTTCCTTTACTAAAGTCAAAATAAGATGTATATTATGCTTATTTTACTTAAAAAAACAAGGGGTATAATTTTAGGTAAATTAGGTCTATAGACCATAAATTCCAAAAACAAGTGTAAAACTTGTGATAATGACAGGGAATTCATTTGATTAAAAGGTGTAACACAACATTAGGTGATCGTTTACGGTCTATGATTACTTTATACACAGTTAAAACAGGCCGCCCCATTTAGGACGCCAACACAAACAATAGAAACATGGCGCAAATACAACCGGAGGGTTAAAAATGAGAACGGTGACTCAGTACAGTGCAGGGCGTTGGTTGTGATTTGGATCACAAGTGATTTGCTGGAGTAACAATCCTTCAACAGTCAGTACCACTTTGGCCAATAAGGGCAGTGGCGACACAAGATACATTTTTCAAATGGCTGCTAGCACCTACGGCACCAGCTCTCCACCTCCAATCTCTCAAACTGGAGTGAGATTAAATTAAGACAGTTTCTCTCTAATTTAATGGGACTAAACAATGAATCTTACGCATGTCAGGATGGGTAAAGCTGTAAATCTCAATTAGGGCCTGTGAGAACAGCCACAAGCACTCATTAATTCTTCATTAAAACATCCAAAAAAGCAACAAATCAAGCCTCTGCACAGGAAGGTTCCGTCCAACCCCAATGCTAACAGCAACGGGCCTATAAATCAACGGAAAGTCCCGCAAAAGGGAGGCACCAAGACACGGCCCATCCGACAGACGCTAAGATCTGTGCGGCTGAGCTAGCACATTGGCCAGTTTTTTGTGCGTTTTTAAATAGACGCTGCTTCTGATTAATCGGGTCCAAACGACTTGATCAGATAACGGCCTTTGTGAGGTTTAATGCCGGGAAGCCAGGCTCTGTGATGGCAGGGAGTGAAACGATGATGACAGCTCATTAATAACTCCCTGATGCAACGCCACCCTTATCATTATTAAGATGTTGAAAAGCATGGAACCGCAATGAATAACTCACAGGCCAGGCCACCATGGAAACTGGTCAAAGGAGAGCGAGAGAGAGAGATGGAGAGAGAGAGAAAAGAAGAGAAGGGGAGAGAGAGAGAGCAAGAGAGGGAGAGCGCAAGAAAGTGTGATAGGTAGAGAGCGAGAGAGAAAACAAAAGGAAGGATTGAAGAAGAAAAGGAGAGCAGAAGAAAGAGTGAGGGGATGAAAGAGAGGGCAGGAGAAATGGAGAGCTGGATTAGAGAGGGAGGAAGAGAAAGGGGGATGAGAGAGAAATAGTCAGAGAGTAGGCTACAGAGAGAGAGAACAAGAGGGGTGATTGAAGAAGAAATGGAGAGCAGAAAAATAAGTGAGGGGAAGGAAAGAGGTGGATGGAAGAAAAAAGGGAGGAGAAAACGAGAGCCAGACGAGAGAAAGGAAAAGATGGAGAGAAGAGAGCGAGAAAGGAGGAAAAAGAAACGGACGAGAGCAACAGTGGCCCCCTCAGGAATATTTAATCGGGGGGGGCAGATGGGGCCACTGAAAATCTTGGGTGGCACACCAAAACCAAAAGCCATAACTGAATTTCAAGAATTCTATTATGTTGTTGTAGTATATAGGCTGGTTGAAAGCGATGTCAATATGAGAGTTAAAAAATCGCATACTGGTATACTTTGTTTCTTATTTTACAGTTAATGTTACTAATTATCTGATGTGCACAGACTAATACCGGTACAGTTAACATTTTGAGTTCCACAACAATCCTGTTTTAATGTGTTTCAGTCAAGCTGGAAAATCTGCACACCCCTTTCACCTTCTCCATGTTTTATTACGTTACAGACATATTCTACAATAGATTGAGTTCATTTTTTGTCTCGAAATTCTACACAAAATAGCCCATAATGTCAAAGTGAAAACAGGTTTTTAGACATTTGTGCTAATTTATTAAAAATCTAAATGTAAAATATCATATGTACACAAGTGTGCACACCCTTTGATATGACACCCAAAAGTGAGCTGAGGTGCATTTTGTTTCCACTGATACTGCTTGAGATGTTTATACAACTTAATTGGAGTCCACTTGTGATAAATTCAATTGATTAGACATGATTGGGGATTGCCAACACCTGCCTATATAAGGTCCCACAGTTGACAATGCATGTCAGAGCAAACTCCAAGCCATGGGGTCAAAGGAATTATCTGCAGACCTCAGAAACAGGATTGTGTCAAGGCATAGATCTGGAGAAGGGTACGGAAAAATCTCTGTAGCTTTACAGGTCCCAAGGTGAGCAGGAGGTGAGCAGGAACCCGAGGGTCACTCTGACAGAGCTCCAGCATATCCTTGTGGAGATGGGAGAACCTTTCAGAAGATCAACCATCCAGGCAGCACTCCACCAATCAGGCCTTTATGGTAGAGTGGCCAGACAGAAGCCCCTTCTTAGTAAAAGGCACATCACAGCCCGCTTGGAGTTTACCAAAAGGCACCTAGAGGACTTTCAAACCATGAAAATCAAGATTCTCTTGTCTGATGAAACCAAAATGGAACTTTTTGGCCTGAATACCAAGCGTCACGTCTGGAGGAAACCAGCCACCGCTCATCACCTGGCTAATACCATCCCTACAGTGAAGCATGACGGTAGCATCACGATGTGGGGATGTTTTTCAGCAGCGGGAATGGGGCGACTAGTCCTGATAGAGGAAAAGATGAATGCAGCTAAGTACATCGAGATCCTTGAAGAAAACTTGCTCCAGAGCGCTCTGGACCTCAGACTGGGGCGAAGGTTTACCTTCCAACATGACAACGACCCGAAGCACACAGCCAAGAGAACAAAGGAGTGGCTTCTGAGAAAGTCTGTGCATGTCCTTGAGTGGCCCAGCCAGAGCCCAGACCTGAATCCAATTGAACATCTATGGAAAGAGCTGAAAATGGCTGTGTACCGACGCTCTCCATCCAACCTGATGGAGCTTGCAAGGATATGCCAAGAGGAATGGGCAAAAATATCCAGAAACAAGTGTGCCAAGCTCGTAGCTTCTTTCCCAAGACGCCTTGAAGCTGTAATCGCTGCCAAAGATGCAGCAACCAGGCTAAGGTGCAGGCTAAGGGTGTGTACAGATATGTAACCCCTAAAAAACCTATTTTTGTCAGTAAAATAAAATTGCATATTTTCTAAAAACCTGTTTTCACTTCGTCATTATTGGCTATTGTGTGTAGATGTTTGAGGCAAAAAATTAACTCAATCTATTGTAGTATAAGTCTGTAACGTAATACAACGTGGAGAAGGTGAAAGGGGTGTGCAGACTTTTCGGCTTGACTTTATGTATCTGTATATACATAGGCGATTTATTGTTCTTCAAATAGGCTAGTAGTTGTTCTTTTTCTTAAAAAGACAAATATACAGCTTTAATTTGAAGGAGTAGCTACATTGATTGTAAGGAACAAAACATTTACTGGGAAGAAGCCTACTAGAGTTTAAAAACACCACACAGAGGCCTCCAATTATTTTCAATACAGTTGTATTTGGCTATTGCTGTGTCTTTTTGTAAACAAAAATATTATATCTGTCCAAATATGAAAAACAAAACAAAAAGCATAAACATGGACAACAATATACATTTTATTATAGCCTACTCACAACCTATCATATCCCTGCTTTATTAGGTTACATTCTTCTCAGCCCGTTATCATAGGCTAGGCTATGTGTAGCCTACGGTTTTTATTTTGTTTTTTTTAAAGGGTTTCCGCATTGTTATGGTTTTGAAAGATGGCTATGATGCAGCTTTGGCAAAAACTGGTATGCAGTAACAGCATAGCCTTTTTAAAAAATGTATTTATTAATTTTTTCAAAAAGGGCATTTCCCGATATAATTGCTGACTTGTGGCGAAAGTTCCACCGTGGTGATAGATTTACTTTAACATCTGTCCGAGAATGTAAATAACTCGTCCATTTTCACTGTAAGAAGAAATTTTATGACAAAGTTACCTCTATTTCGCTAGCTTAGCCTACTTGAACAGTTACAACTTGCATGAGAAGAGTAGCCTACCCATTGAAAGCTGATTGCTTTTTCTTTGTCTCACCATTTGTTTGGAATCTACATGCATACAACAATGAAAAATTATCGTTCTTTGAATGGCCACAACTTTTTTGTTAGTGGATGATAATATTTTGCACTTGCAAATATAATACTGTAACGTTATAGCACTCCGATTTATCCACATTCCACTACAAACCATTTGCATATGGTCAAAATGTTTTAGCGTTTCTTACAGTAATATTAGTTAGCCATAAATTGACAATTGGATAACTTATTTGATTTAGGCTACCTGTGAAACAATGCCTGCTGCACACATAAGCATGTGGAGTTTCAGGGTCCCACATTTTTCCCTTTCTTTCTGCCGATGCCTCGCGTCTTGCTCGGATTCACTTTTCTCATCTTATGGGCTCCGTTTTGCGGTTGGAATCTTATAAAACCGCAATTCTGGGTTTTTGGCTTTGTTTGTAGTGCATCCCACCAAACAATAACTTTTAGGCATTTTTATGCTGTTAGCTAACGGATCAAAATGACAAGAAGGCACCAGCACGTCAAGCCAATGGAGGGCGAGGGCGGGATGTGTTTTCCCCCCCGCGATGGGCGGGGCCTATTTGCGCTCAGTCTCCTGGCAGTGCACTGTGCAGCAGCAGCGCAGTGACGGACGGTCATAAGCGGCTGGCTGGCTATGCATTTGTTATTTTCTTTCACATGCATGAACTATTATGAAAAATATAATTTTTGATTTAAATGAATAGTACCTAATATAAAATATCAGATAGCAGCATATTATGCATATGCGACTCGCGAGAGGGGGGCCAGTGGGGGGGCCAGCGATTGTCCTAGGGGGGCCGTGGCCCCCCTGGCCACCCCTTGGCAGCGCCACTGGAGAGCAGAAGAAAGATGGCAGAAAGGTTCAGTGAGAGATAGAGAGACGGAGAGAGAGAACTCGATAAAAAAAGTGATATAGAACAAAACTGAAAGTTCACAAACGGCGTGAAAGAGAGTCAGTGTTGGACCAGGAATAATGAACAAATAGACTACAGATGGCAAAAGCAGATGGTTTAATTTCTGCTTCTCCACTGATGGAGACTAGAGCGCTGTCTCTGTGGTCTATAATGAACACCGCTACTCTTCTCTCCAGGATCCAGAGTCCAGGCCCGCAAGCAGGCTATTCAAAAATATAATAATAATAATCATAATCATTATAATAATGCTGGCTGTAGCAAAGGCCAAGTGGGGAAATGTTTTATTTTGGCCACATGGACGATAGGGAGCATTTCACTCACCAGATGTTGTCACGGTGATTGTAATTTAGAATGCACTGTGAACCCTGTAGTGCTTTAATGAGAAGATTGGAGATTGCTGAAGAGGTGTGTGTTTGTGTGCTTATGTGTATACTATTTTGCTTGTACCCTTACGGAATTCTTGTCAGACTGTGCCATGTGTCACATGACCAGCAGTGCGCCTGTCAGTGGTCCCGGCACGCTAGGACTGATCACCCCACGGCTTTGATGGAACCACCAGTTACCCCAGCTCACATCTGTTGCTCATTTCATACCATGCGTGTGAACTAATCAGGTTCCGAGACATTAGAGTTGCATTTTTTGTTGCTGTCTCTGCTGTTGTAAATTGATGTTGCTGTTATTGCTGTCGTTGCTGCTGTTGTTCTTGTTGCTGTTCTTGTTGCTCTTGTTGTTGCTATTGTTGCCGTTGTTGCTGCTGTGTCAGAAGGACGCACAAAGTGCATCATATCTGAACTAAGCAACTTCAAAGACATTATAGTGACCATGTAATATTCAGATAATATAAAATAGGGTGTATGTGGGGTGGAGTATGTGGGAGTCGGGAAAATTCATATCACAGCTTTCATTACTGTACAGCTGTGTGAGTGGAAAGACCCTTTGTCCTCTATTAGACCCACCTTGAGAGACAAAAAAGAAGAAAAGAAAAACAAACTACCTCTAAATTGCACGTTTGTCCTACCACACCATTCAGGCCATTCCACACAGACAAGCCAAGCAATTTGACTTAATCTATATTGACTGCTCGTCAATGACCTCATCCTGTATGCATGACATGAGGCTTTCCCCCCAGACTGCCAAACTAAACAACCTATTTTAACTTTTTTTTTTTAGTGACTAAAGTTTCTTTGTGTTACTAAATGTGGCTTCAGGTGTGTGTGTGTGTGTGTGTGTGTGTGTGTGTGTGTGTGTGTGTGAGTGAGAGAGAGAGAGAGAGAGAGAGAGAGAGAGAGAGAGAGAGAGAGTGTGTGTGTGTGTGTGTGTGTGTGTGTGTGTGTATATATATATACAGTGAGTACCATAATTCCTAGGACAGTGACACATTTTTTGCTATTTTTTGGCTACTCTAGCACTTTGAGTTTAAAATGATACAATAACAATGAGGTTGCAGACTGCCAGCTTTGATTTGAGGCCATATTGGATGAACCGTTTAGAAATGATAGAACCTTTTGTACATAGTCCTCTCCATTTTCGGGCATAAAAAAATATTAGACAGTTTAACATAATGTAGAATAAAGTAATCATTTTAAATATTTGGTCGCATATCCTTTGCATGATATGAATTCCTGATGTCTGTGACCCAACAATATCAAAGGATTCTTGATATCAGTGTTAGAAAGCCAGATAATAAAACTGGCTAATTAGCTGTAGGTAATAAGTACGAACCAGACAAGTGCTAATCGGATTCTAACTAGCAAGCTACTGAAACTAGTAAATAGCTGTCAACTTGAACTTACGTTAACGTTAAGTGGTATTAAAAACAGAGAGGATTGATTCAGTTAACCACTAAATAAGTCAGCTGTCTTTATCGATAACTAGCTAGTTTGCGTACCATCATATAGTCCTCTGTTCTTCTTTTTCTTTCTTTTTAAAGTTTCCCGTCTGTTTTACGTTTCGCTCCCGTTTTCTTGCTAGTGCCTTGGATGCTATTGCTATGTGACGCGTGCATGCATCCAATTCAAGCTCCAAGAACTGCTGCAGTTCTAAGATATCACTGACTGATGATATTTTGACAGTAGCAGGGCACAAATTCCATGTTGGCCGTATGATTTTCGGGGCATCACGGCCAGAGTGAGGGGTAATGATCTCACACTGAATAAATGAGAAAAATCTATCTTTTAATTTAAGTAAATTTATTATGAGAAAAAAAGATCCCTTCTCAAGAAATAATTATTTTTAACAAAACCATGTGTGCCACAATTATTGGCAGAAATTTGGCACCCCTGCATTTATATATAGAATAAAGTTATAATTTTTAATATTTGGTCGCATATGGTAAATGGTAAATGCAAATTTAGAAGGGAGCGTTTTCCAAATTCATGCATATCCTTTGCATGCCATGACTTTCTGATGTCTGTGACCCAACAATATCAAAAGACTCTTGATTTATTATTTTCTGGCACTCCTACAAGCGATACTATAATCTCTCTGCATTTTAATGGATCTCTATGGGAATTGGGGGGGGGGGGGGGGGGGTGGAACTAGATTTAGCTGTAAATTACACTGGAACAGTATGCAACACATGGTTGGCTAAATGGTTCTAAGTCATCAAGGGTCTGACGTATCAAACTGTGATGGATTTAGTAGCGGATAATCAAACGCGGAGGTAGGGGGATCAGAACAAGTCACTCACACAAGTGAGGGCCAATAAGGTAGTACTTACTATAATTACAAAGAAAGAAAAGAGAGGAAAATAATTTATTGTAGCTAAACAGCCAAAAGAAAATCAACCCACGAAAATAGGGCGAACTCGAATATACGAGTGATAATACAAACTAAATCTCCCGAGCTCAACACTGGAGCCAAACGGGGAAACCCTCGGCACACAAGCTAAGACAGCCGGTAAAAAAAAAGGTAAAACCAAAACGAAAAAAACACAAAAAAAAACTGCCTCAGTGAGAACAGAAAATATCTGGTAGCAGAGTGATGGTTTGAGGCTCGTTTGATACCTCAGACCCTCGACAGCCATTTTACCAACCATGTACAGTATTCCATACAGTATTCCATGTAATTTACAGCTAAATCTAGTCCCACCGCCCAATTCCCATAGAGATCCATTCAAATGCAGAGACGTTATAGTATGAGTAAGAGTATAGTAATAGTGGAGGGCACTGTGTGTGTATATATGTGGCGAGCCATGGAGTTGGAGTCAGGTTTGCTTGAGGGTATAATAATTTATTATGAAGAGCACAATCTCTTATTACTTCCTTCACAGCTTACAGGCAGAACAGACAACGCGCGCTGGACTGTAGCCAGCTTTATAGCCTCGATATGCAAATGAGCATGCTAACAAGGGCGACCTCTAATAGGTGCCCTGCAGCTCACCTTAACCAATCACACTTAATCCCCTCAGTCATACTCAAAAACAACCGTTGGCTCCGCTCGAACATTCTCTAGAGCGGACCTGGTTGAGCGCATGCTGTCACATTTAGCGGAACTGTATACGACTGTTGTTTATCACAACAGTCGCCGTTCTGGCGGGAGGTTATATTCAAATGCTAACCGCCATTGTTACTGTACACGTCAGTGCTTTTGAACACGCTCTGATCATGTGACTACATCAACCATCACTCGTGCACTTGGTCTGCACAGCACAAGTACACACACACAACAATTCGATATACACAATAATTTACATCACTCGTAATCGCCCCGGATCGCCACACTGCCCCCACCTAAGGGGTCAGCAGTCCCCTGCGACCCCTTAAACTGTCCGCACTCACGCACAAAGTCCCGGAAACGGGCAGGAGTTCTCCGTTGGCGAGAAGGGCGATTCGGGCCCTCAGCTGCCGCTGGGTTTTCTGGTGGAGGAGGGGTGGGCGCACGTAAAGCGGGCTGATCCTCGCCGACGCCCATCCCCTCCTCAACACCATCCAACAGCGGCCGGTAAGGGGCTAGACGATCCCGGTGAAGCACCACCAGTTTCCTTCGGCCGGGCATGCGCACTTGATAGACCACCTCGCTAAGCCGGCCCACCACTTCACCAGGGCCCCGCCAATGCGACTGCAATTTCGGGGACAGACCCTTCTTACGGATCGGACAGTAGATCCATACCTTGTCTCCGCTGGTGAAGGGCTGCCCCCGACAGCGCACATCATACGCTCGCTTCTGCTTAACACTTGCGGTGGATTGGGCCTGGCGGGTAAAGCTGTGGGCGGTCTCCAGGCGCTCGATCAAGGCCCGTGCGTACCCGGCCTCTGACTGGTGGTGCTCCGTTGGTCCGGGCGGGGCTCCGAACACCAAGTCGACGGGCGTCCTCAGCTCGCGCCCGAACATGAGCGCAGCGGGGGAGCACTGACTGCTTTCCTGCACGGCGGAGCGGTATGCCCACAGGACCAGGGGCAAATGGCGGTCCCAGTCCCGCTGGTGCTGGCTGGCTAGAATTGCTAACTGGGTGGCCAGTGTTTTATTAAAGCGTTCAACAAGCCCGTCGCTCTGGGGGTGCAACGCCGTAGTGCGGGTTTTGGCCACTCCCAGCCGCTTACACACAGCCGCCAGCACCCGCGACTCAAAATTTCGCCCCTGGTCGCTGTGTAGCTCCTCGGGGGCTCCGAACCGGGCGAACATCTCGGTTACGAGCCTTTCCGCCGTCGTGTCCGCCGATTGGTCCGGCACTGCGTACGCCTCGGGCCACTTAGTAAAGTAGTCCATGGCCACAAGCACGTAGCGGTTGCCGGACTCGGTGACGGGGAAAGGCCCTAAGATGTCTACCCCGACCCGTTCCATCGGAGCCCCCACGACGTACCGCTGGAGGGGGGCTTGCGACCGCTGCGTCGGCCCCTTCTTGGCCGTGCAGGCGTCGCAGCAATGGACGTGCAGCTCCACGTCCCGGCGGCAGGCAGGCCAGTAGAACCTCCTCCGCAGTCGGTGCAAAGTCTTGCTGATGCCAAAGTGCCCCGCCCCCACAGAGCCATGTACCAGTCCAAGTACCTGGGGGCGGAGCGCACGGGGCACCAGCAGCTGGAGGAGGTCCTGGTCGGAGCCGGGGGCCTGCCACCGCCTATAGAGCAGCCCACCCTGCGACGTCAGGCTCCCCCACTGACTCACGTAAGCCTTCACAGCTGGGCTACTGGCCGACACTTCCCCCCATGCAGGCCGTGCCCCCGCCGTGACCCAGCTCTGCACCTGCTGCAGCTCGCCGTCGCCCTCTTGCGCTAGGCGCAGGTCCTGCTGGCTAAGAGGCAACCATTCAACCTCACCCTCTACAGCCTGAACCTGGCATGCTATCGCCGTCACCTGCTCTCGCTGCTCGGCTTTAGTGCAAGGCCTACAGTCCAGCTCTGCACAGGGCCTCCGGGAAAGCGCATCTGCATTACCGTGCAGCTTTCCGGGCCTGTGCTGAATCTGGAAATCGTACTCCTGCAACAGCTCGAGCCAGCGGGCTACCTGGCCTTCCGGATCTTTAAAATTTAAAAGCCAGGTTAGTGACGCGTGATCTGTCCTAATGAGGAAATGGCTGCCTTGCAGGTAAGGGCGAAAATGGCGAACCGCTTTGACCACCGCTAACAGCTCGCGCCGAGTAACGCAGTAGTTTCGCTCTGCCCTGCTCAGCGCGCTACTGTAGTAGGCTACCGCTCGTTCCCCGTCTGGTCCCACCTGGGAGAGCACGGCCCCGACTCCGACATTGCTAGCATCCGTGTCGACGATGAATGGTCGCGCGACATCCGGATATGCTAGAATGGGAGCCGCCGTTAGGGCGTCTCTCAACTGGTCAAAAGCATTCTGGCAGTCCCCTGTCCACTCGAACTGTTGACCTTTATTGGTCAAGCGATGAAGCGGACTAGCCAGGGTGGTGAAGCTCAAGACAAAGCGTCTATAGTACGACACTAGCCCCAAGAAGCTCCGCAGCTCACCCACATTGCTAGGCGTCGGCCATTCCCGCACAGAAGCCACCTTAGCTGGGTCAGTGGCTACACCCTGCTCACTAACGACGTGCCCCAAGAAAGCTGTCTCCCTCCGGAGCAGCTGACACTTTTTGGGATTGAGCCGTAACCCAGCCCGGCCAATCTCAGTAAGCACGTCGTTTAGATGAGCGAGGGCTTGCTCGAAGTCGCTGGCGTGTACTAAGAGGTCGTCCAAGTACACGACACAGGAACTCCGCGGGACGGACGACAGCACCCGCTCCATCAGTCGCTCAAAAGTGGCAGGGCGTTACAGAGCCCGAACGCCATGACCCGGAACTGCCACAACCCTTGCCCTATGGTGAAAGCTGATTTTGCCCTCGCTTCCGGGGACAGCCTTACCTGCCAATAGCCACTGCGGAGGTCCAGCGAGCTGAACCAACTGGACCCCGCGATATGGTCTAAGGCCTCGTCAATGCGGGGAAGTGGATAGGCGTCTTTCTTTGTGATCTGATTAAGACGCCTATAATCTACACAAAAACGCCACTCCCCGTCCTTTTTCTTAACCAGGACAGCAGGGGCCGCCCATGGGCTTTCAGAAGGCTCGATAATGCCCGCAGCTGCCATCTCCCTTATCTTGTCCTCCGCCACCTCTCGCTTGGCTAGAGACAGCCTGTGCGGACGTAACCGAATGGGCACAGCCGAACCAGTATCAATCTGGTGTTGAACCAGTTCGGTCTGTGTGCATTCTTCGTCCCGCACAGCGAATAGGTGAGTGTAACGGACAAGCAGGGCTTTAAGCTGCTGGCTCTGCTGCGGTGTGAGCCCTTTGCTGCTGCGCGTCCATAATGCTAGGACGGCTTGCAGCACCTCCGCAGAGGGCTGGGTAGCTGAGGCTAGCCCGCCCGTCTGCGGTGGTACTGTAACCTGAGGTGGTACCACGGTAACAAGCGGCGAATCAGCGGTGGTCATGGCAAGCACAGAACTGGGGCGACAGTGTTTGGGGGGCACCCCAGGGCATTTAGTTCGGCGGGCTGCTTGTAATTCACATTTTGATCGGAGGCCCAGCGTTTCGGTACCAATAGTTATAGTTTCGGCTATCACATTTATGCTAGTTCTCCACAACGCTAACAAATCTAAACCGATAATGCATGCATCTTTTATATCTGCTAACCAAAACTCGTGTTTCACTCGCTGGGCTCCTGCACACACTTGTAATTGTTTACTATCACGCATGCCCATCTTCTGCCCAGTGACGGAGGTTAGCTGGGTAGAGGTAGGGGTCCATGCACCCGAAAGCAGCCCGCTAGTACCCCGAAGTACCCCCGGCCTTACCAGGGAAATAGTGGCTCCGGTGTCGACCAGCGCCCAGCAGGCTTGTCCGTCCAAACTGCAAGGCAAGTACAGCCCGGTCTTCGTCCCCAGCCTGCCAATACGGGGCTCGGCCTCGTGGGCCTGTTCCTCTGCTCTTAAAAGAGCATCAAACGGAACTTTTGCTCTTGGAATTTTTGCTAGGATGGGCAGGCTGGGCGCGTGAGTGCTGGTTTGGGGCCGGGCCTGGTTGAGGAGGAGTGTGGCATGGGACGATGGTCTCCTCATTGGGCCGTCCCGTCGTCGTTTCCCGTCGGCTGTGGAGCTCTCGCTTTTGGCGCAGGGGCGGTACAGTCGCGGGCGAAATGCCCCGGTTCGTCGCACCGGAAGCAGCGTCGCTCCCGTTCCGGTCGCTGCCGCGGTCGAGTTTGGTTCCGCTGGACCCATCTCACCTCCTCGCCGTCCTCGCAGTCGGCAGCTCGGACCCGGGGCTTGTTAGCCGGGGTCCCGTTGGGTGTGGTGCCCAGGATGAGCTCCAGTCGCTCGGCCTCGCGAAGCGCTGCGTCCAGGGACTCCGGTTTGGCGATGCGGACCTGTTGTTGTAGGCGCTCCGGAGTGAGGGCCTGCGTGAAGGTCTGGCAGGCTAGCTCCTGCTGGCCTGCGTTGTCGAGTTGAGGGTAGCCGCGGCGAGCTAACAGCCTGATGTCGGCGGCGAGGACGCTGAGGCTCTCTGCTCCGGTCCGCCGTCGCGTGGTGAGCTTCTCCCGGCTCACCTCCAGGAATTGCCGCTGTCCGAACCGGCGTTCCAGCGCTGTCATCAGTGCCGGTAGCGTCAGTGGTTCGGCGCTGTCCAGGTCTAGAAGCACCTGGCAGGCCTCGCCCTCCAGGGCTAACGCTAAGTGGGTGGCTGTCTGGCTCTCGTCCCAGCCATTGTAGCTAGCCGCGAATCGTACCTGGCTTTGGTACGACTCTAGCTCACCCTTTCCCGTGTAACGGGGTAGCTTGATCACCGCCTTTAACGGTGTGGTCGGTCGCTGCACCGGCACCGCCGTCTGGCTCGGCCTGGAAGCAGGGGCGTCCTCGTTGGCTTCCAGCCGACCTACTTGCGCTCCGTTTCCGGCCGCGGGGTCAGCCACCAGCGCGGGCACCTCCGCCTGGTCTGCAATCGGCCTCTCTCGCTCCGGTCTTGCGGCGCTGGCTCCTTCGGGGAGCCCCCCGGGTCTACTCTTGGGCCGCTTCGCAGACGCTCCTGCGATAACGTCCATCTGCTTGGTCACCTGACGTTCCAATTCGCGGATCTGTTCCCAGATCGTCCCGCTTCTGACACCATTGTGGCGAGCCATGGAGTTGGAGTCAGGTTTGCTTGAGGGTATAATAATTTATTATGAAGAGCACAATCTCTTATTACTTCCTTCACAGCTTACAGGCAGAACAGACAACGCGCGCTGGACTGTAGCCAGCTTTATAGCCTCGATATGCAAATGAGCATGCTAACAAGGGCGACCTCTAATAGGTGCCCTGCAGCTCACCTTAACCAATCACACTTAATCCCCTCAGTCATACTCAAAAACAACCGTTGGCTCCGCTCGAACATTCTCTAGAGCGGACCTGGTTGAGCGCATGCTGTCACATTTAGCGGAACTGTATACGACTGTTGTTTATCACAACAGTCGCCGTTCTGGCGGGAGGTTATATTCAAATGCTAACCGCCATTGTTACTGTACACGTCAGTGCTTTTGAACACGCTCTGATCATGTGACTACATCAACCATCACTCGTGCACTTGGTCTGCACAGCACAAGTACACACACACAACAATTCGATATACACAATAATTTACATCACTCGTAATCGCCCCGGATCGCCACAATATATATATATATATATATATATATATATGTTACGATACCACCCAACAGATAGGGGGGCGCCAGAGGCCACAGAAGTAATGCAGGCATGCAGGAAGTAAACTACTCACTTGTTCAGTGAGCAGGACTGAATATGACATGCTATTGTTATGAGCTACAATAAAGCCAGATAAATATACTTCCAGTCTGATGATATTAGCACACAAAACATGGTGTCAGAAGTCAGAACCCAGTCCTCAGGGGACAGAATAAGCTTCGACAAGGTATGAAGAAAATTAGAGAATCAGAATCAGCCGCAAATTAGCCCTACCGCTGTAAAGCTAACGTCAAACAGCCAGCTAGCAACATGGCGTACAACATTCCTGCACCGGAGCAAATGGACGTAAAAGGAGATGTCTACAACAATTGGACTTTTTTCCGTGCACAGTGGGAAAATTATGAGATCGCTACGGGACTGGATGTGAAAGATAAGAAGATTCGAGTGGCAACTTTATTGACAGTCATGGGTAAGGAATGTCACCAGCTTCAGAGACACCTACAAATGACGGATGCAGAAAGGGAGGACCCAACGAAAATATTAGATGCACTACAGAAACATTTTGAGCCTAACAGAAATGTGATATATGAAAGATTTGTGTTCAATGACTGTAAACAAAGCCAATGTGAGACTACTGAGCAGTATGTTGCCAAATTGAGAAGGCTGGCAGACACATGTGAGTTCGGCGCGCTAAAAGAGGACCTCATTAGGGATAGGCTTGTCATTGGCACAAAGGATGCGAGTGCACAGGCGCGCATGCTCAGAGAACCTAACCTTACTCTGGTTAAAGCCATAGACACTTGTCGCTCCAGTGAACAGACACAAATCCAAATCAAGAAAATAGGAGGTGAACAGGAATCTGTCCATTATACTTCCCGTGCACAGAGTTCAGAGTCAAACAGATATAAAGCCACGTCCCGTGAACGTCAGTCAGAAACACGTGGTCTGAAGGGACCAAAACAACACAATGTGACCAATGACAACAAACAGAGACAAGACAAGGACTCACTATGTCACTACTGCGGGTCGATGCATGCCAGAGCTAAATGCCCAGCATATGGAGTCACATGCAAAATATGTGGAAAAAAGAACCATTTTGCCCGAGTGTGTAGGAGCGCACAGAACAGACCTCAGGTAAATGTAATAGAGGAGGACAGAGACTCAGAAGAATCAGATACAACATGGTACATCTCGCAAGTGAACAGCCTCAAAAATGGTCCATACAAATGGTTTGTGAATCTCAAGTTAGCCACACACAGTCGAGAGACACTGGATTATGATCCAGGACACACATTGAAATGTCAGCTGGACACGGGATCTACAGTCAATGTTATGGGCTACACTGACCTCCAACGGGTGCTACAGGATGGTAACCCAGCAATACTACCCAGCAAAGCGACGCTTAAACTGTATGATGGTACACTGATAAGACCCAGAGGAGAATATGACCTCAAAGCAGAACACAATGGCGCAGTACACATCCTCAAGTTTCATATAATGGAAACGTCACAGATACCTTTACTCTCAGCTGAGACCTGCCAGAAGCTGGATCTTATCCACATAAACAAGGATCATGTGATACACAGTGTCAACACACAAAAACTCCCAGACACAGGTACACCCAAAACAGCGGAGGAAATCGTTGACACATATGAAGATGTGTTTGATGGGCTTGGCTGCCTCAAAGGAGAGTGACACCTAGAGACAGACCCAAATGTGAGACCGGTGCAACAGCTGCCGCGGCGGACGCCGATCCCGATAAGAGGGAGAGTGACCAAAGCCATAAAAGAAATGGAACAGAAGGGGATCATAGCCAAGGTCACGGAACCAACACCCTGGATCAGCAACATGGTGGTGACAGAGAAGAAAGACAAACTGCGCATTTGCCTTGACCCGGGCCCACTGAACAAGGCCCTACTGAGATCACACTACCAGATGCCCACAGTAGAAGAAGTGCTACCGGATCTAGCAAAGGCAAAGGTATTCTCAGTCCTAGATGCAAAAGATGGGTATTGGCACGTGCGACTGGATGAGGCCAGCAGTTATATCACAACATTTTGGACCCCGGAGGGACGATACAGATGGTTGAGAATGCCATTTGGGATAAAACCAGCTGCAGAAGAGTACCAGAGGAGACAACATGAGGCACTACAGGGCCTGACAGGGGTGAGTGTAATAGCGGACGACATCTTGGTGTATGGATGCGGAGACACCAATGAGGAAGCTATGGCCGACCATGACAAGAATCTTGAAGCTGTACTGCAAAGAGCTAGAGACGTCAACCTAAAACTCAACAAGAAGAAACTGAAACTAAAACTTCCCAGTGTTACATACATGGGTCATAGTCTCACAGCAGAGGGCCTGCGTCCAGATCCTGACAAGGTCGCAGCCGTCCAGAACATGCAGACCCCGGCGGATGTTAAGTCTCTACAGAGGCTGTTGGGATTTGTTAACTATCTGTCAAAGTTTCTCCCCAGCCTATCAGATGTGTGTGAGCCTCTTCGACGTCTTACCGACAAAGATGTGGAATGGACATGGCTGCCAGTGCATGACACAGCACTGGAGACTATAAAGCACCTGGTCACTCACCACCCAGTCCTCAAATACTACGATCTCCAGGAAGAAGTCACTCTGCAGTGTGATGCCAGTGAGACAGGCTTGGGAGCTGTCCTCCTACAGAAAGGGCAGCCAGTGACATTCGCATCCAGAACGCTGACAGACACAGAACAAAGGTATGCGCAAATCGAAAAAGAATGCCTTGCCATTGTGTTTGCATGTGACAAGTTTGACCAATACTTACATGGCAGAGAACATACCACAGTACACACAGACCATAAACCGCTTGAGACCATATTTAAAAAATCCTTACTTTCAGCACCAAAGAGGCTACAACGAATGATGCTCAGGCTGCAGAGGTACCAGCTCCGAGTGATATACAAGCAAGGCAAGGACCTACACATTGCAGACTTCCTATCCAGGGCGCAGCTAGCGACCACAGAACATGCCCAAATGCAAACTCCAGCCACAGTCTATGCCATGGGTCTCACCCAGCCAGAGCTGGCACAGGTGAGTCACACAAGTGACATTAACTTCACCACTCAAACGCTGGAGAATATTCAGGCGCACACAGCACAAGACCCTGTGCTTCAGGCACTTCACACATGCATTAGCAGAGGCTGGCCGGATAATAAACAAGAGATAGCACTGACACTGCAGCCTTTCTGGACATACAAAGAAGAACTCACTATAGACGAGGGCATCATTTTCAAAGGGAACAGAGTGATCATCCCTACAACGCTGCGCCCCGAGTTCTGGGTAAAGATTCACACTGGCCATTCAGGAATAGAAGCCAGCCTCAGGAAGACTCGAGAAACGGTTTTCTGGCCAGACATGACCAAGGACATAAAGAACTTCATCAGCAAATGTCCCACCTGCAACGCACTCCAGCGAAGACAACAGAAAGAAACACTGATACCCCATCAGGTCCCCCGCATCCCATGGTCCAAAGTGGGAATGGACTTGTTCTCTGTCAACAGAAACACATACCTCATCATGGTGGATTACTACTCGGACTATTGGGAGCTGGAAGAGCTCACAGACTACACCTCATCCACCATCACTGAATGCTGTAAGAGGCAATTCAGCAGACATGGAACTCCACACATTGTTTTCACGGACAATGGCCCTCCATTTTCAGGAATGGACTTTCAACTTTTCGCTACAGACTGGGATTTTAGGCATGTGACATCCTCCCCATACCACAGCCAGAGCAATGGGAAGGTGGAGTCTGCCGTTAAAATAGCCAAAACATTGCTCAAGAAATCAACTCTGGAGAACAGTGACCCATGGAAAGCAGTTCTGGCGTGGAGGAACACTCCTACGGAGGGTCTAGGTAGCTCTCCAGTCCAAAGGCTCATGTCCCGACGAACACGCACACTCCTACCCACAAAACACACACAACTGAGGCCCAAAGTGGTACGGGATGTCAATGAAAAGAAAATGGCCAGAGGACAGACGGTGAAACGCCACTATGATGCCCGGGCTAGGGACATGGCGGAGCTTGTACAAGGACAGACAGTGAGAGTCCTTCTGCATCCTAAGGAACAAAACACAAGGTGGTCCCTAGGCATATGCATAGACCAACTCAGCGAGCGTTCCTATGTGGTTCTGGTGAGAGGGAAGAAGTACCGGAGGAACCGAAGGGACATTCGTCCAGTGACAGAAGACCTCCGGGTCCCTCAGCGAGGACCACAAAACAATCAGGACAGTGACTGGGGCCCTGTATCTTCCTCGGACGCAACAGAACAACAGGTCGAAGAGGAGGCGGGGGCACCAGAGGGTACACAGGAGGCAGAGTGGACACAAGCCACTCAGCACACTAGGACCAGATCCAATATACGGAAGCCTGAGAGATTCAAAGACTATGAGCTCTGACATGTCTTATAGTTGTAGGCTTTATTAGCAGTGCATTGTGTAGTATGTTAGAATGTTCTATAGAAATAGGAGCTACACATCTAGGAGACACAAAAGAGTTAATTTGTTTTTTCTGAATCTATGCTCTCATTTACAGGTTCATGTGTGAAAGGCTTGTTCTAGATAGAGCCGGATACAGATCTTCATTTGTTATGTAAAGAGAGATGTTACGATACCACCCAACAGATAGGGGGGCGCCAGAGGCCACAGAAGTAATGCAGGCATGCAGGAAGTAAACTACTCACTTGTTCAGTGAGCAGGACTGAATATGACATGCTATTGTTATGAGCTACAATAAAGCCAGATAAATATACTTCCAGTCTGATGATATTAGCACACAAAACAATATACAGTATAAATATATATATATACAATTGGCATAGTAAAGTTGTGTACTGAATTGTGTACTGAATTGTCTTTTTACACGCATTATTGTCAAGTTAGCTATTTCTGTATAATTATATATTTATTAACAACCTCAGATGTGTACATTTTAGTTCTGAATACATCGTTTAGTAGTTCATAAATTCACGCTGGAAAAGAAACGCCCGTTTTGAACCCGCGGCAATGAAAGCTGTATAAATCCTAGACTGGAAAAAAAGCAAGAGTCGTTAGAAGGGAGCGTTTTCCAAAACCCACTGACAAATCAGTTATCGCCTGGGGGACAGAAAGGTTCTAAGTGTTACACCACCAGCTGGGTCAATTTTTATTTCTTTGCTTAATTAATGATACACGGCTTTGGGCCAAATGTTCCGAAGTTTCATCTCTGGCTGCACGATGGAGCTTTCGGTCCTTCGTGTGCGTGCGTGCGTGCGTGCGAGAGAGAGAGAGAGAGAGAGAAAGAGAGCTATATGCGGCTATATGGCCTTTCGCTCAGCATTGGGAGAGACACGTTTAGTTCCCATGCAGGGCGTTTATGCTATCAGAAAAAGGAAACTGGAAAGTAAGGTAAAGTAGCTTAAGTCTTCCATACCAAAAAACAAAGTAATGTTCTATAAACAAACATTGCATTGTTAAGTCTAACGGAAGTAGGTCTACTAATGAAATGAAAATTGAATGGATGACATTTTCTATTGATTCAACTCCCCTCCCCCATATCCAGTTACAATGTGGTCAATTAGGCTAAACTTTGATTAGGCTAATGTTTAATCTTTTCACCATTGTTCGTAAACTGACTACCATTTTGATTTTAGAATCGCTATTTTCAAAACTTTCCGGACACCAAACCCCAGTCTGTCATCTGTAGCAATGAAAACGGAATTTAGTTTGTTTGCTGACAATTCCCTCGGAAGGCATGGTAATTGTGAGCCTTTCAAATAGTCTTTCTTACTTTTTGATTAGGAAGTTTTAATTCAGTTTAAAAATAAACCTACAACTACAGTTGCGCGTGTACAGTTTCTCAGCGTTATTCCAATGCAGATGTGCAGGCTAATTTATGATACGCGCCTTTTAAGTCAGATCGGGTGTCTCGGCCTGAATCTCAGCATTCCTATTCCCGTATGTATTCGCTCTCATTTCTGTGTTTATCCTGGCGATCCTGTCAGTCCCGCATCACAGACACTCCGGACACTCGGAAAATCCCGGCTGATTCTACTTAATTCTACCAAAACAGCACAGCCTATACACGAATGAAAGCTACTCTTATGTGACATTGTTCTTCAGACAGAAATAATTGTTTTATAACATGTTTTAACTATCCACTGTAATGGAATAGAACATAAATCCCCCGTTTATTTGTCTTTCTTTCTTTGTTGGCACAACAAATGCCGCTGGCTGCGATTGCCGGCCTCAAAACAGCTTTCACTAATTCGAGTACGAAAAAGCTTAACGAAATCGATGGCAGATTGCCAATCAATTAATCCATATTTATCCAGGACAGGAGCCCAAAAATGTTAGCCTTGGTTTAATATATTTTTTTATGTCTATGAAAAAAGGTAGGGGGTATTAAATCAACAGAATAACAGCCAAAGTCAATCTGTTTTCAGTGGCAAGTAATAGACTGTGGGAACCTGCATTCAAAGGATTCAGAATATGAAGAGAAACTATTTAAATAACACGTTGCGTTTGGTTATTGCGGATCTTTATGTCATTTATCAACATCATTGATTGTATTAGTCGTTGGTCTGCTATTGGTGTGTAGGCCTACAGTAAGGTTATTTTTAATAGCCCAAAAAACGGTTGTGCCCTGGGCGAGCGCAAAACGGTACCGACAAGTTTTACAACAATATATGCAGGTAACAGCAGGTATAATTTACAATACAGGCCGGTCCACTTTTTGGGTAAAACTTTAAGAGAATAAACAAAAGCCACCTATTTCAAGCTGACTTTTTTAATTGTAGGAAGAATTTTGACCATTTCGCTCAGAAAAAGTCGGCAGGCAAAATTACGCGATGGGGTTAATTTTGATATCCGATTTGCTCAAACGGGTATGCGTTCAGTTTCATCCTGGATCATTTCTGGCTTAACGGAAGAAAACGTTGCGGGATAAATTGGGTTTGCTCGTGTCCTCGAGGCTCGGAGACATGACGCCTTCAGTCGGGAGACAAGCTGTCATCACCTCCTGTGTTGATACAACGGCGCTAGCAGGTGGTCCAATATCCAGACTCTCTGGCCCGAGGCAAATTATGAGGAGAAAAAAACAGGCATAGAATATAAATGCTTTTACGTTCACTGCATTTTTCACGTGTGATACAGACAGAGTGTGATTAAAACATTCCTGAATGACTGTGCGCAATGGGGGCGCACGCAAGCGTTCAGACGAACCCCACTGTTATGCAGAGTCACGGCGTCCTTGACGTAATCCGTCCCCAACTTTGTCTGCGCGAGCAACCGGAATATCAACAGGGTCCATCTATGTAAATTCTCGTAGGCCAGAAATATGATCTGGGGCGCTTTAATGAGTGTTTGTGAAATCGCCAGGCTATTATGCAGAAACTGGTTTGCGCCCAGGAGTGAATCCTATCCACTTACAGCTCCTGTTTCGTCCCCCCCTGTCGCGAGCCTCCTCTCCTGACGCAGATGCCCGCGCTCTCACGCTGTGTGACATAACCCAATCATATCAGACAAGTAATCAGCGCTCTGCTGGCAACAGTGCGCCTCGCCCCAGTCTGCAGAAATTAGAGATTGGGCCCTCGGTAAGAATGTGATTTGTAACGCTTTTCCCGTGGTGCCAGCCGTCTTTGATCCAGATGAGATGCTAAAGACTCGGAGCAGACAGGAACCGCGCTGTGCTGCGAACCGAACTCTCCGGGGGCGGGCAATTACCGCTCTGCCTCCAAACGATGGGCCATACCAGTCATTCTTGGCTGCAGCTGTTTTGACACATAAAACATTTCCCTTAACTACCGTTAAGACAGTCGAAGGTCAAATCGAAAAGCTATTCATTATGACACTTTGAAAAAGTCAAACTGTTTCATAATAAAAAAGAAGTAGTAGAAGTGGATGAGTGTTTTTTTTGCAAGCTGAGGGAGGCTGTCAATGAAAGGGCTGAGTAGAAATGAAACTGAGTAGAAATGACTAGCAATTAGAAAATCTCATGCCCTGGGGGTTGAACAATTCACTATCCAACAGCCTTTGGACATTGGCACGCCGTTCGGTGGCTTCAGAAACTAGGAATTAATTTCAAGATACATTAAGCAGAACTGTTTATGGCGCAATTGACATGGTGTGTTTTGATTGTCGTTATGCTGTTAGACTTGGTAATAAAGCAACATCCATCTCCCTCCCACAGGATTGTTTAGATTATGCTCATTCTCAACAAATATGGCATTGAATTATGAAGCATGTTTCACGGTCCTTCTTGACAAAGTTGTGTTGCCCATACAGGCAAATCAAGGGCCTCTACCCTCTCATCATGCCGCCCTGTTTCTTCATATCGATGTGTCATTTGTTTACACATATGTATTGTTTTTTTCATTTTAAACAGAGGAGCCGTGTTAGTCACTTCACTTGCTGTGTTGACTATCTCGATTTAATTCCCTGCGGTTTGGGAAGTTTCCAGTTTCAGTTAAATGCATCGTTTGAAAAACAACACAGACCAGTGAAAGTCATAATAACCAGGTGGCCCATTTATTTTTTTGTGAACTGTTGATATGGCGGTTGACCTTGTTTTCAGGTATTCGATGCAGTTGTCTGTGTTTATGTTCTAAATGATGCCTTTGAGCGAACCTTTAATAGCTACCTGTCTGTTCTAGTACCCATCCCTCTCTTTCTCTCTCTCTTTCTCTCTCTCTCTCTATATTTATCTTTCTCCCTCTCATTACAAAACATTTGCAATTTCTCCCTTTATTTCTTTCTGTCTTTTTGAATGACTTCAAGGGTGAGGTTTGGAAACTAACTTGACACCATTGGTAAATGACCTTGCATTGCCAAAATGTAAAGTCAACCATTAACCACATAGCCATAATTGTAACCCTAATTTAAGCACAGGTAAATTTCCATACATATTTTACCTCAGTATAGGTATTTCCTTTTAACCTTATTCAGATCTGAGCATTGATCTGGGGTGCTGGCAAAACCTTTTCTTTCGGAAAAAAAAGAAGAAAAAAAAAGAACACCGTGGCAGGGTATACATGAACACAAAAATGGGAATCTCACTTCAAAATGGAACTTGTTTTCTTTTTCTTTGTGTGTTACATTTATATTGGTTTGTGTGCAGCAGAGGACATGGCTTATATCAGTCTGTTGAGTGGACAGCATTTGAAGGCCAGCTGACTCCAATCCCTCTGATGCGTAAAAAAATCTTTTGTTTGGGGCTTTTCTGAATGGCTTTTGTACAGCGCATTCTTTACACATGACGCAGAGTGTGACTGAAATATTTGTGATAGACCGTATGCGCTAAAAGCCATGGACACACACACACACACACACACACACGCACACGCACAACACAACACACACACACAGACCACAGAACACACACACATGCACACACACACACACACACACACATTCTCACAGAAACATACAGAGGTTCTCACTCATGTAAACACACACATTCTTTCTCTCTCTCTTTCTCTTTCTCACACACATACATAAATGCACAAATACACACACATTCTGTCTCTCTCTTTCTCTCCCACACACACACACACACACTGACTTAGGGTGTGCACTCAGTTGATGTATAGGGCAGTAAATGGTGTCAGTGAGTCACTGAGGTTGATCTCTGGATCCTGGCCCATGCAGTGCTGTGAGTTCTGATCCGACGCTGACCCAGTCACACCCAGCTGGGTCTGGGCCTCCCTCCTGGGCCCTGTCACTTTTCTGCAGTCGCAATGAACCCAAAATGGTGCCCTGCCCCCCAATCCTCGTCACTCCTCACAGAAGGGCCACAGGGTGATGACATCACAGCACAGGTGTGGGACAAGGTCTCTGGTGTTACCCTGACAACAGGAGTGCCGACAGATGCACAGGGAGACGTGTCTTATGAATGTAATGCATAGCGGCCTGTGTGTGTGTCTGTGAGCGTGCGGCTGTGTGTGGATATGTATGTGTGTGTGAACACGCATCTGTGTATGAGCATGCATGCTTGTGTGTGTGTGTGTGTGTTTGTGTTTGAGCGTGTGTGTGAACATGTGTCTGTGTGTCAGCATTCATGCATGTATCAGCATGCATGCGTGTATCTTAGAGTGAATGTGTGTGTGTTTGTGTGCATGTGTGTTACTCACCCGTCATTAAGCAGTGCTCGATTGGCTGCTCTGCTTTCCCTCTCAGTGTTTCTGATATTTCGCTCTAAATGGCGCACATGTAACAGAGCTCCTCACAGAGTTCCTCACAGAGCTCCTGACAGAGTGCCTCACATAATTCCCCACAGAGCTCCTCACAGAGCTCTTCACAGAGTTCTTCACAGAGCTCTTCACAGAGTTTCTCACATAATTCTTCACAGAGTTCCTCACAGAGTTCCTTACATAATTCCTTACATAATTCCCCCACAGAGCTCCTCACAGAGTTCCTCACATAATTCCTCACAGAGTTTCTCACAGAGCTCTTCACAGAGCTCCTCACAGAGTTCCTCACATAATTCTTCACAGAGTTCCTCACAGAGCTCCTCACATAATTCCTTACATAATTCCCCACAGAGCTCCTCACAGAGTTCCTCACATAATTCCCCACAGAGCTCCTCACAGAGTTCTTCACAGAGTTTCTCACATAATTCCCCACAGAGCTCCTCACAGAGTTCCTCACAGAGTTCTTCCCAGAGTTTCTCACAGAATTCCTCACATAATTCCCCACAGAGTTCCCCACAGAGTTCCTCACAGAGCTCCTCACAGAGTTCCTCACAAAATTCCTCACAGAATTCCTCACAGAGTTCCTCACAGAGTTCCTCACAGAGTTCCTCACATAATTCCCCACAGAGTTCCTCACAGAGCTCCTCACAGAGTTCCTCACAAAATTCCTCACAGAATTCCTCACAGAGTTCCTCACATAATTCCCCACAGAGCTTCTCACAGAATTTCTCACAGAGCTCCTTTAGCTCCACCAGCAGCAAAAATGGAGAAAGAGAGAGAGCTAAAGGGAAATGAAAACTCTCAAAGAAAAAAATATTAGCTGATCATTTACAACAGGAGAGCTGTCTGATTGGCTTAAAAACACTTTTCACTTCCCTTTCATGAGACTATAAAAAAGGGGAGCAGGAAACTAAAAAGTAATGGAAAAAAAGAAACAAAGTTTTACAAAAAAGTGGTGCATCATGGGGGCCTAAGTGATCCTGTTCATATTCATGGCTGGAACGACTCAGTCTGTAAGCGTGTGGTGTGCAAACACTCATGTCCAATCCACCAAAGAAACCAAGCTAATCTGGAGTATCGCAGAAAAAACCAAACAAAACAAATCCTGACGTGCAGATTGTAGTTTGAGGTGTCTGGTGGTAAAGGGTGCCCTCAAGGGTCTCTTAAATAGGGGGTGGGTGGTTGGAGGTCACTAATGTACCACTGAGCTTTCAAGGTGACTGACATGCACCAGTGCACACTGGGATTTTATTGCATACATATTAACCAGGCAGACTGGATGAGAAATGACTGTTCAGAAAGTTCTCTTAAGTTTGACTGTACTGCCTTTTACACGCACACCGTGTGATCAACAGACTGAATTTTATCCCCTCTTTCTATGGTATGATTATGCAATTGCGGAATAAAAAAAAACCTACTCTTGACTGGTAAATTTAATCGGTGGAGTGTTAAATTGTCGGTTTATTATCACAGTTGTTATTCGGGTCAAGTGAAGAAACTCAAGTGAGGATTTGTGATTTAAGATTCTGTTGGGTTCACTCACTTTTGAACCCAGGACATTGTGAAGGCATTGTGAGGCCTTTTCGATGTGAATACCCTACATTTAACCACTTCTGGACTTTAAGACATGACTCTATATTTTTTAGTTAGGCTACCAGAAATATGCTGAATCTCAGCAGAACCTCTTAGACGCGCGCGATCTCAAAGCGGCAGAAAGCAACGGAATGAATATCCCATATCTTAATGGCTGTAACAGAAAGCCGTGTAGAAGAGCGTTGTTAATTTCCCATATCTTTAATTGCCTGAACTGACAGTCCTGCTGAACGAGTCTGTTAATATCGCTCTCCTTAATAGCGTCAACGGATTTACATCACATTCTTTCAACAGCGTGTGCCACACGTTATTTTTTATGAAGAAGAATGTTAATTCGCAGCAGCACACCTGTGTCGACCTCAGTGTGTGTGTGTGTGTGTGTGTGTGTGAGTGTGTGTGCGCGCGTAGACTACGCGAGGTGTTTTAAATGCTCAATTTATACACTTGTGCTCACACACACACACACACACCGTCAGATTTATAAAGTTATCAAAGTGATCAGGGACTATTAAGATCTTATGTTTATCCATTATGAATGAAGTTGCTAATGCTTAATGCTCATTTCTCTATGGCGAGGAAAAGCGGCACGGCTCGCATATGCTTTGCAATTTGCGCTTTTGAACAGCAATGATGTACAGTCTTAACTCTCCCCAACTCCACTCCCCTCATTGTGCACTTAACACAAAGCTCTCTCGAACAGTTTAACATGGAAAACTCAGTCAGAAAATGAATAAACTGCTGTTAATTGCAGATTAATCTTCTTTGAACGAAACTGACAAGAAGTTAATATTCCTTTATTGTCTGTTCTTTCTGCGGAGTACCCATTAATTCCCTTCGCACCAATGACGGACTTTTTTATTCTATTATTTATATAATTGTAATAAATGGTAGAAGAACATCAATTCTTTTCTCCGCTTCAAAAGGGGGGAACTTGCGAGCGTCCCAGACACTGTAATGACATTGTATGTATGTATTGTAGTCGGCCCCATTAAAATAAGTTACATTCATCTTAGTGATGAAACCACAGCGGACACAAAATAATTCAAGCTTTTGTTGGTGCGGCGTCTTAATACCGCAGCGTGCCAAGCAATTGGAAAACCGTCATGCCTCTTCACAAAAGATTCCCGAAAGAACCGACGGAGACGAACAGTACGCAAACGGCACCGAACAGTACAATTCGTAATTTGATAAGACTTTGTTTCTCGGCGATGAGGCGCGTTACTGAGGGAGTTTGTGCTCGCGTCTCCTCATTCACGTAATTTATCATAGGCTCCAGGGCGCGTCTTCAATAAAGATCAGCGTTGCTGTGCTGAGAAGTCTGTATAGCTACAACAGCGGGGCTGTGAAATGACGAACGTGAATGTGTTGTGTGATCAATACCCCATTTGATATTTTAATGACTAACACTCTTCCACTAGTGATTTCGTTTAATAATTCGGAGTTCATTGGTCTTGCTGTTTATAGAAACGTATTTTTCAACATTAAGACAAGGAATACAAAATCCATTTTTGGTGTAACATTAAAACTGAATCAAGTTGTAGGCCACTATAACTTAACATTCATATCAAGGCAGTCTATCAATTTGTAAACTTTTATATGTTTTTGGCAGGTTTTATTAGTTAACTTGCAAGCCTCGTTAATCAGAACCATATGAAAGCCAAAACATTTTTCCAAAGCTGAATAATCTAGTGTTTTTTTCCTTCTGTCCCTGTAGTCTACTGTTTCTCTCATTTGATCTTACTAAAGGGACCTCATACCAGATTACATCATAACTTGCATTGTGATGTCACCTATTGTGACATCATAATATACTGTATATAGGCTATGATTCCACTGTGGCTCTGTCAGTCATCAGTGTAATGTTGTCATAGTTTTGGCTGGGGGTGGCACTAGGCCCAAACAGAGCTGTGCAGATCTAGGCAGAAACAACAGTGACACTTGTTCTTTTTCCAGCACCACAAACTACTCAAGGAACTAATTGGACAGATGTAGGTCACAGAGAAAAAAATATCCGGGGCTGTTGTGGTGCACTCTGCAAAGTTCCCAAAAGTGATCTAAAAAGGTGCTAGGGTTGTCACTCCCAAAACTAAAAAAATGTTGATTAACAGGGTCTGAAATGACTGGATTGAGCAACACAAGCAATTAGCTGGCATGGCTGTTCTAGCATTTTCTGTTCCCAGTGACTGCAGAACCCTGTGGCTACTTGATGCGTTAATTTGACAGGAATTTTCTGAAAAATGTGAGAAACGGATCAGGGATTTCCCTGGCGCTCCCCTGTCTCTGTCTCTCCTGTGTATTATGCGTGTGTATATCACATCGGTCATTAGCTTTTCAGACAGCTCTCTTTGTCTGAAAAGGCTGATTTGCTTCACTCTGGAAGGCTTGCCTGTGCTTTCTGTCTCCGCAGGGACTTTGAAAACCTCTGAAATTAAAATTTTATTAATTTTTTTTTTTTACAAAAAAGAAAAAACCAGGGGGAAAAAAACTGGCTGGTAATCCAACATCAACAGCCTTCACTCCTTGTGCTAATAAAGTTAAGCGGAATGGTTTTCCGATCAGAAACGCCGTGTCAGCGCCAGGCTCACAGCCCTGAGTCACGGAAACACTTTCAAAGACACCCGCACACCCCCCTTTTAAAAGCACTCTTATGTCCGTGATCCACAGGACTAAGTCTGCAGTCTGGTTCAGCCATCAGATGTACTTCTTGCCAATCACTTTTGTAGTTACTGTATTAGTAAAAAAAAAAATATATATAGTTGTAGGGAAGAAGTGTAGTGGAAGAGACTTAGGGCCTGATTTACTAAGACCTTTAACGGGTGCAAAAACTTTTAGCACACGCAAAACTAATAACACAACCAATGATTGGTGAAAAAAATATATACCATGACCAGTCAAGCGTCATGTTATTGGTTTTGCGTATGCTAAAAGGTTTTGCACACAGTAATGGTGAATCAGGCCCTTGGTGTTTAGATAATGAGCTGTGAAAGGTCTAAGACCTTCATTGTCTGTTCTGGTGATGGACCAATGCTGAACAGGACTCAGACAAGAATGGCTGAACACTGGAGCTCCGTTGGCTCGCATAGACCAGATAGGTCTCCAACAAACCAATCGACCAATAGGCAATGAGAAAATCGGCATCTTTCTGACAGAGTTGAAGAAAAATGGATGACCTCACCAGCACAATATTCTAACCAGGACTGTGGACTGGATTCAGTCAACATTTGTCCTTAACTTTGTCACACAATGAAATGCTAAACAACCACGCTTTGGTCTTTTACTGAAAACTTTAGTAAAAGGTTCAGTGAGGATAAATATAACCCATGCATCTATTATTAAAGTCAAAATGAATGTCAAAAGTTGATTGAATACAGACCTACATATAGCTCCCTCTGAATTTCTGGGTAGCAGAATCCGCCACAAGTCGTCATTGTCGTGAGAATGTCTCGTGTTTGGTGACGATACATGGCGGGGCGGGGGGGGAGCCCTGTCAAACATCCTGGCGGGGTGGCCAGTTGCGGCGAATCACGGCGGGGCCCGTTTTCGCGATAAATCCCGCTGAATTTATCATGCGAGAGACACCATGAAATAAACCGCTTTATTGCCGGAGAAATAAACATCTACATCACCGGCAGTCTCGCGCATGGCGGCGGAACAAAATGGTTGCTGAGACACCCCAGCCGCTCCCGGGGAATTACTCCCTCAGTTAAGATGTGTAAAAAAAAGAAGAGGAATGGTATCTGGGCTGCTGAAAGCCACCTTGTACCAGAGACGCTGAACAGCTGTTTTACATGGACTGGCTGATAGGAGACCGTAGAAGAATGTACCTATTATTTCTCTATCTTTTACCTCCAAATCCCTCCCCCCATTAAATGTGACCTAGTTTGCAAGCCACAGTTCCCCTTTGCATTATAAAACTGCTACAATGATAACAAAAACAAGCACTTCAAAAAAAAAAATTGCATTACCAAGCAAGAACATTTGCCATAAGAATGAGAATGGGTCAAATATTCCCAATCCAGAAACAAATTTTTATACTGGACGTCTACAAATATAGGCACACACACACACACACACACACTCTCACACACGGGCACACACATAGGCGGACTCTCTAGCTCATACACATACACATACACATACACATACACTCGGCTCACATAATAACTTGGGGGGAAAGAAAACTTTGGATGATGAATTGACTGATGATGAATGGTGATGATTGCTGAATAACCCAGCCTTTTCCTACGCTTCGATGGTAGAATGTTCCAGAATTTTACACTTAAATTGTGTTATGAAATTTTTTATGAAACATTTTCTTTTATTCGTCACGTTAATTTTTAATTTTTTTATTTTTGCGCATGGGCCCGGTTCCATAGAACCATCTGCAGTAACATGCATCCCCAGCCATACGGTCAACTTCCCAGCCATACGGTCCACTTCCCAGCATGCCTTGCAAAAACGGCACGCCGTTTGTGCGGCCCTGGGGTCTGTCATTCTGTTCTGGAGCGGCAAGCCTGGAACCCAGAACAGATTTTTGCCAGACGCTCCCTGGGATAGCCGACCTGTCTAAGTTGAGAGAAAAGCTTGGAAGACAAATTGGCATGTGCTTCATAGCTGGCTGGCTTTTGGAAAAGCACTTTATTACTTCTTATTGGCTGGACGGATCCTTTTTCTCGTCTCTACCACACGCAGACAGAGAGCTAATAGCTGCCTCTGTCTGAGCGCTCCTCTTCATCATCTGTATTCAGGAGAGACGGCGCGATGGGCAAATATATCCAATTAGCACTGCGCATCGATCGGCCTCCTGTTCTCATGACTTTGGCAAGCCAAGGTGTCTGCTTGCTATGACAGTACAAAAGGGAGGGGGGGGGGGGGGGTCAAGCTTAAGAGTGGTTTGGTTGAAAAAAGGTTTAGTGCATTTAGCATGACAATAAATGCTCAAGTTAAATATGAGATTAACCGACCAGAAAAATGTAACAAGAGGAGTCGCAGGCAACATGTCCCGACTGGCTTCAAGTAATGAGTTTTACACAAGCACACACATACAGACACACACACACACACACACATACACATATTCTTAATGCTGTTGTTTTTTGTGGTGGGTGGGATTTTTTATATCAGCAGAAATGTTATATTAGCTGGCAGTGTGGCGAAGCGGTTGCAGGTTTGACTCCCAGGTGGGTGTCTGTAGTTTTATCTGTGACAAAGTCATTTTAGCAAAGCTGCTTCAGTAAATATCCAGCTGTACAAATGGAAAATATCACAAATTCAAGCTATGTCATTTACCCAGGAAAAAAGGGCATCTACTATAGCAGAGAAATAATACCCACCCCCCCAATACACTGATCCTGGAGCAGTACGGTTAGGGGTTCACCTGATGAACGGGTAAGGGTAAGCTGACCTCAGATCAGTTGTTGGGGCCGGGGGGGGTTGAAAGTAGACCAACAACATTCTCAGGGGAGTGGGGAGGAGGGGAAGTTGTTTCAGTCAACAGCACTCTATCATGATGACACGTTAATACCGCAACGACCTTAATTTCAAAAGACTCCAATTTTCACAAGCAATACAGTCGGATCATCTGTGGTTTAAGGAATGGGGTTTTCACTGGTTTGGGTGGGGGTGGGGGGTGTAAGTACTCCTCCCCAGCTTGTCAGTCGAACGCTGTTCCTCTTTTACCGTCAGACCAGAGACAGGTTTTTTTTATGGAAATATGGTGGCACTTAGAGGTCAGGAGACAAAGTGGGATTTGTCCTTGTCTTAGAATACTTAACCTAAATAAACACCAGCTTTGCCAAGGCCGCCGTTCACAAAGGCAGCTGCGAAATCAATCCAGGACTACAGAATATCCAAGACAGCAATAATCCTCCAGTGTATTTTGGAAATGCGGTTTCTTCTCTGTACATATACTGTAAAAAAAAAAAAAAAAAACCATTAGCACGTGAACAGAGTATCTACTGCTTGTCAGATGTTATTCTGTAATACTCTGCCTTTTGAAGCTGCATTGGCCAATTGCTTTTCAGATCATCAAATACTTATTCCCGTCTTTTTTTTCTTTTCTTTTGGAGATAATGCGAATCACGCTGATCTGAAAATGAATCAAATCTTTTAACAAAAGAGGCTTTGAGGGAATGTGGAATTTAAAGTCCACAGGAAACTGCGCAGTATACAGTCTGCTACACTGCGCTTCAATGAGCCACTTTATTTTCACATCTTCAGCTTCTGAGGCACATGACAGACAGTCTTGCCGTGCGCACGCTGATCAGTAACGGAAGGCTTTTTATTTACAGACTTCTGAAGCTTAAGCAACAGAACTTTTTTACTCAATTAATTCTTCTAAGAAGCGACGGCAGAACTTTAAAAGTCCTGAAAACACAATCGTGGCCGTCTTTGTCCGAAAGGTCAACAAACATGAATAAACCGTGCAGCATAAACGGTGTCTAATGTCACTCCCTGTGCGCTTTAGGATGAAGTATAATTTTTAGGTCTCACTTTTAGATTTGTTTTAAAACGGTGACCTCTCAATTGTTATTACTGAATAACAAGTACCTTACTGAAACACACGGTAGGAAATGGAATAAAAACACTTTTGTCCTATTTATTTAGCTGGTTACTAAACTCAACTGTTCATGAAGAAAAACGGATTTAATTTAGAGTAAGTTAAAAGCAAATGCTGAAATCCAAACCTATATAATATGGGATATGGGGCTGCATTGCTTGCAATGCTTTGGAAATTTTAAAATGCGTTTTTATTTTTTTTTATTTTTGCACACCAAAAAGTATTGTGTAACCCCAAAGTAAAAGTCTGAAGATAAAAATTAAAAAAAAATTCAGAAAGAGGAAAACCTAACAACTTAAAAAGAGGTGCAGCCTTAAATCAAAAAGTCTAGCTTAGTAAGAGAGGAGGCGCGACACTCTTTATAGGCAAAAAAGTAGCACATTTATAAAACCATAACGTTTCGGTCGAGGAGAGCTTCTTCAGGAGGAGACCTTTGTTTAAAATTTCAACATCAAACCTGCTATTCCTTCCCATAATGCTGGGAAGATTTCAAACTTTATAATTAGGCCTACAGTTCAGTTGCAATCACTTTAGATTCTCACCACAATGCATGAAGGAAGCCAAGATAACCAGTACAAACCGAAGCAGGAAAGTTACTGATATTGCATTGATGCCATTATTTTAAAACCACAGTCTACTCAGGTGTGTCCAGACAATATAGTAAATGTCATCAGGTCAGAGCAATTCAATTTAACATTTAAAATGAAGCGAAAGACACGTTCCACTGTTTTAACTGAATTAAACAATAACAGGAGTGTAAAGAGACTTTCTTCTGTTATGTTGGAAAGATTCTGCATACGTGGTGCGCGCGGACTCCATTATATTAGACACAGAGACATGTGGCCCCCCTCGCACTGTTGTATTTTGACACTATTTATGACCGTGCGCCGGGTCGCGACCGCGACTGAACCGAAACTACCACGCCACAAAAATCTAATGTTTCAAACGGTGCAAACTTGAGACGTAGGCGAATAACTCGCCATCTCAGATTACACTGTAAATAATTTTTATTTTCTATGTAATTTTTTGAAAGGTTTACTACCTTCTACAAAACGCGCCCCAACTACATAGCATGCGCGCACACACAGCAGTCAGCATTCTCTCTGGCGAGTCTGCACTCACCCGAAAGAGAGAAAGCTACTCTTTATTCAAACTCAAAGCAGATTCTGATTATTCATCTTGTGAAGTAATATGGTTCAGGTTTGTTTTGAACGGAAACTTACATCAATGCTGAAAAATATTAAAATAATGATTTCTGTTCTGTATGGGTAAATGGGGTATACGTCATCACGTTTTTGGCTGGATATTTACGTTTTTTATTTCTTCAGATTTGTTTCCACCACACCCTGTATCATTTAGGCAGTCATACATTTACATGTATTAGTAAATTATAAAGTATAATACATAACCATTGGCTAAAGGCAAAAAAAATAGCTATGTAAACTGTAAGAGTCAGTAGAGCCAAGGTTTAAGTTTTAAGTTAAGGATTAATTTATTTGATGTTTATGAGATTTTTTTTCAGCAGATCACAAGACCATGGCAGCGTCAGAAGGCTGTTTTGTTTTTTTCCCTTTTGGCTTCGAGGGACTGTAAACGTCGAGTATCATTTGAATTGCCTTTTCAATACATTTTCCTGAATTCAGGAGAGGGGACAAGAGCTCGATAACCAATAACATTTCTTGCGAGAACCTCTTAACAAAGCGGCGGCGACATTATCTTTGCTGGAAATTCCAGAAACAAGATTGAGTTGAGTATTCATAGGTCTCGCTCAGGTGACTTTTTAAGCTCGCCCTTCTACATTCTGCATCGTAATGCTGAGTGCCGCTAACCTGGACCCCAAACAAGTGTGAGTCAATTAGATTAGATGACTTATAACAATACATCATTTGAAACTAATGAATAGACAGCTAGCTGCCATTGCGGCATGCTTTTGGAAAGGGCTCTGACTGAGCAAAGTGAATTGGTGAAGCACTCTGGCCTCTACACTACAGTATAGTCGACAGCGCGCCTCAGCGTATCCAGGTTTCCGTTTGTCACATCGTTCCGCTTTGGGCGCGGGCGGACGGACGGGGACGCGAGGGGCGCAGTCTGTAACACACATCGGACCTGCGTCTGCGTTTCGAAACAGCAAAATGCTCAGCTCTAATTCAACTGGCTCAACTGGAGTCCAAAAATAACAATAAAATGTACTCTATATTTTACAACGAATGCTTTACTGTGCATGAACTTCTGGATTGAGTTCCTATTTACCCCCTATACCCCCCCCCCATCCCCATTACAAACATGGTGGTCCCATTCAACTGTCTATCTGGTAACACAGCCCCCTTATCATTTTGGGCTTTCTTGCCCAGGTGTAGCCCTGACAGACACCTGTCGCAACACTGGGTTTCCCCGCAGAGGGAGAGATTTTTCCGGTTGTTTTCCTTTAGCCAGCTGCAACAACCTCATGAGAAAGCAATGCATTCTTCACACAACGCTGCACAGACACAACACCTCCTACCCCCATCTCCAGCAGGGGGCAGTGTGGAGTGACAAGCCTTTGCAGCCTGTGAGACCTGCTGCTTAAATCCAGAGTGTACGCCTCATCTACATTTCTGCCCTCCAGCAAGGTGCTGAACCAGAGCCGCCGTGACCACAGTATCCTGCACCGCAAGCATATGAAAGGACCCGAGCTTCACAAGACGCTCCCCCACGACTGTCGCTAGGCAAACGAGAATAAGACAAGGACTCCCAGCCTGGTCTCCCCTCCGCTCTCTCTCTGAAATAACCAGCAGACCTCTGAGTTACCTGCCAGGGGCCTTGGGTTGCCACTGCTGAGCCTGTGTTAGTTCCTCCGAAACCCGGTCCCTCCGAAACATGCTACCTGCTGTTATCCCTGAGAAAATACTTTCCTTAGAGAACTGGCTCTTGTAGTATTGTGTGTGTGTGTGTGGCCTGTAAGGGGGGTGGGGGGGTGGGTGCTCGCCTGTAACTTTGTGTGGTTGATTGGGGACACCGTGGAAACTAGAGGCACATTCCACATTCCAGATGGAGGTGAAAAAGGAAACAGAAGGTTGCTGGTTTGAATCTCAGAGTGGGCTATGTGTAAGTGCTGTGCAGTGCATTGGGCATGAAAAGTATGAAAAGTAAACAGTGTATTTTTGAGACATGTCCCCAGCCACATGTGCGGTTAATTTTATAATAAAAAACCTTATTTCAGTTTAGTAAAATTACTTATTTAAATATAATATCCTACCACACTGTGGAACTGGAATTCTAGAGACCGCTGAATCATACAGCTTCAGTTATAGACTGCAAGATAGACTTTGCTTTTGCAGGGCAAATGGGAAAATAACTTTGTGATAGGCCACATGACCAAAATTTAGGCTGAATGTGTTGTAGTGATTTCAACTTTAACCTGACTTGGTTTAAGTCCCAGAAGAAGAGTCAGTTAATAGACAGTTAATTATTGAAGAGACGTGCATGTGTGGTCCCCTGCCATATATATATATATATATATATATATATATATATGGCATGTGTGGTCCCCTGCCATATATATATATATATATATATATATATATATATATATATATATATACACATACATATATATACACATACATATATATATATATATATATATATATATATATATATACAGTCAAGCTGGAAAGTCTGCACACCCCTTTCACCTTCTCCACGTTTTATTATGTTACAGACTTATACTACAATAGATTGAGTTCATTTTATGCCTCAAACATCTACACACAATAGCCAATAATGACGAAGTGAAAACATGTTTTTAGAAAATATGCAATTTTATTTTACTGACAAAAATAGGTAATTTAGGGGTTACATATCTGTACACACCCTTAGCCTAACACTTGGTTGCTGCACCTTTGGCAGCAATTACAACTTCAAGGCGTCTTGGGAAAGAAGCTACGAGCTTGGCACACTTGTTTCTGGACATTTTTGCCCATTCCTCCTGGCATATCCTTGCAAGCTCTGTCAGGTTGGATGGGGAGCATCGCTACACAGCCATTTTCAGCTCTTTCCACAGATGTTCAATTGGATTCAAGTTTGGGCTCTGGCTGGGCCACTCAAGGACATGCACAGACTTTTTCCGAAACCACTCCTTTGTTCTCTTGGCTGTGTGCTTCGGGTCGTTGTCATGTTGGAAGGTAAACCTTCGCCCCAGTCTGAGGTCCAGAGCGCTCTGGAGCAGGTTTTCTTCAAGGATCTCGGTGTACTTAGCTGCATTAATCTTTCCCTCTATCAGGACTAGTCGCCCCGTTCCCGCTGCTTAAAAATATCCCCACATCATGATGCTGCCACCGTCATGCTTCACTGTAGGGATGGTATTAGCCAGGTGATGAGCGGTGCCTGGTTTCCTCCAGACGTGACGCTTGGTATTCAGGCCAAAAAGTTAAATTTTGGTTTCATCAGACAAAACAATCTTGATTCTCATGGTTTTGGCAAACTTCAAGTGGGCTGTGATATGCCTTTTACTAAGGAGGGGCATCCGTCTGGCCACTCTACCATAAAGGGTCTGATTGGTGGAGTGCTGCCTGGATGGTTGATCTTCTGAAAGGTTCTCCCATCTCCACAAGGATACACTGGAGCTCTGTCAGAGTGACCCTCGGGTTACTGCTCACCTCCGTGGCCAAGGCCCGTCTTCCCCGATTGCTCAGTTTGGCCAGGCGGCCAGGTCTAGGAAGATTCTTGGTGGTTCCAAACTTATTCCATTTACGAATGATGGTGGCCACTGTGCTCTTTGGGACCTGTAAAGAGATTTTTCCGTACCCTTCTCCAGATCTATGCCTTGACACAATCCTGTTTCTGAGGTCTGCAGATAATTCCATTGACCCCATGGCTTGGAGTTTGCTCTGACATACACTGTCAACTGTGGGACCTTATCATGTCCAATCAATTGAATTTATCACAGGTGGACTCCAATTAAGTTGTAGAAACATCTAGTTGCATCTATTCAAGCAGTATCAGTGGAAACAAAATGCACCTCAGCTCACTTTTGGGTGTCATATCAAAGGGTGTGCACACTTGTGTACATATGATATTTTACATTTTGATTTTTAATAAATTAGCGCAAATGTCTAAAAACCGGTTTTCACTTTGTCATTATGGGCTATTTTGTGTTGAATTTTGAGACAAAAAATGAACTCAATCTATTGTAGAATATGTCTGTAACGTAATAAAACGTGGAGAAGGTGAAAGGGGTGTGCAGACTTTCCGGCTTGACTGTATATGAGAATTGAGGGGTGGGACTAGATTTAGTTGTAAATTATTCTACAACAGTATGGAATACATGGTTGGTAAAATGGTTATAAGTGATCAAGGGTCTGAGGTATCAAACGAGCCTCAAACTATCACTCTGCAGCCAGATATGCAGTAGATATGGATGGATCACTTTAAGAGTTGTTTCTCCTGACACATTTTCTAATTGAACTTTATGGGAAAATAAGTCAGGAGAAGAAACCCTTATCCATCCATATCAACTGCATATCTGGCAGCAGAGTGATGATTTAAGGCTTGTTTGATACATCAGGCTCTTGATGACTTAGAGCCATTTAGCCAACCATGTGTTCCATACTGTTCCAGTGTAATTTACAGCTAAATTTAGTCCCACCCCCCAATTCCCATAGAGCTCCATTAAAATGCAGAAAGGTTATAGTATTGCTTGTAGGAGTACCAGAAAATAAGATATCAAGAGTCTTTTGATATTGTTGGGTCACAGACATCAAGAAGTCATGGCATGCAATGGATATTTGACCACATATTAAAAATAATTACTTTATTCTACATTATGTTAAACTGTCCAATATTTTATGATGCCCGAAAATGGGCTAAAGGTTCTATAATTTCTAAACGGTTCATCCGATATGGATGAAAATACCCTAAAATTAAAACTGACAGTCTGCACTTCAACCTCGTTGTTATTGCATTCTTTCAAACTCAAAGTGCTAAAGTACAGAACCAAAATAACAAAAAATGTGTCACTGTCCAATGAATTATGGTGCTCACTGTATATAATTTATAAAAAATGTATACAGTATATATATATATATATATATATATCAGAACGCAGCAGCTAGGCTTCTTACTGGTTCAAATAGACAACATCACATCACCCCAATCCTGGCTTCTCTCCATTGGCTCCCGGTGCGGTTTAGAATCGATTTTAAGATTTTACTGATCACTTTTAAAGCACGTTTGGGTCTGGCTCCAAGCTACATAACCGATATGTTGACCCCATATGAGCCAGTGCGCAGCCTTAGATCCTCAGGCAGGGCCCTTCTGGCTGTTCCAAAGTCTAGACTTAAAACTAAAGGTGACCGTGCCTTTTCCATCAGGGCCCCTCGGCTTTGGAACGACCTGCCTGAGGAGATAAGGCTAGCAGAATCAGTGACTTCTTTTAAATCACTTCTTAAAACCCATTTTTACAGACTTGCTTTTATGTGATGTTGTCTTTTTATCATCTTCTTATTGCTTTTAATTTTGTTTTTATTGCTTTTAATTTTGATTGTTTAGAACTCTTTTAAAAACTAATTTTTATTAAATATATTAATGTGTTGTTTTATGCTCTTATGTATTTAGTTATTTTTAATTCATTGTCTATTATCTATCTTTATTTGTAACTGCACTGTATATTTTCTGTTTTTAGGTCTGTGAAGCACTTTGTAAACTTGCTTTTGAAAAGTGCTATACAAATAAAGTTTATTATTATATTATTATATATATATATATAAAAGAGGCGGAGCAAAATAATAGAGTGAAAAATATTAAATGAAACGCCAAGTGCTATATAAATATAGAGTTTAAGAGAGCATTTCTTGTGCATCGTAAGAACTCAAAAGGACAGCATAGACTGAGCCCAATATTGTATCCGTGTTGCAGACGAGACCACGCATCAAGGTTGCTTCCGTTTTAATTCCCTTTCGTGGAAGTTTTAACCTTGCTGTTGATTTAAGTCTCACGAGTGACTTTAACTGTCCTTAACGTGACGCCTAAATGTGCAGTGTGAACAGAATTTGGCGGGTGCGTGCCCTGGTATTTCCGTGGAACACTTTGCCTTGCTTCCACTACGTGGCGTCTGGGCGCTTTCGATACAGTAACAGGTTGCCACCACTTTAAAGTAAGCAATTAAGCGATGTGCAATATTGTATTAACACGTATTTATGTTGAAGTGAATGACGTAAAACTACATAATACATCGATAATCTTAGTTCAAAATTTAAACTTTGATCCTAAATTCCATGCATTCAACTAAGCGTGTGAATGTGGATTTTTTGTGGTAAGTAATTTTCAAGCGTTGCATGAACAAAATAAAGGAAGATAATGTATATTCAAATTTTGTTTTCTAATTAATGGATTTAAATTATAGTTATATATTATTATTATTATTAGTTACTATTAGTTAATAATACTAATAATAATACTAATAATAATAATGTTATATAGCATAAGTATGAATAGTTATTATTAGTTAATAATAATAATAATAATAATAATAATAATTATTATTATTATTCATAATAATAATACTAAGAAGAAGAAGAAGAAGCAGATCTATATTATTTATATTACTATTATTGATAGTAGTGGTATGCAAGTGTTGTCTAGCTTTAAAAAAAACACAAAACATTTTATTTAGCTGGAGGAGTTCAGGACCTAACGGGGGAGCGGATTTTCATGTATGTGTGGAATGCTGTGCTGAAAATAAGCAGAAATTAAAAACGGTTGATAAGACTTCTGGTGAAGTTCAATGACTTCGAAGATAGTTCCCAGCTCACTAAATTCTCAGAAAATGCATAACCACACACGAGCCTGCTGCCATGTATTTTCGAAAATTTCTGATAACTGATTTCGGATAAAACTAATGTTAATGCATATGCTATAGGCAACCACATAATTGATGCTTCGTAATGACGAAATAACAATCAATGAAAACGTCAAATGCGTTATGATTTGAAAGCACTCAACACTTACCGCTTTCCTCAGGAAAAAAACGTACACCTGTATCCACCAGTTGAGAAAGAAAAAATAGCCATCTTCAACAAAACGAAATTCGTATAAAGGGCAACTTTAAGATCTACCGTCATAAGCATCGCAACAGTGAGCGAGGTCCTTGCTAGAATTTGTTTACATGAGCCTACACGAGTACACAGTATTGAATAACATGATATTTCTCTATTTTTATTAGATGCAAAAGTTGGCGCATTTTTTAAGTCTTGGAATACGACCACATAATATGGCCTTTCTACACAAAATATATTAGAAACAAATAGGCCTATAACAAAAAAGAAAACATAAAAGTGGCGTTGCTCAGCTAGTGGTTATATGTATACAATTAATATTATTTATATTATATAGGCTATATATAGCCTACTCATTTATCATGATCAAAACTACTTCAAATTTGATTTACTTTTTAGTTACTGCCTTCTTTTGATAAAATCAAGATACTTTAACAGGCTATGTCTGCACCACCGCGACCACATGACGACGCTGTCAATGCTCTGTTAATATGCTTGACAATTAAACTGTCTATAAATGCTTGTCTATTTATCTGCTGTCGGTCCCTGTCCTAGCCGGTGATCTCCTCTAGTGGGAATGACGCTTTTAGCTGCCTTTCAGTAATTGAATTAGTTTTGGGGTGTTGGGGGAGGGGTATGTTCTTGCGGGAAACGCCCCTTTCAAAATTCAAACCAATGAGGCAGCCCTGCGCGAGGCTGAAACCTAACCCACTTTTCGCGCAGTCGGCGAGCGCCTGCCTTTGGTCTCACCTTCTCATTCCGTCTGAAAACCGAACTGCGCGAGATAGCGCATGATTCGCGTTTGATTTCTCCGGTCCTTATATATTTGGATGTGGCACTGGAATGCTCGCATTCGGATCCAAGATTTACAGTCGGGTGTTTGGTCACGCAGCACATGAAAAAGCTTTTCGGTTTTTCGGTTCGGCGAAGGACTCGCTACCCCTCTGCAACAACACTTACAAGACAAGGCTGAGAAAGGATACGGCTACTCCAAGCCGCACGGGGAAGCCAGTGGTAAGACAACATTACAAAATACAAGTCGAGTAAATGGGTCTTTTTATAAATGGCGTTCAAAAGTTCTGAAAGAGATTTCAGAGAAGATGGACTTCTAATGTGAGCCGCGGAAATACGATACGTATTACGTTTTTTCTTTTTTGAATTTCTGGACTTGACCCTGCACTGTTGAATTTCCGCACGCAGTGACTGACTGGTTTTTGTAGACTTAGCTCACAGCAAGCTACTTGCACGATTGCCCGAAAAAATTGCAGACACTTGTACTGTGTTTTGGATTGTAAAACCGCATTTGCTTTTTCGTTGACTGTTCTTACGGGATCGCCCCTCGAATTTTTGGGTTGGGAATATTGTTGCATCTCCTTGCAACTGCATGCGCTCAGGAACCGTGAAAACTGATGCTTGTTGCTACGAATACCTGATCAAACGGAATAGTCTCCTGGGAGCAGTCCTGAATAATACGGACTTTATACATTGACAATAATTTTTCATCTATTTTCCCAAACATATATAACAGCCAGTTATTGTAACTGAGACTCAAAAGTGACGATCAATCAAGCATCGTCACTAGTGCAGGTCCTTACCATTGGAATAAATCTCTTCACCTAAAAACTGACAAGTGCCCTTTTACACACCGATTGAAAATATCGAAAGGGGGTTACAAATGTGAATGACAGTTGATCACTTCTCGCCGAAGTAGCAGCTTGCTTGAACGCGCAGCGTTTCTCCCCCCAGTTCGCACCGAAGAGGATTACATATCGAACTTCAGTGATGCTGCACGTGGAAATGATCATTCTCGTTTTTCTGATACTTTGGATGTGTGTATTTAGCCAAGAGCCTGGCTCCAAGGTGGTGGCCGACCGCTATGCCGTCTACTGGAACAGCACCAACCCCAGGTAAGTTTACATTTCAGCTGCGCACGGAGGCCTGGGACAGCTGCGGCTCGCTAACTTGAGCCGCTCGCTGTCGGTGCCACGGGATCCGTTCATCATGACGAATATATAAATCGAGGAATTATGACGATTAGAAATGAATACTTGCTAAACTAAGCCTGCGTGTCGCAAATCCTTCCCGGGGTAGAATGCTAATCTTGTCCGTCAAAACTGCAGAACCCAAGTATTTCGTGTAATAAGGCATAATCAAGTGGGCTATTGGATTCTCCAGTTTAATCCAACCAGGCGTCTTCTGTACATAGGCTATGACCTGTCAGTTTTCCTCTTGCGCTGCACCGGGTTTTATTTTTCCAGCAGTTAATGCATAAAGATAATAGCATAAACCTGAAACAATTATTTTAATATTGCCCGTGTGTCAAATCTCACCGTACGCAGGTACATAGAAATGTCACATATCTGCATGTTTCGCTGGGGTAAATCCAGACGCTGCGCTGGAAGGCATTGTGATTTTCGTTTTCTTCACGCAGAGATCTAGGACCAGAAACAACCAACATACACCAGCTCAGCTTTGTTACATTCACACGCCCATTTTACAGGTGCCTACTGAACGGTGTGGATCAATGCAGTAGCAGGATAGTGCATATACCATTTTCTCCATGATTACATTTTTGGTCTTATCGGTCACAGAATGAACGCGCTCCGTTCAGTTCACTGGTTCTCCGCGCGGAGACACGCGGCGGACGGAGACACCACACTGTTGCTGTTGAACACGCGGTAGGCTAATGTTTTTTAATAAAACATTCCACTAAAATAGTATAAAAACCGTTAGAAATCGCTACTTTTAGTGCATTTTACTCGGTTTTCAACAGAGCATTAAAGCACTAAATATTTTATTATCACAAATCACATCACGTAGGCTACCCTATAACAAAAATATGAATATTTTGGTTTCTTCCCATCTTTGGATCTCACGTATCGTAGCCTTTACATATTATTCAATTATGATTTTTAACCATGCCAGCGACTGGATTGATTTATACGAACAAAACTGTCAATTATTTTATCAGCTCGCTGAGTGCGAAAGGTCGCGCAGCGTTGCTCTTCAGGTTATCAGCGCCGCGGTAGAGAATTTCCACATTGATTTTTGACTCGGGTCTTCGTTTAATAGATTTTTTTTGCGTCTTTCTCCTGTTTGTAATTCACAGGAGGAGATCTTCGTTTATGAGACTATATGTTTCCATGAATTGTATCCGCTCGTAAGGCATTCCCTAGACTTATTTGTATTTGTTTTTCTAGATGCATTTGTATACATTTGGATGGGCACAATACATATTTTACATACCTAAATTTATATTGGAGCCTAACCTTTGGACACAGCCAAATGGCTTGTTTTTTAGGAAATTATATTCCTGTACATAGGCTACATTTCCGACGTTTCTCCAACATAATAGTCTACTCAGTGATGTAATTAATAATTGCAGCGCTACAGTTAGTTTAGTGACTTCGTTGATACACAGAAATACTTGAAAAGTGTTTCCACGAACTAAGGCAAATTGTTCCAAGAAGTGGGCTACATTTCTCCAGAGAATGAGTGGCTCACTCTAAAAGTGCATTTTCTTTCAAAAATATAACTGAAAATGACGGTTTTAGATAAACGTTATTGCTCATATTATGCTGTTGTATCTGAACTTGGAGTGCCGGGTCAACGCCCGTATCCCTACAGATTTTCCTTCCTGCTGGAAGCTTCGGCTGTAGCCTATTCTTAGATATTTTGTAGTGAATGTGTGTGCGCACAATAACCATCATTTCAAAATTAATTAAGCAGCATTTGCACACTCATGCACACATTTAATAATTAAATAAATTTAAAACGGGCTTAGGCTACATGTGTTAGATGTCTATGCAAAAGTAACGTATTAACTGAAACACTTAAAACATGTATGCAGTTAAGCGATTTAGTCTCTTCAGTAGCCTATTCAGATCAGCATTGCCTTGTAGGTTGTTGGGATGTAGGGAAATAAATTAAACTGAAGGCAGAATCTTGTCACGAGGTAGGCCTAATTTAATGTTAAACTAAAATAAAATAAAATTTAAAGTTTTGATAAGGTAGCCTGTGCATTTCCACCAAAATTGTCCACAAGCAGAATGTAACCCGGTAACCATTATACATTTGCTGATGGCATGCCTTCGAAAATTAACAGGGCTAAAGGAACCAACTCAGTCGAGTCAATATCCTATACACATTATCCTCAAACAGTGAAAATGCCATTTACGCGGCTTCATTAAAAAAATTAACGCAAATTCGACCCTTAGTTTACAAGAAAACTCGTGACACCTAGTATTTGTAATCACATTAGTGTGCAACTGATTGGGAAATTCTTACCCAGCGTGTGTGTCATATTCAGATGCGGCTACTCATTGTATGCTAATCAGTGAGAGTCGAGTAATAATTATTACATTTGATGTTTATAAATAACTTATAACGTATAATAACGTATTTGGTATAACTTCATTGAGCAAGGGCAGTTACTAAGTTTTGCTCAAGTGGGCTTATTCAAAATGAAAGAACAATTAATTTTAGCGTAGAAACTGATTAGAACTCAAGGTGAACTATTTAATAACGTTCCTGGTGGTAGCTTAGACAACTGGAGATTGCTGGCTTGGCTGCTTTATTCTTTTTTTAAATTGCATTCTGTGGGAATGTAATTGGACAAGTCACTAATCGCACACCGACTTTTTGTGTAAATGTTTAAATTTAGCTATAAGTTCCTGAGAAAAAGATTAATTATCGAAAGCAACTGGTGGTCAACGCAGTAGTCTACAAAAGGGGTATTGAGTTCTAGATTCTCGTAGCAGATACCCCTGTGTGTTCGGTCTTTTGCGGCCGTTATCTTTCGTCTAGCTTTAAGCAGTGTTTATTTGTACTTCGCTTTCTTCAAAACGGACAGAACTAAGGCCCGAACCTTATCCGATCGGTTGTGTTGATAGACACAGTTTCATTACGGTACGCATTTTCCTAAATTGACTGGCAGTTCCGTTGAAAAATATAATGATGATAGTTTTATTCATTTCTCCCAGATGTGTCTGTATTTTCCTCTTTGTGTAAAAAAATAAAAAGTTTCGGAAAGTTTTCAGACTAATAGTAAATATGCATCTGTACTAGTGAGAGGGGAAAAAGACACACACGCACAAAGAGCCGTGCCATTGAAGGAGTACACACGGTGAACTTCTGTTTGCCCTGTAAAACACAAGTAGAAAATATATTTTCCTTGGACTCCTCTGTATGTGTTAGTTTGTAACTGGCCCAGAGAAAGGAAACAGGTTTTTTTTGTGGAGATTTTTAGGTGGCATGAGTCATTTTCTTTTGAATAATGGCAGCCTGTTTGACTCTTTAGCCCCAGAGGGCATGAGAGAGAGAGAGAGAAAGAGAGAGAGAGAGGGGGGGATAAACATGTTCAATCAGATGACTCAAGGAACAGATATTTTGAGTCAGCAATTACTTGCTAAAAGGTTTCAATCCAATGTGTGAATCTCTACCCCCTCCACCCATGATAAAAAACAAGGGTCACTCATGAAGTGTGGGCTACATAGCATGCTGAATATAATATCTCTCTCTCTCTCTCTCTCTCTCTCTCTCTCTCTCTCTCTCTCTTTCTCTTTCTCTCTTTCTCTCTCTCACACACACACACACACACACACACACACAGTAGTGTATAGATACCACCAAACCAGCCAATCAGATCGGCATTCCTAAAACCGTGTCACACAGGTTGGGTGTGTCCCGTTGTTCAGCAGTTACTCAAGCGGCAGTCGCAGAACTACACAATAAATCTGCATGTTTAAAAAAAAAAAAAAAAAAAAACTCTCCATGAGAGAACGTGTAAGAGCTCTGTGGTACCCATGCTCCTCTCTCAGGTCCTGCTGTTTTTCATTTAAAGCTTTTGGGTGGTGGGAGGGGCCTACTTCGGCCCTGTGGGGGCGTTTGGACCGAGCGGCGTCTGGAGAGGAGGAAATGTGTTAACCGCTTAATTACTCCCCTGAACATCACCCCCACACTCCCAAACTCCCCCAAAACCCCTGAGCTTTTCAACATTACTCAACTGTTAATGAAGGGATAGATTTTTTCCCAGGGTGCATCTGGGCCAGGGTCCACCGCTGCTGAGGCGCAGATTGAGGGGACCCCAACCACAGCTACTGCAGCTGCGCCCCTCTTCCACGCTGGGCAGGGAAATTGAGGGAATATGATTGGGCCATTCTAGCTTGCTCGCAGTGGAAACGCTTCAGGATTTGTTTTAGTTTGTATATATCTGGCCAAAAAGCTCACCAATGGAGGCTTCACGGGATGCTCGGTTATGAAAATGAAAAAAATGAAAAAACAAATCGGATGCTTTCATACCCAGCCAACATTCCTCGTTTGGGCGCTGTTAGTCTATCATCATTATTATTATTATTATTATTATTATTATTATTATTATTATTATTAATAATTTGATTGTTTGGAGTACAGCCTAAAGCTGAGTGACTTGAACAGCTTGCAATGAAATAAAGTATGATTAAAGTAAAATAAAATAAAAAAGAACCCTTTAGTACAGCTGGATACCAGAGTGTTCATGTTAAACATGAGAGACATACGTCATGAGAACCAGACCCCAGTACTGCCTTTATTATTATTATTATTATTATTATTATTATTATTATATTAATAATGTAGTTTATGTATTTTAATAATGTCCTGTTGTTTTTATGTCTGGTTTCTTATACACAGGATGAGCCTGCTCATCCTCAGGGACATATATGTGACACACACATACACACACACACACACACACACACACACAGAACATCTTTGAGCTGTGGTTTTGATGTGGAGCTGTGACACAGCCCTGTCTGTGATGTAAACCACATGGACAATAATGCTTCCCTTCCTTTAACAAAGCTGCCGCCTTTCTTCTGGATATTACCACATAAGGCAAAATCCGATGTCTCCCCAACCACCGACAACCCCCGTGCCCTCTCCTCTTTACTACAATCCAGAACAATCCCAGCTCAGCAACTACAGAAAATATTTCTTCGGCTTTCTCAAGAGACGAAAAAAATGAATGCATTTTCTCAATCGAGAAAAAATTGGAATAAAGTGTCTTGTTTCTTGTGGCTTGCAGCTGGTCGGTTGACGGGAGCGACGGGCTCGTTTGCACAGAGAGCTCCGCGGCCATTCTCAGAATTGTGATGACGGACATTCGTCGGAGCGACGGTGTCATTTTTCCTCCTCGTAAATTTCGCAAAAAGCAGTCGAGTACTTCACATCACAAAGTATTACGCCGTCATTCTTATACTGTCACACTTTGTCAGGAGTGCTCTTTCCTGAAATGTGTCTTTCCGCCCAGCTCGGAGGCTTTGTGGTGAGGTTAGGTCTGAACTAAAATGGCACTGTGTGGAATAATGCTCGGCTGTGTTTGGGTTTAGGTTTGTGTTCATGGTCACTCTCCGTCGCGGCTTTGCGTGCCGAAAGGTCAGAGGTCAAAGGTAGCCCTGTTGCCTCTCAGCCCCCTCCCCGGTACCTGCTCTTGCCTGTCATCACAGCACTTCCCAGAACACCCCTGTGTTTCTGTTAGTTTCTGACTGAGCTATGTTAGCGTTGACAGCGCACAAACACATCTTGAACTTTTATGTTTTTTTATTTTTTTGGTGGGGAGTGTTTTGTAGTGTAGGCTAATTCTGCTGCCCCACACACCATTGAGATCTATAACCCAGACCCCCCACCTCCTACCCCCATAAACTCAGGCTTTTTTTTTTTGAGTGGGGGGTGTTTTTAATCATAAGCAATTTTTGTCACCCTGCAACCCCAAGGTCTCTGAGGTCAAACCTTTATGTGTGTGGGGCGGGTGTAATCAGCCACGACTAGCAACCAGTCTTGCTCATCCTGTCCTCAATCTCTAAAAATACTTATAAATATAAACATTTTCTCTTCACTGCAACGCTTATGTGCCGCGTATTGTATTTTTATGATTTGTTTTAAAGTCCTTTTTTGAATATTTTCTGGTGTTCAGTCTAACCTCATTCTGCATACGGTTTTTAAGGCATAGTGCACAGAATGAGGATAGATGCTAGGTGAGTACACGTACAAGGTGTAAATCGCAAATAAGAAAATGTCCCTATAACAATAAGATTCAGATTATTATAACTTAAAACAAAAGGAAAAAAAAAAAAAATTGAAACTTAACATCAGACATCAAAAATGCTTTCAAATCGTCTACCACTAACCCATGAATTAATAATAATTTTTAATAATTGTAGTTTTTTTTGTTGTTGTTGTTAGACCCGATGGTTGTTTTGGTTTTATAGTTGTTAAATTGAGCATTTTATCGGTTTATTTCTGAGTGCACGATGACCCCTGTCCATGGCACAGCATTGTATCCTCATAATGAGATATGACGGGTATTCGTTTTTTGATCGCATGCAAAAGAAGTCCCCCGACAGAAAAAATAAATCTGTTTTTCTTTTTTTTTTAAACCATAAAAGGGAACATTTTGTTTGATGAAAAGCTAACCCCATGCTGTTAATAGCATATGCTGTGTTCATATTAAAACTCTCCTGAAGCGCACTGAGGGGACAGGAGAGAGAGAGAGAGAGAGAGAGAGAGAGAGACTGTTGATACACGGCACATTTGTAAAAGCTGTAGGAAAAAGAGGGTGTTGGGATGGGGACCCCAGAAGGGATCCATCTCTCCACTCTGGCTCCCTCTGCAGGGGCCCGAGATGTGGCTCTCCAACGCAGGGCTGGGTCACCCACCTGTCAATCAGTGAGCCCGGGAGGGGGGAGGGACCTGGAGATGAGGCGCGCCACTGCGGATAAGAAGCCTAAAATGTAAACGAGCAAACGGCGAATACACGAGCGACGTGCTCAAGGCGCTGAAGGGAACGGCGATGTGACCGGGAATCCTCCCACAGAAATGTAATGTGCGTGCGTGTTGAGAAAGCAAATAATAAAAAATAATAATTAATTGATTTAATCCATATTTGAAAACATTTCCGTTTCAGTCGTCGTGCGCCCTCTGTCAGAAGTGCTCAAACAAGGACAAACACGGCTTCCCAAGCGCGCGTGCAAACGCTCTGATTTCCACTGTGGTTTCTTTGACAAAAGCATAACAAATGTTGAAAACATGAGCCGGGCTGGCATATTAAGGGTCGTGAAAATGCAAGCGTCGGTTTGTTCGGGCAGGGGTGGTGGTGGGGGTAGGGGGTTGTGATCTACGATCTCGGCCCCAGCGGGATGGACTGCTGCCAGACTGTGTGTGTTTGTGCATGTACGTATGTGTGTGTGCATGTACATGTGTTTAGTTATGTGTCTATGTGTGTGTGAATATGTGTGCCGGGGCAGGTTGGGTGCCCCAGATGCAGTGATGGCTGGGGTGTGTGTGTTCTGTTTCTTGCTTGTACTGTCCGAGGCTGCATTGGAAAACGTTGCCAGAGCATCGTTTCCTCTGGTGAGTTCATTATAAACACCGTCTTCCGAGAGCAAGCTGTCACGGGCGCCGCCAAGTGGGGGCGCTGCTGAGCACAGGCTGGGGCAGCACCCCATTTTCTGTTTGGACCCCCATCCTCCCCTCCCACTGAGGAACACTGGTCCGGACTGCGTCAGTCTAACAGTTGAGCTACATTTCTGCACATCACCGCCGGTAAAAAAAAAAAAACAATAAACAAAAACTCCAGAGCCTTACGCCGAAAACCACCTTCATCGACCCACAATCCACCGTGAGCGGTGAACTCTGATCTCTTAAAGATTAGATTAGAATACTGTATCATTTTCACAAAAACCCAGGGCGGGGGGGGTTTCACTTCCCACAGCTTGCACTGTAAGACTGTTAAGAAATATGAGGTTATAAATGTAATATGAAATTATGAGATGATGAATATCACACAGAAGAACAAAGGCCATAGCCGAGCGAGATCCAGCAGTATATTCTGTTGGCCAGTGTTAAGCCAACAGCCACAACTACATATAATGAAACCTTAAAGCTGCTACTATGGCCACATTTTTAAATAGCATTCACATTTTACCTGTGTTACTATACATGTGCGGTGTACGATAGTACAGTGTACCCATAGCCTTCTGTAGTATAAGTGCACTACTGTTTAATAAGCGGTGTATTGCTATACAGGTACAAACCTCTTTGTAAATATTCCTTTAAAAGGTCAAATGAAAAAAGATAATTTTATGGCATTGAATATAAATGTTTTCATATTTTCCGCTGGGATACCATCATGAATTTTTAAAGCCACAGAAGTCTATCTTGGTACACAGTCCCTCTTGTTCATTTACTTGATTACAAGCAGTACGCTTTGTCTTGCTTGACCTACATCTTGTTTTCTGTTTGCCTCAGTTTGGGTTCTCAGTCTATGCACACTTATGTAATTATGCCATTTGCATGGGAAACTGGAAGTGCCAGAGTTTATTTTCCTTTTCCCCTGCTCAGTAGGCAAACTAGGCCAGCTTAACAGGACAGACAGATGGACAAAGAGGGTACAGGCTCAGACTACTGTTACACAGGGCTGTGTGGCCGTCTGGCTCCCACGTGTCTGTCTGTCTGTCTGTGTGTTGTCGAAATGTGCCAGTGTGTTTATTTTATGACAGTTGAGATGGTCCTCTTTGACTTAACACCCCTGGCTCAACCTACCTTTTGACTCATTGGTCACCCAACTTGCTGGTCCAACCCACCTTTGATCTGATTGGTCAAACTTCACTGGTCCAACCCACCTTTAATCTCATTGGCTACACATCTAATTTGCTTTCGCTTCCTGTTTCATGCAGAAATGGTACAGAATGTTAGACGTGATAATTTGGGCCTCAAAAAACGGAACCAACAAAAACATCCCATCAGCTCTCAGAATCTCAGTTTTGGGGCCTTTTTTACACTCTGGCTTGAAAAAAAACATGTCTTCAATTTAGAAAGAGTGTCCAGAAAAGTGCATGAATTCAAGACCATTTCAGTGTCCAAGGTGCTTTGGTAAAAAAAAACCCCTGCAAAACAGGAAAATATAAATATCAGCTCCAGCCAGAAACTGATGTATGTAGACCATAGAGCTGCATAATGTATAGGCCTTTACCTGGGTCTTCTGTCAGTAGCTCTCAAAGTCAGGACAGGGAAAAGCACAGCCTTTGTATTCTATAAGTGCGTGGCAGGTGCCCTCTAACACACCTTTTTAAAGTGACAGTGCCAAGGAAAACAAGCCGAACAGTCACGGCTGCATGAGAATGCAGACGCTACTATTACACGGTATTTGAGCGTAATCTATCGCGCTACCCATGCATTCTGCCCTCTGGACATGTAATGTTAATCGTTCCCGGCGTTTTTTAATTTTTTTTCCTGTATGGGAAACTAAACAAACTCTTGGAGGAGATCCGTCGGAGGAGCGTACTCCCTGCTGTAATAAGGAGGGTGTTGCTATACGTCTGGAAAATATGAGCGTGCACATTTCAGACCCGCAGTTCTCCAAAGGAGTTTTTTCCAGTCTTGGGTAGAGATGAGCGTATTTGGCGGTTTGCTGTTATTAGGACTCTCGCTCATTGTAAAGCCTGGGTAAGCAGAAACCTCAGGGTCCGTGAGCCCTGAGAAAACACGTCTGCCTACACTCTCAAACAAATGTGTTAAAAACAACACATAACATGTCGTTTTTTTTAAACGTGTCTAGTTTAAGTTTTCAGGACAACACATTTTGTGTTAGTCTGTGGTAAAATGTCTCCCTTTTTAACACGTAAATTGTTTAATTTGACAAAAGATGTGTTGAAAGTCATGTAAAAGTGTGACGCAAAATGTGTTGCAAGCAACATAAAAGTAGTAACACAAAAAGTGTGTTGGATATCGACACATCCTTTTTGAAAGTGTACCGAAAATAATCCTCCATTAGGAAAAAAAAGGCATTTCGGCCGTGCGTTTCAGTAGCTACACTTTCACAGCATAAATGCAGGGAAAATAGAAGAAGCTGGTTTTTTTTTTGGTTTTTTTTGTGTCACGGTGCACAAACGGTATTTTTGTTTTCCAAATGTTTCTGAAAGGTCTGCTCTTGTACATAGTAAACCACTACACTGTCCCACTTTCTGTCAAACTATTCACAAATACATTTCTATAAGTGGTGTGGAAGAATTGAGAAATTAAGCCCTTAAGGTTTGCCTTTTAAAAAAAAAAACGTGGGAAGGCAACAATAGTCAAGCCTTTGAACTGAACACAAAACGACAAAAAGCACCCGGCTAAGTTTCACAGCATTAAAAAGCAGAGTACACTGTTGTATTCTCCCTTTTGCAAATGCATTTGTAAATTCAAAACATAAAGCTGGACAGCAAGCAGTAAAATTTACCTACATTTAAATCTTAGTGCGGCTATGTTGTGTCTGTTCTGGGGTTTTTGTTGAACATAAAAAAAAATTATTTATTTGCAAGAAGTGGAAACAGCTGGGATATACCACCGAGTTTTTTTTAACATGTTTTTTTTTTCTTTTGTTCTTTTAATCAATCCAATGAAACCCGATACGTGGCTAATCGACGAGCGCTAACGGAGGGGTGTTGATGGGGAGAGTGCTCGGATTTGGGGGGGTGGGGGGGGTGGGGGGCAGGGGTTCATTCAGAGCTCTGTCAGGAAATGACTGACAGGGAGTCACCTGAACATTTTCCAGGTGGAGATTATCGGAGGGCTAGTTTTAATCCCCACCCCCACCCCCCAGGCGAGAGCTGTCAGTCACACACTTCCCCTGTGTTTTACGTTCTGCCTGGCCAGTTTTTAGCATTCATCTTAAAGGTCACCTTTTGCTTTTAAAGTTTATCTTTTTAACCAATTAGCAATACTCTATGTGTGTGTGTGTGTGTGTGTGTGTGTGTGTGTGTGTGTGTGTGTCTGTGTGTAGTAGGTCAAGTCCAAGGGGACTATTTTGTTGTACATACTAAACATTTTATGATAAGTAGAGGGTCATCACAAGCCTGAGGTGTAAACGGACATGTTAAAGGAAAAAAAATAAAAAACGCTTTTCATAGCTTGGTAGTGTGTAGGGCTCTGAATTCTACACTCTGCACAGGCACCCATGCTCGCACACATGCGCACAAACAAACACGCGCGGGTATAAGTGTTCTTTATGGAACCCTCCCGTTCTCATTTTAGGCCTTTTATAATCACAGACAGTACAATTCAAAGTTCGTTTTTTTTTGTGCTGTGAAGTTCACTCGAAGTCTATTTTTTTAATGCGTGGAAAATGTGTTTTTACAGTTGGAGAAGTAAACTCAGAATTCAAGAGGAGTCGTAGAAAGGGAAAGAATTTCTTGCGGGGAGATCAGCTTGCAGTAGCCTGAGAGGAAGGCAAATAAACGAAGCCGTTTGTAAAACGCAAATACTGGCTGCCGTCGCCCCTCCAGCAAACACGTCTTTTCACACCGCGCTAATCTACCGTCGCGCGGAATTCGGAAAAGATACCCTTGAGTGCGCCATCGTAATGACAGCTCTCAAACTACATCGCTAGCATTCATGAGATGCAGCTCAGTCTTATTTCTTAAAGACAAAAATAAATCCAACTTCTTCTCATTAATCACAACTTCGATATGTTAGTGTAACTCAGGACAGTGATGACGAAGTGAAATATGAAAAATGGAAGAAAGAGAAAATGTACTTCTTGATTTGTATTTCTTGCTTGGCAGCCGATGCCAGAGGCAGGGTGGGACCGTTAGATTCAGCAAAGGTTCTACCTATAAATCCTCACCAAAAAGTACAGTGCACAAAGTTGTTCAACAAGCTATTTCGAAAGCATCAACATGCAGAAAGATTTGGGTTTACATTTGTGTCCTTGTTCGACACACTGTTTTTAACTCTTGAATTATGTTGAAAAATAGTTACATCCTTTATGTTGCAGGTCAAATTGACCCACGCAGTGTAAATCTGTTCAATACAGTCAAATAATACAAAAACAATTAAAAATAAATAAATTAGTCTCACTTGGCCAGTCAAAAAGAACATTTTTATTTTTTTATTTCAAACGCTATATTTAATAATAATTAGTTGAATATATTTCCTTTCAAATACGTAGTCAGATTTTTTTTTAAACGGTTCATCGTAACCATTTATCAGTAATCAAAGGTATTTTTTTGCATTTTTTAAAGGTGATCATAAAACACTGTTGGCCCAAATTGACCCACAACATCATTTCTGTACACACAGCAGTGGCCAGAAACACTCCTTAAATGTTCATGACCCCAAAGGAGTAAAAGTAATAAAAAAAGTCAAAACACAAAAAGAGCAGTTATCCAGTATTTCAGGTACATAACTGAAATGGGTCAAATTGAAGTTTTTCCTTGTGAAACAGGGCCTTGTTTGCCACTCGGTCCTTTCTGTACTTGCTCCCTTTGACTAAAATACTTCTCTGCTTTTGACACGAGGAAACAATGACTTTCTTTTTAAAGAAACAATGCGTGTATTCTTTTAGCTCCGCGTTGATCTCAATTGTTTTCACTTATTTATTTATTTTTGTTGACAATTTAGCCGTTATTTCTAAATGCTTTTTTTAAAATTTTTTCTCGATGTTCACCCACACTCCGAACCACCCGTCTCACCTTAGGCACACTTCTTGGCCGGAGTAAAAGGCAAAAAAAAAAAGTCCAAATCCAAACTGGCAGTCAATATTGACTGGGGGTCCCCTCCTCTGACCCTCCCCCTCCTCCTCAGCCAAGCCGTGACAGGCTGAAAAAGCGCTATTGTTTCCCGGCTGGCGGGCCCTCCAAGGCCAGAATGTGTGCAGGACTTTAAAGGGTAAGAAAAGGCAAGGGGGGGCATTAAATGAGGGTCTTGGATGGGGGGGGACTTGTAACGTTCAAAGAGGAGAGGAAGAGGGGGCACTCGCAATGCCCTCTCTCAACCCCCCCTGCCCCCACCCTGCCTGTGGGGGGGGGTCTGTGTGAAAGCCTTTAGGCCTCTGATCGGATGTTGGGTGTCATCTTAAGGAGGGGTGTCCCGTGACAGGACAGGATTAAGGCCCCAATCCCCCAGGTCTTTGTGGTTTCTGCTGAAAAGTCAAGTCCTGGCCGAGTTCTCATCTGTGACCTGGATGAGTGTGAGGAGGGAGGGGCTTCCCTGCCCTGCCCTACGCTAGGCGCTATAGACACACCCCTGCCCCTCTGTGCCCCAATGAGAGGCTGACTGCACATAATATGGACTCTGCTGAGCTGTACTATCGCCATGGTGACGAGGTTTGCTCCATTGTCTCTCACAGGTGTACAGTCAGATTTCTCAGATGATGCTGTGTGCTCCGTCTCTCACAGGTGTGATTGCCAGAGACGCTTAATAGCAAAACAGAAGAGGAAAGCAGGAACTTTGGTTAATCGCTCTCTCTCTCTCTCTCTCACACACACACTCACACACTCACACACAGACACACACACACACACACACACACACACGCAGGTGTACAGTGGGATCTCACAGATGATGCTGGGTGCTCTCTCTCTCTCACACACTCACACACTCACACACACACACACACACACACACACACACACACACACACTTACACACACACACACACACACACTCACTCACACACTCACTCACTCACACACTCACTCACTCACACACACACACACACACACACACACACACACACACACACGCAGGTGTACAGTGGGATCTCACAGATGATGCTGGGTGCTCTCTCTCTCTCACACACTCACACACACACACACACTCACACACACACTCACACACACACACACACACACACACACACACACACACACACACACACGCAGGTGTACAGTGGGATCTCACAGATGATGCTGGGTGCTCTCTCTCTCTCTCACTCACTCACACACTCACACACACACACACACACACACTCACACACTCACTCACTCACACACACACACACACACACACACACACGCAGGTGTACAGTGGGATGTCACAGATGAGGCTGGGTTCCCTCTCTCTTTCAGTTGTGATTACCAGAGACACTTAATAGCAAAACAGAAGCCGGAACTATCTTTTAATGCATGTATTTTTGGTGACAAGTCAGGGATTCCCGGGATTATGCTCTGTGATTCTTTTCTTTTGTTTTTCTTCCCTCTTCCACTGTGAATGGAGTGATGCCCGAGGGTTTAACTCAAATCTCTGCTGCTCTCTCACCTGTAGCACAGGTGGGTTGTCCTCAGTTGAACCTGCGCTATTTTTTTTATTTCTTTAATTTGTTCTGGAAAAACAAATGCGTTCGAGTAGAGTGAGTTTTAATTGACCTGAATGCCGATTCCCGAGTCTGGCTGAAATGTTCTTGTTAAAAGGAAGACGTTTATTAATTTCCTGTTTACACAAACATGCACACACACACACACACACACACACACACACACACACTTCCGATGAAGAGTGTGTGCGTATATATGAAGGTTTTAACCATTAACCCAGAGTTCAAAGAAGGGCTCTGAGCGAATTATGGTGTTTTAAAAAACTTTGTTCTACTGCTGAGCTTCTGAGAGCACGGGTTCAGAATGTTTAAAACTTTTCTCTCAACAGTTCTTTCACTTTCCCACTCTCCACCCACAGTTCCAGCAGTATGACCGTGTTTTCCTTCCTCATTGCGTGCCCACATTTTGCTTATTTGAATTTCTTTGTGTGTGTGTGTAAGAGTGTGTTCATGTGCTTCTGTGTGTGTGTGTGTGTGTGTGTGTGTGTGTGACTGTGTGCATACATGCGTGCGTGTGTGTTTGTAGGGTGAAGCTGAAATCCACAGGCCCTTTGAAAGCCTCTCTCCTCTGTATCCTCATCTCCAGGGTATTAGCGTCGAGTCACTGGAGGGTTTAAAAAGCCATCAGCTCATTGTCTCCTGACACAACTGGCCCCGCTGTGCCCTCTCTCTGTTCTCCTACCCCATCCCCATCCCCATCCTGCAGAAAGGCCCAGCTCTGCTTTCATATTCATTAGGTTAAACTGCCTAATGAGATAAATGAGAGCAGCGAATCTGTTCAAGAGGTCATAAGCCCTTCAGATAAACAGGGGAACCTGGCCTGGGACAGTGCCCTGGTCACTAAATCACCTCACGCTTTTACACTTATACTTGTGCATTAAGACATTTGTGCCGGTGTATTTTTTCTGTTATCTATTTGCTGATATGTAGTGGATGGTGAAAAAATATTGGATGGGATACTTAATTTTAAAAAAAAAAGAAGAAAAAAAAGGAGAAAAAAAAAGGAATTGTATGTTTTTGCATAGCATATTGTGTGTGTGTGTGTGTGTGTGTCTGTCTGTAGGAAGGGCTAGTCTGGTAATCCTGAAATTTAGCCATAGATGAGAGTTCTGATGAGCTGATGAGCTGATTATTTGTCCTATCAGGAGAGAGGGTGAACGGCAGGGGGTGGTCATTGTAAATGGGCGTTTGTCATACGTATGTAAAATGGAGACGGCTGGTATATGTGGTAATCCAGTGACTCTTTACCACAGGGAGGGGTGCGGAGTTTAGTCGGGTCACTCTGTTCTCTTCTCCCCTTCATACCAGCTCATTAAAACAAATAAATAAATTGGGAATGGCAGCAGCTGGAAGAGCCCCTGCTGGTAATCGGGGGTTACTGGCCCTTTACATTTCTGGGGGGTGGGGGTGGGTCAGGAGGGGCACCCCCCGGGTCGTGTGTACCTGTTTGGGCTCGGGGTTTTAGGGGCCGGTGATTTTTGGGGTGTTGGCAAAAAGCCTTCTATCCTGCAGTTGAGGAAGGTAAATTTGGCGGCGGCTGAGAAAATGCTGGGCAGGGGAATCGCGGCGCCGCCATCGTCCAAATCGCCAACGACCCCCCCTAACCCAAATAATGGCGGGGGTGAAAGGGGGGCATGCGAGACAGACTGGGGGGGGGGGGGGACACACACACAAAAGGCTAATGTTTGGCAGCTATGTCCGATTCAAGCTTCAACGGTTTTAGGCGGGAAGGTTTTAAGAGCACTTTTGGGGAACTTCCCTACCCCATGTTACACAACCAAAAATAGGAATTCACATAAAAGCATTAAAAGAATTGTGATTAAAGCAGTAGAGAAACATACTTTTATTGGTCCTAGAGCAACAACAGAAGAATCTTTTTTTAAGGGGGGGGTTTGTTAAACAGTAAAAACTAAAGTAAATGACAAACACAAAGGAACAAAAATACAATCAAAGGAATGGTTTTGTTTGTGACATTTTATACTTTATCCAATTAAATTATTTTATTTTTTATTTTTTTTTAAGTAAATGTCTGCAGCTGTACCTTTTCAAACGCTTTTTGATCAAACGCGCATTCTTGCCACAGACATAACTACATACCAGGCTGGGGTTTTTTCCGGGGGCTTTTGCGCGAGTGCATTCTCATGCCAGGGCGCTGTTTGGTTGCCGGAGCTCAGATTCCCTGGAAGTCTCTCCGCGGTATTCCCTGTCACCTGTGCTGCCCTGTTCATCTCCCTTCACTGTGACATTCCGGTCCAGAATAGACCCACTGTGGAAGACAGAAGTGTCATTTTTAAATGTAAAAAAAATGATAAAACTAATTAATTTTAACATTTTTAAATGTTTTTTTTTTGTTCTAGTGGAAGAGTCAAAGGCTTGGGAAAATAAATGTTTTCATCCTTGCTAGTCAGTGAAGGTAAAACGCCTTTTATTGTTTAGAAAATTTGCTAATTATTTCCAAACAATACAATGACAAGAAATTTTACAAACATTTTTTTTATCACAAGTAATTTGAAAACAATTTATGCCAGAATTCCCATTACCATCGGGTTCAAACTCCGGGCTATATCATTTACATAATTATATTTAGTATTGACTACAAACATATGGCTGAATTGAGACAGATTATTTAAATTTGATTTTTATTTTTTCATAACTCAATGGACTGGGTAGAGTTCCCGAAATAACCTTTTTTAAATACCTTTCACATTGTCTAACTCTACAGAGGGTGCACTTTTTATTTCTTCTCTATTTTTAGAAATGTAGAATCAAAGACTTACATATTTCAATTTAGATTTAGATTTTAAGGTTGATAATTATTAAATGAAAAATATTTGATATGTCACAAAATGAATTGGCCTTTTTAACAGTAGGCTGAAAGTCAATGATATACGATAACTTTACAAAACCACATTAACATGTAAAAAAACCATAACACCTTAAAATATTTGTAACAATATCTGCAAGCAATATTCTTACTAATGAGGGTATATATTCCTGCCGATAAAAAAACCAGGAGTCTTTTCGCTGTCCAAGTAATTTGATTTAATGCAAATTTTCTGCAAAGTATCAGATAATTTAAAAAAAACCCTAAAACTCATGCCAGCCAAAGAAAGGAGTTGTTGGAGTTTCAGAGCCTGGTGTAACTGCACTCAGTCCATCTTCAAAGGGATTATTCCTGTACGCAGATGGAGAGAGGGTGGGCGTGCTCTGCGATTTGGGGCCCAATGAAATATTAAAAGCTGTTTGTGATCTCACAGTCGAGCAGCACTCACAGACCCTTCGCACGCGAAGATGGGGGAAATGAGGTCACGGCGGCCATCTTTCCACTGCGCTCCGATACTTCATGCGGTCTGCTGATTTTAGGCTGTGCACATGCTTTATAACATGTATTTATATTTATATTTATATTATATATATATTTATTTATATTTGTGTTTTTTTTGCAGGAAGGTTTTTTGTTCATGCTCATGAGATGCCACACCTCCTTAAGACATCCGCATCTTTGTGCGATGGCTCGACTCTTTGTCTGGTTCTTTATGGTAGTGCTAGGCGGCCATTTTCGAATCGGGACTCCATTTTGAGTCTGAGTTTGAGTTTAAGGAACGTGTCTGTTTCCCGTAATTCAGAAAATGCGACAGGTTTTGGTTTAGTATATAATTCCAACAGCACCAACAGAATAGCTTTAAGAAATCATTCCAATGAAATTAAATTGTGAAATTTCTTACAAAATTTCCCCCCAAAAAATTATATTTTCCTCTTGTGCACGCCTGTGAATATATTTTCACTAAGAAGAAACCAGTCAATTTCCAAAATACCGTAATTCTGATGTTAAATTCCAAAAACATTGGAACATGGATACCCAAAAGATTCATAGGCACATTTTAGCAAAAAAAATAATTTTGGGGGGAAAACAGTTTTGAGGTAACTTTTTTTTTTTAAATGAGAATGGAAACATTAAATACAAAAATAAAAAATGGATCCTGTTTTTTATCGATAGACCCATGATCGCACACGGCCTCTCCGTACCCAAACCTCCCCCAAGTAACTCGTTGACCTCCCACGCCCCCCACCCCCCCCGCACCCCCCAAATGGATCTCAATAATGTAGGAAACCTGCTCCCCTCAAATGCAGATGACCCGGGGACTCCCTCTGAATGGTCCCGGGTCGGGTGTGACACGTTACGGTATTGGTGGTAAAAGGTCTGAGGCATGCAGGTGCTTGAATAATTCAGGCTGATAATCGGCCTTCATGTCAGACTGAAGGGGGGGGGGCGACTCTGTTATTCTAGTGCATAATTGAGAGCACCAGTGAGTGGAAAAGTTAAAAAAGCAGAAATAATGTGAAGAGAAAGTGCCAGGGGAGGGGGGGGGGGGTGCCGGGGAGCGAGTGAGGCCCGTTAGCGGGCAGCGTGGGCCTGGAGATCGCGTGCGGAAAGGCCAGCCCTGCCCGCGTAGAGGACAGACCCGAGCAGGCTGCCGCTAACGTGTTCTGACACTGAGGCGGACCGGAATTCGGGCCATTCCTTCCGCCAGCTCGCTGGACCCAGGACCATGTAGGACCAAAACGTACATTTACTACAATGTAAAATAAATTGTCATAGTTTTATTCAAAGTGTTTATTCATTTATTTGTCGCCACTCTGGTGGTGTGTTTTGTTGACATCTGGATTTGACCTTTTGGATTTATTTAGATTTATTTAATTTTTTTTGCAATTTCAGGCTTGACTTGTTTTTTTTTTGTTTTTTTTGTTTAGGGTGCGTATGCGTTTGTTTTTCTTAATCATTCACGGTTGTGCACAACGAGCAACAGAGTACTAGCCATGAAATTGATACCTGATTTCATTTAGGAAAGTAAATCAAATGTCTGAAAAGAAAAAGAAACAAATTACAAATTTAGAGTGTTGCCGTTTCATCTATTTATTTTCAGTCGCGTGTCCGTGTGAGGAAACTTGAGCCTCGTTTCGACAGTGTGTAGGCTAAGTTTTTTTACGCTCCCCTGGAATAAAGTTAAGTGTTTTTTTTTGTTGAGACAAAGACAGAGGAGTGTTAATACACGGAGAGCGTAACGCAGTGGCGGAGTGTGTATTAATATCCTGTCTGCATGCCCGGTCGCATTCATGTTACGTTTCGCAGCGTTAGGGCCGCTGGCTTCCTTCCAGAATGTAAGAGAGGCGGGTTCCGCTGGGATGACTCCGCGCTACGGACCGTCCACAGATATTTTCAGAGAAAATAATGCGCGGCGCTGCGAGATCCTTGAGAGCTTCCCGCCCGCTGTTTAATTACCTCCCCGATCACCAACCGACCCACCCCCGCCCGTCCTCTTTCAGCGCTCACCTTCCTTTTCTTAATTTGTGCAACCCATTCCTTCTTCACTCCCTCCCCCCCCCCCACACACCCCCCAAACAACAAACAAAGTAGCACCCCCCACCACCCCTTTGTGATATTTGGGCTGAGCAGGCCTACCTGGCAGCGGTGACTGAAAAGTTGCTTGGTAATGGTGGCCTGAAGGTGTGACCTGTTTCACACCTCCTAGTCCTCTGACAAAGCCCCGCTAACTGCTCAACACTTCCCCTTTGTCCACCCCACAATGGGATCTAGAGTCTAATAACCCCGCAGTCGGCCCGCTTCAAAAAGCGCCAGAGATAAAGTTCACGGAAATCCCACAGTCGTAGGAAATGCTAAATCCTCTTCCTGAAACCGACACACACACAAAGGAAAAAGCCAACAAGAGAAAGAAGAAAAAAATCCTTTTGGGATCATGTTTTTAAAGGCCGTATCTTGAATGTGAATTCTCTTTCTCTTTCTCTTTCTCTCTCTCTCACTCTCTTTCTCTCTCTCTTTCTGGTGAGAGGTGAGGAAGGACACTCAGGGGGGTTTGGGGGGGGGGGCAGTTTCCCGTTTCAAATCCAACATCAAAGAAGGAAATTCCGAAGAGCAGGCTTAGAAACTAGGGAAGCGGGCAGAGACGCTCACAGACACGCACTCACAGACACGCGTACACACTCAGACATGCACGCTCTCACACATGCATGCTCTCACACACGCACGCTCTCACACATGCACGCTCTCAGACACGCATGCTCTCACACATGCATGCTCTCACACACGCTTGCACTCAGACATGCAAGTTCTCAGACACGCACTCACAGACAGCAGTACGCACTCAGACATGCACGCTCTCACACACGCATGCTCTCAGACAGGCGTGCAGTGCATGGAATTAACATTTTCACCCACTGGTCAGAGTGGCTTGCTGATTTTAAAAATCACCAGCCAGTTTCAACATTTTACCAGCCGCATTATCTTTAACAATATAATACAACCTGGTTTGTTACCGGCCAAAGAGTAGAAAATATCACCAGCCACAATCAAAATTTTACCAGCTTTTGGCTGGTGACTAGTGTTAATTTCAGACGCTGCACGCATGCACTCAGACACGCATGCACTCAGACACGCACGCACTCAGACACGCATGCACTCAGACACGCATGCACTCAGACACGCATGCACTCAGACACGCACACACTTAGACACGCATGCACTCAGACACGCATGCACTCAGACACGCATGCACTCAGACACGCACACACTTAGACACGCATGCACTCAGACACGCATGCACTCAGACACGCACGCACTCAGACACGCATGCACTCAGACACGCATGCACTCAGACACGCACGCACTCAGACACGCACGCACTCAGACACGCACGCACTCAGACACGCATGCACTCAGACACGCACGCACGCTGCAGAATCGTTCCATGCTGTAAATTACCGTTTTAGACACTTGCATGTGGATGCTAGAGGTTAGCGTCTTAGGCACTTGTATATGAACGCTAGAGGTTAGCGTCTTAGGCATTTGTATGCGAATGCTAGAGGTTAAGCGGCTTTAAAATCATTGATCTTTTTCTTTGTGAAATATACTCATAAATCTCCAAAACGGTCCCTATTAATTTTTTCCATTTTCTGATATAAATAAGTACAACCCCCTCCTTGTCTGCACTGTAATGTAGTGAAGTGTTTTGCTTATGCCAAGTGCTGGGGCAATGTTATGGTAATAAAATGAAGGTCATCTTAAAATAAGATGATTTTCAGTAATACTGAGATCGCTAATCTCATACGCTAAACATAAATGCAAAAAAAATTTCCTGTGTACTTTTTCAGCTACTGCTTTTGATATTAAACGTAGAAAACGAAACACATTTTATGAGCGCCGAGTTAAAAAAAACGTTTTTTTTTTTGACTGATGAAATATTTTCGGAAGCAGAGCAGGTTTTTTTTTACGGCCCTGTCTGCAGGGTGAAGCCGTGTAGTGGCTCTTGCGAGCGAGCCGTGTTCGAGGGCCGCATAAAAATCCACCGCTGCCTTTCTCCGACACACACTTCCTCACAGCGTATTCCCCCAACATCGGAAAAGAATCTTTCTTCCCGGTGAATTATTGCAACATGATCATAAAGACTTCCGATGGAAACATTAGCTCCGATGTGCTCAGGAAAGGCATAAAAGAGGATTTATGGCCACACTTTAAGTCAGTCCCACTCACAGCCTTTTCCAAAAAGCCATAGGAGATTTCATAAAGGGAGAGTTCACTTTTTCCGATCCCTGAAAACCGGAGGCATGCGTCCCAAATGGAAACGAGTATGCCACGGGGTGGGGTCAGAGGTCGTTCGGCAATTTATTTTTTCCGTTTATTTGAACCCCCCAGGATTAGGGGGATTTGCTCATGTAAATATAACTGTGTTTATCTTAAAGTGATCAAATCAAATAAATGTAAGAAACCGCCTGTGTGAAAGGTTCCTGTTTTTGCCCACGTATCTCCGCAGACTAATTCCACTTCTCCACATTTGTCCTTGAGGCTGACTCACAATTAAATACAATTAAGGCGTTCATTTTTCTACTTCTCAAAGGCTTGGTGAGATTACCGTTCGGTCAAAATTAACGGCAAAATCGTGTTTGTGTTTGCAAGTTACGAGACGGACCTCTTTCGGATTCTCCAGGGGCGGGCGGGTGGGCGGTTGGGGGGGGGCGCTAGTGCGGAAGCTTTATGTGTGTGCGTATTGGCGTGCGCACCTTTAGCCGTGGTGTCTTCGTGTCGCACGTCGAATCGCAGGGCTCCAGGTACGGGTTACTTCCTGCCGATTACTTCCTGCAGTCTCGCTGTGTCTTTTAATTGGAGGAATTTAAACTCCGATCAGTGCTTCCCACTCTTTCCAGGACTGTGCCAGTCTGATGCTTGCACAGGGCCCTGCTTGTCCGTTTTTATAAATTTTTTTAAATATGCACCAGCGCCTTTCCTAATCTTTCTCCCCCCCCCCCCCCCCTTCCAGTACAGCTTATTATATTTAAGACATTACCAAGCTATGACTGTTAATTATGGGCCTTGTAATTAGATTGTTCTACAGTTATATTGTAATGTATTACTGTAATTACTGCGCTAATGTTTTATTTTGCATATATTCTCAGATTAACAATTTACACAAATGTCTCTTAATACCAGCGATGAAGTGTCTTGAATTCTTCGTAATTATTATCTTTTTTTTAAGGCTACCCTATTTACTAAATTACTTACTGTCAGTGCACATTATTGTACTGGAATTGATCTCCCGAGCATAATTTGGGCGTTGAACTCCAAATGTGTAATTTGAGAGACGGCAGGTACAGACTGTAACAGATTATTCCTGATCTGAAAGGAACTTCCTGTGCTTAATTAAAACTCTCCAGCAGAGGGATTGGTGACATTTGACCTTGCGCCCTTTGACCTCGGCTCCCTGTTTCAGTCTCCCTGCCTTATTGACACACTACACTAAACACGTGTTTTGTTTGGCGCTGGGTGAAACGTATCGTTATCAGCTTTCCCCCCCACTCTGTTTTGGGGGTACGGATGGAGGGGGGGGGGGGGACTGGCAAACTTCTCAAATTATCCATTTGTACAGCTGGATATTTAGCCTCGGCAGTTTTGGGTTAAGTACCTATAGCTCATGGGTGCAACGGCTGTGTCCCCTCCCGCCTGAGATGTGAACCTGCAACCCCACACCCCTCTCCTGCCCCCTCATTACAAGCCCGGTTCCTTAACCCCTGCGCCACACTTAAATTCGATAGGAGGGCCATTAAACCTGTCACCTGCAATGTGGCCAGAGGCGCATAAAGACTACGCTCTGGCCTGCTCGACTCACCACCGCCGGTGTGAGAGCACTTAGTCTTTTCCACACTCTTCCAGTCTGTGTTACCACTGCATTGCTTAATGCATATGAACCCCTCTTTGTACCAACCAGGAATTTGTGAACAGCTGAAGGAATAAAAGGCATAATATGCTATATATTAATACAATAACACATCCGCGTATTTATTGTTAAATGTGCACCGTGAGGATGTGGAAATTATTGTATTTTCCCCCGCTGTGAGTTTTATTGTTTTTCTATCTGCACTGCGCCCACATTCAATTCTAGAGTGAGACAGAAATTAATGCATGAAAGAAGGTTAATAATTGTAAAGTAGTAACCTATTTTAACACTTGGGAGTAATGTAGTATCATGGAGTGAAAGTACATTACACAGACACGCGCACACACACAGGGTTTTTCCTGTTTGCAGTGAGTCTTTTAATTGTATATCTTTCATTGTTTTTACAACCGTGTAATGATTTCACAGCCACCTGTCTTTAGTGAGTCAGCTCGGGGAAGATTTAGTGTCTGTGCCCTGTCCGGGAGCCAGGCTTTATTGGTGGGTCATGTAATGGTGTTGGAAAAAAATGGAGGGAGAAAGAGAGGGAGAGAAAAAAATGGGGCGCCGTGAAAGCCATCGGTCTCTGAAGATTAAAAGGTCGTGTAAACCTAGCCCTGGATCCAAAGGGGGTAAAACAAATGTTTTTCCATCCTGTGACATTATTGATTTAAATGAAAATCTTATTTAAATGGGAAATAGAGTATTTGTATATATTTATAACAAAAACTTTGCTTTGTGTGTGTATGGAGATTTTCTGTCTAGACCTGCCGGAGTACAAAAAATTATGGTTTTCTTTAAAAAAAAGAAGAAAAAAAGACTCGGGTAGCCATATTATTTTTCCGGATTTTGAATGAAATCATCCTTTTGTGAAGCTGTTCCAGGGACTGTATGTGTATGTGTGTGGAGGACGAGGTTGTACGTGTGTTTGTCATGTGGTTCAGTCTCCAAGCGTTTGGGGTCCACAGCGCATGGAGGTTGGACGCAATTTTAAATTCCAAAAAATGTAAAATCCCACCAAAAAACCTTGCAATCGTTTTGCAAGCGTATTTCATACGAAATTTTTAATATGTTGTATGTCTCTTGTTATCGAAAATTGGCAGGTAGATATTAGCACGGCATCTCAATTCTTAAAGAAACGATAAATTAAATTATTATTATCACATACACATTTATTTAGATAATTAAGTATTTATTTATTTATTTATTTTTACCTTTTGGGCTTGACGAGTGCCGCGTCTCGGTGGGTATGGTAGAAAGCCGAAATGGTTTCTCCGTGATACCGCGCTGGGTTCACAGGTCCGCTGCTGAACCCCCTCCCGTCTCCCCCGCAGACAGAAGTTGGGGGGGGAGGTTGCGGATAGATAAGTGCTCTGTGTCTTCGGTTATTGCCCTCCGTCCGCAATGGTCACGTGATCCTCGCCGAGGTCTTCTCTGGCGAGTCGTGGCACGCTACGCGGGAGCAGAGCTTCTGCACGGCTGCGCGTCTCGCTCCGCTCCTGGCGATTGGCCGGATTTGATCCAGTCCTCCAACTCAGAAACGGGGGGAAAAAAATAAATCCTATGTTCTTTTGCAGCATCCTGCCGTAAGCTCGCGGCATCCCGCCGTGTACAAAATGGATGATTAAACGCGGCGGCTCTTCTGAGACTGCGTCAGCTTGCTGATCGCTTTTTGTATGCCGTTTTTATTTTTGTCTTCATATTTGAAATAAGAGTCAGCCATCGAAAAGGGGCGCCCCGAAATGGACGAAAGGAGCGAGCCAACAAAACAAGGGAGCGGGCGTGGCTCACCCTCGATTAAAGTGCGCGTCACAAACCCCCCCCCCCAGAATGATCCATTCCACTTTGGGTGACCTTGTCCCTAAATGGTAATGACACTAATGATCGGGGAGGGGGGCTTGTGGACAAAAAGGACAAATTTGCTGATCAGAGAATTAGACAGAAAACCAGGGGATGTGGAGCATATGGAGGGGTTATGGGAAGGGAGACATAGTTTTGAGGGGGGGCAAGGTGGGGGCAGTGATGGAAAGACCTTTGGCATATTCGAACAACGGGGTACGGGCTAAACATCTTGACCCTGTCTGTGCTATTTAAGCTGAGCGAGCTGTTTTTCTTTGTGCCTTTCTTTAACCCTAGTGCCAGTTCCTGCTTCTCCGAGGCAACCAATCGGCAGCGTCTCTGCTTTGTGATGAAAGCGCAGCACGTTCAACTGCGTCTCTACCGGCCCGCCCCCCTTTCCGGCTCTTTCCTCCCCCTTATTAAAAGCACCGCGTTTGGGTGCCTACCTGACGACACGTGAAAACACTATCAGAGAGCCATGGTTCAGGGGGTCAGTTTCATTTAAAGTGTCAGTTCTGGACGCAAATTGAAATTCAGCTCGTGAATAAAGAACGCTATGGCCCATTTTTGAATTTGAAATAATATTCCTGAATTGACTGATTTGAGGCAGTACACAGACAAAGTGAGGAGATTAAATGCATTCTATCACCACCGTGTCGGTTTTAAGGAGCACTTTTGTGACGGTCTTTTCTAAACACCTAATTGTGAAATATAAATGTGAATGTGGGGCGCCTGATGGCGCTAAAGCTACCGGAGACCAGAGAGATGGCAGCAAACAGCCAGAAAGAGAAAACCTGGATCTCCTGGCTCCTGGGCAGACGCCAGCGCTCGCCATGACCTCACCGGCGGGTGATGAAACGTGGACGCAATCGCGGCGTAGCACCGACCGACTTTGGGTCCAGCTGGTGCCCATCTGGACTCTCCTCCAGAGAGGGTGAGGGTGAGGGGGTCAGAGGGCAACGGTGGACGTGTGTCTCTTTGACAGATGTCCGTTACGCTTCCTGGTGCAGAAGGATGTTTGGTCAGCGGAGTTGCTGGGTTGGCATGGCAACAGCAGCACCCACCCCCCCCCCCCCATTTAGCTGTGTCCTCTTTTTGATTGGCATCGCCCTTTCACCAAACTGACAGGGTACAATCAAGGTGTCCCGCTCATGGCGCGCAATCCTCCCATCACGGGACCGCGTGTCACTCTTCCCGTGTCCTTAGCGTGTGCAGTGGGGAGGAAACATGACAGCTGTCAGACATGCAGCCAGTCTCCACAAAAACATGCGTGGGGCTGACGGGGGGATGGGGGTGGGTGTGAACATGTACCTGTGTAATGTGGAATTTGTGGCCACGTGAAGTTGTTCGTGGAAGTGTCAAAAGAACAGAGAGGTACAGAAAGATGGAATGATGCGTTCGCGGAAGTAAGCGTGCTGGCAGATTCCTTTTTTAATGTTCGGTCATATTGGCCCCGTGGAAAAGGGAGACATTTGTGGCTGGTTAATGGAACGGGCGACGTATTTAGAGAGCAGTGCTGTAGCTGAGATAAATACTTGATTGTGTGTCTCCTGGCCGTGTGTGTGTGTGTGTGTGTGTGTGTGTAGCAGGGGGTGTGTTCAGGATTAGGTTATACACTAGACGCTCTGTCTTCGGCTTGCTGTACTTTTTGTGAAAGAAAATCTCTCCGTCTTCTAATATTATGTTTAGCGGAAAAAAAGTTTTGAATTAGCAGAGGAATTTGGAGAGGGAGAGCCGCTCAGATGGCTTGTGTTTTGCGGGGCCTTGTAAACCTGCATTTGTGGCCCTGGAGGTGTGTAACGTAGACTACAGACTGATCTCTCCGCTTACGTGTGTGGAAGAGGGATAAAAAAAGCCCGTTCTCTAACACTTTCCTCTTTGTTAGACTCCGGGTGTTCATCAGGCCTTAAACGTTTAATTTCTAACAGCAGCTCCTCCTAATTTATCCCACATGACCCGCCACTCCGTCCCCTCGCCCCCACGCCTACGCTGCCCCGCCCAAATATAAATATCCACAACGTGATTGGCTGCCCCTCCGCAGCCTCTGGTCCACATCCCAGCCTAACGAAGCTGGCGAGGAACTGAGGGGATTTACACAGCTGGTCCCGCTGCTTTTCACTGCTGTATCTGCCTCCATCTTCCGCAACGAGACGTGGCCCGCATTTTTTTATGACTACGACGGCGTAAGGGACGGGTTTCGATGCGACTCATGTCAAAGGCAAAATAATAATAATAATATTTCTTTTTTTTTTTAAGAGGACAATGTCAGGTGTTTTTTTTCTGTGATTCGAACGAAGGATATTCAGAAATTCAGAGTCTGTTCTTTTTTCATCATAACAAGGCCAACTGCTCCATCCTTCCTGGCATAAATTCATAATTCTAACAGAGATACAAACTCCCATTCATCCTTCACTTATTTTACTGATTTAAGCTGCAGGAGAACACGGTGCTTTTGTTAGCCGCTCCGCTCCACGGCTCGGACCTGCAGCGTTGCCCCCCCCCCCCCGACACACTGAAATCTTTTCGCGTTATTAACGGCGTTCCCGCTGATGAGTTTAACAGCCTTTACGGGAGCTGATTAAAGCCGCTGACCGCCAAGTGCGAGGGGAGCGGTCTGAAGTCGCGTTCGCAGGGGCTGCGCTTTACTGTCCCGGCGACGCCTCGGAGAATACAGGGCCCCTTGTGGCCCCCAGGGGCCAGAGTAGGGGGATCGATCAGGGTACAAGGGCACCCCTTCCCTCCTGCTTTCTCTCATCTTCTCTGTCGCTTGTGTGCATGATCTTTTATTCTTTTCCTTTTTTCATTGGTGGGTTGGTAATGCTGTTTTTTCATTGGTGGGTTGGTAATGCTGTTGTTTCATTGGTGGGTTGGTAATGCTGTATTTTTCCGTTTCTCCCAAACCTCCCCTCCTTCACAAAGCTCCGCCCATCTTGCCTGGCCCATGCCGCACAGTGAAGAAAGGCAGCAAGGGATCTCCCGCTGACCCCCCCCCCCCCTCCCAACTGACTTCCACTCTCTCACCATCTCTCTCGCTCCCTCTCTCTCTCTCTCTCTCTCTCTCTCTCACACACACACACACACACACACACACACTCACTATCTGTCTCTCTCTCTATCTCTCTCGTTCTCTCACTACCAGCACGCCTGCCGTATGGGTCAGCCATCAAAACCCTCGGTCTCCCCGCTGACATTTCCACTGCCTGCATCACGCCCAGCACTGAGGAGAATGAAAGGAGGAGAAAAAGGCAGAGAGAGAGAGAATAAGAGAGGGAGTCAGAGAGCACGTCAGCCCTCACACAGAACAGCCTTCCTTCTCAATCTCGTCTAATCTAAACAAACTCAAGAAGCCGGTCTGGAAACGCTCATCGCTCACCCTGGCCAGAGCAGGCGACTCCGTAATGAGCCCGGAGATATGTCCGCCGACTGGTAACAAGCCCTGGCCCAGTCCGGAAGCATCCGCTTAATCGCTCGCCCGGCCTCCTCCAATTGGCCTTATGATTTCTGGCATCGCGTTACCGGCGGCAACCCAAGGTAGTTATGAGTGTCATGTCGTAATCACTGTCCCCTTAAAGCCCTGTCGCCGTGGTGATTCACTGCACCCCACTCTGTTCTACTGGTGCACTTAAGACAATTGTCTACCGCCCCCCT
>CM040404.1:48706468-49033968 GCA_022702515.1 Ilyophis sp. 1 JC-2022 | reverse complement strand
CAAGTGCCATTGAAACTCTACCCAATGAAATATAGCAATTGTGTGAAATGCCCCTTTGACTAATTATCGATTGTCATCTATCGAACGAATTGTGTCGTAGTGACTTACGGTTTAATTCCTATTAAAATAAAGTTGGATTTTCGAGGAGGGGGGCTATGTACCGATGCATTGCGTGAACGGTGAGTTTTTTCAGCTTTCCATGGGAAGTGCATTTTGTGAATCCGGCACACAGCAAGGGCGTCATTAGTCGGGAACGCTCCAGTCCTGAAGGGGTGCAGTTTTACGGGGACTCAGCCGAGCCGAACGGCGGCTGAAGGTAGCCGTCGCAGAGGATTAAACGACAATTAATGTATGGCAGGAAAGTACAAAGGGTGGGGGAAAAAATAATATATAAAAAAATAAAAAATAAAGAGCTTTAAATGATGCGTTTGGAGCATATCCACTAGGTAGCGACTGTACTTTCAAAAGAAGCTGTGTGCCGTGATACAATTAATCCATGAAAGGGACCCTCTTTTACTGGAGCAGTGAAGGAGCCAGATTTTATCACAGCGCCACTGTAGTTTCTATTAATGTCTTTTTTATTTTTTTGCGGGGAGGTTAGGGTGGAGGGGAGGGGTCGCTGCACCCTTATTTTTTGACTGAGATTGGAGCGTTTCATCTCAGCAGTCAGTGGAGTGTGAGGAGTGTGTGTGCCTCTGAGGTACCTGGCTCTGTTGCAGGCTCCTTTCAGCCAATGTGGAAGAAATACAGATTAATACCAGTCACATAATAATACAGGTTTATAACAGTGACATATAAAATACAGTTAATAAATGTGGATTGGGGATTAAACACGAGCATGACAATCACTGCTTCTCTTAAGGCTTAACAGGTGTGTGTGTGTGTGTGTGTGTGTGTGTGTGCGTGCGTGCGTGTATATTATATGTGTATATATACTGTACGTGTGTGTATGTACTATATGTGTGTGTGTGTGTATATTATATGTGTATATATACTGTACGTGTGCGTATGTACTATATGTGTGTGTGTGTGTGTGTGTGTGTGTGTGTATATTGGTGTTATATACCATGCCATCTGAGTGAGCTGGACAGCATTGTTTGTCCTGGGTAGTTCTAGTTTTATATTCAGTATTGGCTCAGCCTTTAATTACACCCAGGCTTCATCAGTCATGTTATCTGGAGACCAGCGGGGGCATCGCAATAGGGGGTGGGGGTGTACATCCGTCCACTGCCGGACAATGTCAAAAAAAGGACGTCCGTCTGTCTTTCTGTCCATCCTTCCTTCCGTCTTTCAGAAAGGAATAACTTTACTCCCCCTCCCGCGGTGCGCAGACTCTTCTGCGGATTCTGAATCTGCACGACGACGTCCGTGAAACACATCTGCACAGGCGGCTCTCACAGGCCGCTGCTTTTTTAAATAATCTCTGTTTTCATGTGGCGTTTCGCATCAGTGGCTTTCCAAACACGTTCTCCGCTAAAACCCTTAGCTCCAGTCATGCTAGTAGAGGCCCGTAGAGATGCAGTCAACTCCACCGGGAGAAAGGGGGTATGTTTGATATCAGCGCTTTGGATTTTTCAGTCAACAAAAGATTATGAAATAGTAGCACTGTTTTTGATGGTTTTAAAAGTATGATAACATTGCTTTTTTTGGCTTCCTGGCAAGTTCTTACGTTAGACTCATGCGGACTTATTTCAAATCTTTCCACGTTTTTTCTGGTTGTTTTTCTTTAATTCTCTTGCCCCCTAAACCCCCCCCCAACATGATTTTTTGTCAGGTCTCAGGATCACTTGAACACATATCGAGCTGACTAAGCTCCAGTTGTGATTTTTTTGTAAGGCTGTCAAATCCTGGGGGTATGCAAAAAGGGGTCTGGACCCCTTATCTGATGCTATGAGCAACCACCCCCCTTCCCCCCAACACACACCCTTGTCAAAAGATGAAGGTCACATCCCGCATGTAAACCGCTGCCATTGGGGTCACATCCTTTCTGTAAACTGACAAATTCCATTCACACTTAATGGCGTATCGCATTAGAACCCAGAGGATTGGGGGGGTACCCGGTTAATGTGGAATCTTAAGCCCCCGCGGTAAAGAGAGCGCCATGGTTGCCGTCACGCTCAGAGAGGTGTTTATGTCTGTGTGCGCGGCGACGGGTTCCCAGCCAATCGGATTGACTGGGGCCAGAGAGGAGATTTGCTAGGGGTCATCAAAAAAATAAATAAATAAAAGTTCGACAAAATGTGCTGTATCTTATGGGCCTCCGTGCCCCCATTGGATGTATGTGTCTATAAACAATATATATATTAATATTTTTTTAAGAAATGTTTGTTTTCAACTATATGCAGAATTCTTTTTTCATAAAAATCTGATTGCAATATTTGGCAAGTAACCAGTTTAATTGGAAATCGAAAACTCTGGGACCTGCAGGAAGTTTTCTCAAATTTTACCAGCATCTGAAGAGTTAAAGCATTCAAATGCATATACTGTACGTGGCCCTGGATAAGAGCGGCTGCCAGGTGATTGTAATATATTGTAAATTTGAGCCGGGTCTGGCTAAACACTTTATCTGTGGAGTAAAATGAATGAAATAGATGTTTCCTCACCTGCTCTCCTCTTGGCGAAGCTGCTGTTGGTGTAGCTGTGACTCTCAGGGACATATCAACACAGTCCTGACCGCGCACAGTGTTAATGTTGTGGTGAGGTTGCTGCTGTGTGTCCCTGTCTGTGACTCATTGTCTGTGTCCCACTGTCTGTGACTCATTGTCTGTGTCCCTGTCTGTGACTCATTGTCTGTGTCCCACTATCTGTGAGTCATTGTCTGTGTCTCAGTGTCTGTGTCCCTGTCTGTGACTCATTGTTTGTGTTCCAGTGTTTTTGCCCTTGTCTGTGTTTCAGTGTCTGTGACTAAGTGTCTGTCTTCCTGTCTGTGTCTCAGTGTCTGTGTCCCTGTCTGTTTTTCAGTGTCTATGACTCAGTGTCTGTCTTCCTGTCTGTGACTCAGTGTCTGTGTTTTAGTGTCTGTGTTTCTGTCTGTGACTCAGTGTCCATGACTCTGTCCAGTTTAATATTAATTTGTGTGTGTGTGTTCCATGGCCCAGCCTGGCCTTTGTGGGGGTGGAAGGGTGGTGGGTGTGTGGCTGTGGAAAGTCGGGGGCTAGGCTGTCAGCGGGGGTCCCTTCATCCTGTGAGCAGGGGCAGCGTGAGATCCCTGCTGGAGTCTAAAATGGCAAAATTAGGTTGGAGAGCCATGAAAGGCTTCTACAGCTGCCCATTTCTGAAAGGAAGAAAAAACATCTCTTTCTTTTCTATCTCTCTCTCACCGTCTCTCTGTCCCCCACTCTTCTGCTTTCACCCCTTCCATCCCTCCTGACGGTCACACCTTCAAAGTCATCCTGGCCCCACGGTCAGTGAAATCCCAGCTCGTATAAGGAGGCGTCTTTACCTTATCTGAGAGGGCTGACCGGATTCGAGTGGTTAGTGCTAGGAACATGGTGGGAGGGGCTTCACCATGGAAACACCCTATGGCCTGCCTTCTAAGGGGGCAATGGGGGTGACTGTGGGGAGTTATCTGACCCATGGAAGTCACCATGACAGCCACCCCCCCAGTCCCCTCCCACTGTAGGCTTGTGTACCTACAAACCAAAGGGTGTGAAGGAAAATGTGTGGAACTGGAATCCTATTCAAAACAAAGTGTGTGCTTCATTGGAGGCTTAATAAAGGCTTAGCTGCACCTCAGAGAGTGTTAGAGTATTTACTGTGCCAACATGGTATGGTCTTATCTGCTTATTCATTATTTATCTGTCTGGCATACGCTATTTTACTGGGTGACTAACAGCATTAGCAGGTTTTCTGCTGTTGCGCGTACTGTCCTGTACTGTACAATTTGCAAAAAGCAGCGTAAGTTGAAATGGGATCGTGACTTATTTCATTACAGCTTGCATAAGACAGAAAAACAAAATGAAAATGGTGACCTCTGGAGTTGCTGTGAAAGAGATCATCTGCTGAATAAGGATAATTATCACAACAGTCCCTCAATTTTTCTCTGATCAGCAGAGAAAGCCAGTCGGTGTTTTGTTTTATGGGGTTTTGTCCTTTCTTTGAGGGTGGAAAAGTACAGGGGGAGCGACCTATGATTCCAAGCAACAGTCTTTTCCTCTTTGATTTGGGGATGGTTCATTTCACTGTCGGTTCTTATTACACGGCACAGTTATGTGACTTAGATTGTTTCAGCCCACTGCAGAGATTGAGAGAGAGAGAGAGAGAGAGAAGGAGAGAGAGAGAGAGAGAGATACCTTTCTGGGAGATTCTCCACTGGCTGGGGTGAGGGAATACAGTGTCTCCGGGGAGCTTCCACACATTAACCTGAAGTGAGGGAGGGAAAGTATAGAGAAAGTGAGGTAGAATAAAGAGGGGAGGAGTGAATAAAAGATTGGGGGAGAGAGAGAGAGCGAGAGAGAGAGAGAGAGAGAGAGAGAGAGAGAGAGAGAGAGAGAGAGAGAGAGAGAGAGAGAGAGAGAGAGAGAGAGAGAGAGAGAGAGAGAGAGAGAGATCCTCCAACACAAACTGCCAGAAAGGTTGGTGGCGGTGGGCAGGGACTGGCCTCCAGGGCCAATCTCCAGCATGCGTCGTGGCTTTTCAGAGGAGCCAGGCCCTCGCTGGGAGGGAAAATCCGCTGGCTTACTGCCGAGATCCCATGCGTCGGCACCTCTGTGCGAGGTCCCGGCGGGGCCCCTGAATTCCGCCATTCTGCCGAGGGTGGCCCTGCCGCCTTTATTTTAAGAGGACAACGCTGGGAAGTTTGGTTTCAAGAAGAAAGGCCTTTTTTAAAAATAAAAGGGGTGTAAGAGCTATCTGAATTCCTCTTGTGATTTCAGCAAGGCTGAACAATCCCCACTGGCAGCTTACTGGCACCAATTTTTTCATTCATTTATTTATTTCATTCATTTAATTAAATAATTTAACACAGGCAGCTCTCTGGACGTCATATTTTATTACGAAGTGTGAAGTGTTTGAGAGCCAATCAAATGAGTGCCAGAATCTCAGCTCACTTTGTTGACCAAAAGGGAAAAGTGTATTTCTACAGCTATGGTAATTATACTAATCAAATAATGCAAATGAGCCTGGTCGATTGCTTAAAAAAATTATTAACAGTCTCCTCGATATAAGCTTCAAACAAATGTAAAATTATGAAAAGTCTGCCTAATTAAAAGGCAGATTTCTGTTGATACGCTGCTTTGCTGTGGAGAGCAAACTCTTTTTATTGGTTCAAACGAGTCTGTGATTGACTGCTCATTGTAGCTCCGCCCATTATGTAGTTCATGAAACCTCACCGTCCAGTCGCTGATGCTGCATTGCGAAGCCCACAAACATTCTTACAGCAGCTAACCACAAAGTCAATATCCTAACAAGTGAATAATGGCACACTGTTTTGGAATGCTACCAGCACGGGTTGTTCCGTCAGTAGCCTTGCATGAAAGGAGTGTCCTCTCTGAAACACTTTAATTAGAGAACACAAACAAATGACACCATTACCCAGAAGACCCTGCAGTTTCTCAGCCACTAATAGATTTAGTGTATTTACCAAAACATTTTCCATCAAGCAAATGTTTGGACAAGGTCCTGAGCATGGCTACAAGCATTTATTTTTTCCAGACAGGAGAACGGCGAAATGTCTGTTGCGACTATGTTCGTTGTTTGATGTTTAATGTGAGACATCAATCGGGGTAATTATGACACAGTTTTAGTCCTCTCCAGGGTCCAATCTGTTCAAACTGTAGTGTTTGACAAGTGAGATAAAATGAATGTTGGAAATAAAAAAACGTTCATAAGCATGAGCGGAAAGCGGATGCATTTCGGGGCGTCGAGGGAAATTACATTACTGAACGCCTCATGCAAATGACTGTGTACAGCCTCAGTGTCTAAACCGTATCTAACAATTTTATTACGTGTGTCAAAACGTAGTTTGCATTGTTTCTATATATTTTAATGGACAGTTTATGTATTGTGAAGCACTTTGTGTGAAAGATGCTATATTAATGAACTAAATTGATTAACGATATTATCATAATTGTACATTAGATTTCTATATTACTTTTCAAGGGCCCAAAGAAGCCTAATTATTAACTTTAGGCCCAAAGACAATAACTTCCTTATAACCCTCTCACCCCTCACCCTCAATTTGCTGCAACACTGCCCCATTAAAAAAAAAAAAACTGTGGCAGTTGCATTGTGGGTACGCCTTATTTGCATTATATTGTAAAACCGAGTGCGTATTTCAATGTTGACTGATTACTCCACTATAAGAAAAGAGAGTTAGGAATCTCATTTCTAATGATGATGCTTTAATGGGGCCTACTGTAACGGGAGACCTGCTGTAATGGTCTCCCCCATGAAGGATACTGTTCTAGAGCATTCTTTTAATGCTCATTCATTTATATGGCTCTGAACTCATTCGTATTACTTATGTCTCAGAGGTTGGTCATTTCCCTGGCAAAGCCTGTTTTTAGTTTTTTTGTTGTTGTTTAATTCTCCCTTGTGGTCACGTCTATTTAGTTTAATTCATCTTAACCCCCCCCCCCCCCTTTTTTTTTCTTCTTGGGTAGAAGTAATAACTCTGGAAAAGTTGAATAAAGGAACTGTTAAGAAACGGAGAGACCGTTAATAAATAACCGTGAATGAGTTGGAGCGGTGTGGAGTTTTGTTTTTTTTAACCTCACCACCGTTGTGAAGACAAACGCGTCTAGAAACATCCAGCTCCTTCAGGAACAGAAGACACGTCCAAGTAATTAATTCCCAGCGCCCCCCCCCCCCCCAGCTGAAAGCACTCCGAATTGTTATTAAAATGGCTTGAAATCTTCAAAGTGACCACCCTGTCTCTTACTTGATTAAGGCATTAAGGTGTTTTTTAATTGTATATATTTCTTTATTTTTTGGGGGGGGGGGGGGGTAGCTGTGTTTGTTGTCGTATCAGTGGTTCATTCGTTCTGCTCTTGGAGACAAAACCCCTAAAAACTTGGGAACCCCAAAAGAGAACCAGAGGGAGCAACATTGGAGGAATAACAAACAGGATGTTGGTCTGTAGTTTTTCTCAGCTAGGCCCAGCAGGCATGGGTTCAAACCCCCACCCCCCTTTTTTTGGCATGTATATATGTCTTGTTAATGGACTAGGTGCCAGTCCATTCTCATTGTGGGAGCTGAAAATGGCTGTGAAAGAGGCCAAATTAATCAAATTTTGGAGCAGAATGGCCGCCACTTACCCCCCCCTTGAGTCCCCTGGCAGGAGTAACACAGGGTGGATTATGTGTGTGTGTGTGGGGGGGGGGGCTTAATGGGGAGGGGGGAGCAAATCAAATTCTTGTGAAAAATAGAGGGTTCAAGGAGGCAAGAGGAAACATGCCTCCCCCTCCCCCCCCACCATCACTGCTCAAAGAGGAACAAGCCTGTTGCCCCCCCCCCCCCCCCATGGTGCCATTCCTACTGTGGCAGGGGCACTGTGGTGATTGTGAATTAAGGTTTTTTCCCCCCTTTTTTCCCCCCATTGAGGTGGAGGTGAAAGGTCACCTTGTAAGGGCCAGATGATGTGCCTGTCATGGCCACTGGCAGCTTGATGCATATTCAGGAGAGAGAAAAATAAACAATGTAAAGTGTCCGCTAGGCTAAACTGCTACAAGTCTCTTTAGAATGCTAATATTTCCACACGTTCGCCCTCTTCCCCCGGCATGCTTAATGAAATACCTGTGCTTATTTTATGAATTAATTTAGGTGAGCTGCGATGTGTCTCTTAACCTTTATGCGAATTCTCGGTGCGCCCTGCTTTATATGCAATGTGGGGACATAACTAATTGTGTTGAGAAGGAGACTATTGTCCTGCCACTTCCTGTACAAAGAGAATTAGTGCCGGTGTTTTCGCTGGCTGCGAGGTCCTGGTGAGAGCGGGATAAGCGGGGCCCTTTTGTGCTGGGATTCCACAACCTGACGCCGCGTTACGGAGAGCCCCCAAACCCGCCGAACACGACAAGGTCACGGGCAGTACTCTGTTAGCAGCGCCTGGCGGGTTAAAGCGACAGGGAGGCGCATTGCACTGAGGGTTGGAGCGTGTTTGCGTGCTGTAAAACTCTGTGCCGGAATAGCGTACTGTAAAGAGATTATAAAACGGTATCCTAGCCAGTTAACTGAATAGGCAGCTATAATTATACTGGGCACCAAGTTGGCATACCATAGGGTGTTAATCGCTCGCTGTTCAAAATTATAAACCAGACATATTCAGTAGTTTTCAAATTTTCCTAAACGTTTTCCAAAGTGAATATGAGACCGTTTTTAACGCTTCCAAGTTTAACACACTGGCAGTCTCTTTTGGAGTGTCATCTTTAATATAGTTCAGCATTTAAAAGAGCATGTCTCTCCATATTGTTTTTGGCTAATAAAATAAAATAAATATGTATGGGGACGAAGCTCTGACTGCATGCTGAGCCTGCGGTCTCCAGCGTACGGCGGCTCAAAATAAAGAGCAGAAGAGTGCATATGATGGTGCGGAAAATGACAGGGTAACTCTAAATTAGGACATGTCATTTTGGAGTTGGGTAATTACTCTGGCTCTGACAGGGTAGCTGTACAAGGGTGAGCTTAAGTCTCCGTTATTCCACATCTACTTCGCTGCGCTTTATTTGCACATGAATTCTCAAGGCACTTGGGTGGACATCTTTAGTCATCACTCCCCGGATGAAGCTTGACCAGCTGTGGAATTCCAGTCCTTCCAGTCTATTGCATGCCTGAAAAGAGTAAGTTTAATTTAAAAATGTTTTTTTTTTTGGGTTGTTCCATTGAAAATATGTTTCTGTGACTGGCCACACCATTGATTAATGGCCAAATTTAATACATTTGGCCACGAATCCATAATGAACACCTCCCAAAACATTTATGTGCTCATATGTTATTAATGACACAGCATGTCATTTTTAAATGAGCTGAAAAAGCACATTGGTGTGTGTGTGTGTAGGTGAGTGTCTGTGCCAATGTATGTGTGTGTGTGTGTGAGACTGTGCATGTGTGTGTATTAGTGTGCTTGCGTCCGTGCAGCACACACAAGTTTGCGCAGTGTTTGGGGGTAGTTTATCGACATGTATTTAATGTATTTAAACTAGAAGTTTAATTACATTTTGCAGCAGTTTTCCGGTAGTTCAACTGCATTCAAATTTGTGTAACCATAATAAAAAATGTGTAGGCAACACATACCTGATGAAGGTACCCTGACGAAGGCATGTGTTGCCGACACACATTACGGTATAGCCAAATCATAGAGGCTTTTTAACTTTGTCCCTGGAGATTGAATGCCTTGGAGTTTTGTAGTGCTGTCGGCCTGCTAATTTAAATTTTCTTCTAAAAACTCATTTTTGTCTGCAAAAATGACTGACACACAATATGTTTGTTATTTTTTATAAAAACCCAACTGACTGTACCTTCCTGAGTCCCTTAGTTTTGTATTATGTCTAACATTGTGCTTCAGGCCATTGTTGGGAATGTGGCTCCATAAAGGAAAAAAAAAAGTGATGAGTTTCAAGAAACAAATGCCTCTATTCTCTCAAACTGTCAAAAAATCCAAATGATTCACTCATGCTGAGCTTATAATACCTGCATCAGTGGGACACGGATCCCACTGAGTGCATGGACACACACGGAAAAGGTTCACTGTACCGCGTGCTCCATCTTCACTGAACATACAGTACGTGGCTTTGACTTTCCGGTGTTTTTTGTTTTTAATAAGGACTCCAAAGGGTGGCTGGTCCCGATGAGGGGGAACAGCAAGTGAGCTGTTGATACAGTCTGTTACATTCAGATGAGAAATGCAAACACTGAAGCCATATCTCTCAGCACGGGGCCGAGCCGAGAATAGACACCAGCCCCTCTTCTGCCTCTGCATCAACTTCAAGGTTGAGCTGGTTCTGTGTGTGTGTGTGTGTGTGTGTGTGTGTGTGTGCGTGAGTCTGGGGTGGGGGTGGGGGGTGCAGTCGAGCAGGGCGGGGCTCATGCTGGCTGTTCCGGGGTACGGTGTTGTTCATCTTTGCGTGGTATAATGGGGTTCACAGCCATTTGTCGTCGTCGTCCCCCCGCCTCGCCAGCAATTTTTCGGTGCAAAACCTGGGGATCAGTGTTGATGGGTGTTTACGGCCGCAATGGTTGGCGGGCTGCCGCTTTTCCATTATTCATGCGCTGGCATGGGGAGATTTTTATGCTAACCCTCTTCATAACAGACTGCAATAAGTTTTCTTTTTTTATGTTGTTAAAAAAGGCAGAGTAGCCTACAAACACACACACACACACACACACTTTGCAGCTGACAGCGCATACGCTGCACTAATAACAAATCCGTCCAGGCAAAATGACGTAGTTAAAAGGACCGATGTGTGTCAAGCTGCAAAAGAGCCATTGGCGTCTCCCAAAGCTGGTTATTAGCGGACGATTTCCGCTCGGATGTGGCGCGAAAGCAAGGGGCCCCGTTCATAAACTGCTGAAAAGAGTGACGCGCGAAGGGCCAATGATGATGTATAACGACGGATGTAATGCAGAATGCCGTTTTAAGGAGCTGCTCTTCAGGTCTGCCTATCAGAAAAGGCTCTGGAGAGCACAAATCGGGATCGGGCAAATGATACCGGTGGAAGAGCTCATTCTGGCTGTGTGAGGTGTTTGCCTTGTAGACGTATTAAAAACACCAAGTCGTCTTAAGAGACACTACTGACTGAAGAAATATAAAATATAAATATAATAAACGTAGGACTATTGAATTGATATGAAATTAGCAAATTGACCCTTTGATGATGACCCTCGGGTAAATAATAACCCTTTTTTGAGTTTAACAGCAGTGAAAACCCCCTAAATTAAATATTTGTCAGCATGAAATTTTATGACTTTTCCTGGAGTGACCCTATCATGACAAACAAGTTAAACATTGCTTTAAAAAAAAAAAAGTCTTTATTTTTTACATCTTTATAAAAGTGGTACACCACCATGGTTAAAAGATTGTCCTATCAGTTTTTTTTTAGAAACCCTGCAGTTATGAAATCAGAAGTCTAAAAAGCAACACACATCTATTAAAAAAACAATAATAATAATGTGTGTTTTGTCGTAAAAATGAGTGGTGTAGACTGAAGAAATACAGTCTGTATTAACTGTGAAGTAGAAAATAAGTTATTCACTGATTTATTGATGAATGACAGGTTTTTTCTACCTGAAAATCACTAGGGGTCTGGTGAGGGTGGGTCATTTTTGACCCTGTGGGCAGGGTGCATACATAATGTTAAGGCAACACAAGGGTTAAGGGAATTAAGTTCTTACTTTTTATTAGTATTATTATACATGATTCTTAGTAGACACTTTTATCCAAAGCAACATACAGTGTATGAATACTTAAATTTTTCCGTAGCCTACATGTATGTAGTCCCCTGGGATCAAACCCACAGACTTTGCGTTGTTAGCACAATGCTCTGCCAACTGAGCCACGAGGATCTTTTTCCTGAAGATAGCTTTACCATTTTGATTGAATCCAGGAGGTAACAAATTTTTCCAACAGTCAAACAAAATATCACGCAGGCCGTTCCATTAGCTATTTGAATAGCATTCCACTCTTAATTAAGGAGATAAAGTTGTAAAATGGTGGTGAAAGCGGCTTCCAAAAAGTGCAGTGGTGCCCAAAGTTTTCAGCTGCGTCTGAGGGATGTTTTGAAATGAATGCCTTCACTAAGCGCCTCACAGTTCTGATTACAATTCCCCCATTTGCTGACTTTGGCTTGGAACGCAGTGTCAAACACGGACGCACTAATCGTACATTCAGCGCAGTGTAAATAGGCCTACAACCATAAATGGACGTATCTAACTTTCCCCCGTTTTTCCCAAAGACATTCTTGTGTAGATTTCCCGCATGAGTCGTAAATAAAGCCCCCCTTGTCTAAATCACGTTAGAACCGTGTTTCCAGAATTTCAGGGGAACGAATTTTCGTCCGTCAACCGTTACTTGTGTTAATTTCCTAGAGGAATATGGGGCGGCCTCAACGCCAGTCGCCTATTAAACTTATATATAACACTCCTCTGTCTGCGGTCGATCAGATACGCGAATTTACGCGATTAAACACATTTTTACGATATTCTGTCAACAGAATGGATACCAGATATGTAGCCTATTTTGCTCTTCTGCAACTGCAAATATTTAAGTTACCGTACATCAGACAGCGAGTGCGCTATGAACGAGACAGATGGCAGACATGCAGGCCAATGTCCAGAGCGAGGCACGATGTCTAAAAATCCGACCTGTGTTATATCGCATAATCGCAATGTGCGGCTCGAATGGGAAACGCAGCGAGTCTAACCCGCCAGTAACCAATTTTAGCCTCTCTCCAGTTCCCCTGTTTCTCATTCTCCACAAGCAGGCTTTTTTTGTATTTGTCTGGGAGAGATTCATCAAATGCCCTCTCTTTCTTTATCCCTCCATTTCTTTGCTTTCCTCTGTGTTCCCCTCTTTCAGTCTCTTGAGAATCTGTATCTCCACAGACACCTATATCACAACAGACACACGCCTCACCACAGACAGGGCTACCTGTGTCACCACAGATACCTGTTTCACTGTGCACACCTTCTACTTTCTTTGTGTTCTCCAAGTTTCTCCTTCCTTCCCACCCTCCCTCTCTTTTATAAAATCCCTCTCTCCCCCATTTGTTGTCTTGGGACTAGGAGCTCTGCCGTGGGGCTCGGTCCCTGGGCGAATAACGTGAACAGCGGCTCCTATGCCGCTCGTAAATATTACCTTCATGAAGTAAGTGTGAGAGACAGTCATGCGGATGGTGATCAAAACGAAAAAACAGGATGTAACAAATCTGACATATTTTAAAAGTATTCTGGGCCAGTCCAGTTACAAGCAAGCATTTTGGGTCACACCCAGCCCTCTTGAGATAAGTACTAGTTCCTCTAGTTACTAAATACTAGTTCCTCGGTAGCAGTGCGAAGCATTTTTACTACGTCAATTAAGTCAATTTAGAAGCTTTTCTTCTCTTAGCGTTGTTAGCCTTCATAATGCTGTTAGTGCTATTAGCTATCAATGTGTGTGTTTGTGTGTGTGGCTATAGTGTTACTTTTTGCTGCTAGACAGAGAAGAGAGGTGTGTAGATGGTGTGAGGGATCTCCACTCTAAGAACTGGGTAGTTTGTTGATTGAAGAGTGTATTTGGTGAAAATAAAAGGATAAAAAGAGGCTCTTTACGGGCCCACCTAAGACAAGTAAGGAGAGGATTTAGAGAGCAAAGGCCACAGCCTGCATGCATAGGTTTGTGGGAAATGTAGTGTGAAGAGGATCATATTGGAAACATTTCACAACGTCCCCCCTTTCAGGGGAAAATTCAGACTGAAGAATTTTCCATTAACAGTAAATAAAATAAGCTCCACTTTTTTCCAGGTCTTGGTGAGCTGCCAAACAAATAAAAAGCCTCGACTTGTAGTTTTAAATCTATCAAAACCTCAAAGCCTCTGCTGTTTCCCATCCAGCTGCCCACTTTACCTCCAAATCTGCCTCTCATGAAGGACACAGGAACCATAAATCAGCACATCTGGACTTCCTCCCTCTCTCTCTCTCGCTCTCTCTCTCTCTCCCCCTCTCCCTCTCTCTCCCCTTAACCCCCCTTTGTTCTTCCACATCCATTTTTTGACATTTTTGTCTCTCATTTTTCCTCCATCTCTCACTTGTATCTGTATTTCATCTCTCTCTTTATCCCATAGCTCTAGCTTTCCATCTCGCCGTCTCTTTTCTCTTCTCTTCTCTTTCCGTCTCTCGTGTCTACTACAGCTGTCAGTCACAGAAATGGGGAGCCGTAGAGATTAGATTTGGTGTCTGATCCCTGTAGGCGTAGCACAGCATAAACACCCAATACCGAGATAAAGGCTGCATTTGGTTTTTGTGTTGCATTGGGAGCGAGTGCTGCATTTGGACGGGAGGGGGGGGGGGGGCGCATTTGGTCTGGATGTCACATTTGTTGCAAGTGCTGAATTTGGAGTGAGTGAGTGTCATGTTTGAGGTAATGTCTGTCGATAGCCCTGGTTTCTCCCTTTTTATTTGGAAATTAGAAGTGCTGGGCTTGGGTCCCGAGTGGTCATCGATTTAAAAAATAATTGAAAAATAAATAAAAAGCCAAACAGCACAGTCAGAGTCTCCGTGGGGTGACTCTCATCAGAAATAATGATTTCTCAGGTGACCCAGTGGAATTCATATTCTCTGAGCATCTCAACAGATTCAGAATCATTAAAAACCTTTGTCCCAGAGGAAGAAAATGCTCTGTGAAAATTAGTCAAGCACATGATCATTTTCCAACTGTGTCTCAACGTGGCCTGTTCTCTTGAGAGATGCATTTCACAGACCAGGCGAGGCCCCATTCACCTGCTCTATAGCCACGCCCCTTAATTCACCTGCCATATAACCACGCCCCCTTAATTAACCTGTTCTATAGCCACGCCTCTTCATTCACCTGCTCTATAGCCACGCCCCCTTAATTAACCTGTTCTATAGCCACGCCTCTTCATTCACCTGCTCTATAGCCACGCCTCTTCATTCACCTGCTCTATAGCCACGCCCCCTTAATTAACCTGTTCTATAGCCACGCCTCTTCATTCACCTGCTCTATAGCCACGCCCCCTTAATTAACCTGTTATATAGCCACGCCTCTTCATTCACCTTCTCTATAGCCACGCCTCTTCATTCACCTGCTCTATAGCCACACCCCCTTCATACATTTGCTCTATAGCCAAGCCCCCCTTCATTCCCTGCTCTATAGCCACGGCCCGTTCAATCTCCTGCTCTATAGACATGACCCCCCCTCTAACCAGGGGTACTGCACAGGATGAAACACATCAGGATGGGTTGGGAGAGCACACGAGTAAAAACTAATTTTCTTCCCTGACAAATGAGGAAAAGCTGCAAATCCTTCAGGAAGGACCAACGGCCCCGCCCACAGACCCATATGTTTCAGCCTGTCACAACCTGAGGGACAGTGAGTAACGACCCAGCACTGACTAATCAATAAGAACATACATACACATGCACCTTGGAACTATAATAACAGTAATATCCCAGTAGTTTTTTTTAAATCTTTGAAGATGATCTATTCATATATCTATCATTATTATAATTTAAGTGTTTTTCTCTCATTCATTTGGTCAGCTTGTTTGTTTGTTGTTTCACACCCCCAGTGAGCTCTATTCAGCATCTCCACAATGGGACACATTGTGTGTGAGAGATAGAAAGAAAGGAAATAAAAGGGAAATGGAGAGAGGCAGAGAGAGAGCGGTCGTGTGTCATCACGGCGGTAACTCTTCCGGAGATCTCCGTGTAACCCCCCCCGCCCCCCCCACACACACACACACACGATGTAGCTGGGGATGGGTGGGGTGCGTTAGGGGGTTTTTCCGGAGATCTCCGTGTGACCCCCCCCCCCCCCCCCCCCCTCCCCCACACACGATGTAGCTGGGGATGGGTGGGGTGCGTTAGGGGGGTTTTTCAGTGATAATTGCTAAGTACATCCCCCGGAGGGGTGATTTACGGCGGCGTAACCCGCGGCACACCCTCCGGCAAAGCAGCGGTAATGCAGATGAGCGGGGATCCGGAGGGGTGATCAATAACCCAGAGTGCTGTCCATTTGGGTAATGGACATTCCTGTCATAACTGCCTGTCTCATAGCTAAGTGCACACAGGCCAGAGATCACTTCATTATCTTACTCATTCTTTTTTTTCTCTGGTGTAAGTGGATTGCGATACCAGAGCCTCAGAGCTCGACTTTGCATTCTAATAGCTCTCGCCCCATCTCTCTCTCTCTCTCTTTTTCGCTCTCTCTCTTTCTCTCTTTCTCTCACTCTGTCTCTCTCTCTCGAAAGAGCAAGAAAAACACCTTTGCGGCCGGCCGGGTGTTCGTATGTGTCTCTTGATTCTCCGATTTGCTTTGTCGCTTGGGACAAACGTTCTCATGTGATTGTGATGGTTCACAAGGGGGCTTTGAGGTTGTTTATTGCTCCATTTAAATGGATGAAAAGGACAGGGAGAAAAGTGATGGATGTGCGACATGGATGATGTCATCTTTATTCCAGTCAAAGGTCAGAGGTCAGAGGTTGTGATTCATGTAGCGATGTGGGTACGTGTAGCGATACGGGTACATGTAGCTATGCGGGTACATGTAGCGATATGGGTACATGTAGCGATGCGGGTACTTGTAGCCAAAGCACCCCACAGCTCCTGCCCTTCCTCGCCTCTCCTGATCTCCTTCTGCTGCTTACCTTTCTCTCTCTTGGATGACACCCACAGCCCCCCTCGTAACCCCGCACCCCGCACCCCAAGACATGTAAAGTTGTGGGTAGGCTTACACCCCAGGAGGGTGGTAAGGGTGTTTTAAATGCCTGCTGTGACTAAGCGTGGGAGAGAGGAAGCAGGATCTGAATGTGTATGTGTGTGTGCGTGTGCGTGTGCGTGGGGGTGTGTGTGTGTGTGTGTTTGAGAGTGTGTGTAGAGTATCTTTGTGTGTTTCATTATCTCTAGAGGAGTGCTGAAGAGAGGGGGGGGGGCAGCTGGCAGGTGATTGGCAGGTCTGTGCATGTGAACGGTGCTGCCGTGGCGACGGGGCCTTGTTCCGCCATGCGGCGCGATAAGCGGGCCGCTTTCTCTGAGCGCGCTCAGACTGGCCCTGTCACAGCGACTGCCAATCAAGTCTATGAGCCTCTATGAGCTGCTTTGAAGCACTCAATACACACACACACAGCAATCATACTGCAGACACACACACACACACACACCCATACAAGCTCAAACACACACACATACACACATCATACATACACACCAATCATACTGCAAACGCCCACACACACGCACTCATGCACACACACATACACACACACACACAAACGCATGCATACAGAGACCCCCGCAAGCATTCAGGTAGGGACACACACAGATTACTGATTTCTCCTGTCATGTGAATTGATTATTTTCCTCACCTGTGCTAATCTCTTTCCTTCTCATTTTTTTCCCTTCTCTTCCCTCTTTTTCTCTTTCCTCTCTCCCATATTCTCAATGGCAGATAGAGATCCAGAAATCATACTCCATTAGGGCTGTCAGGCCTTGATCATTACAGTATCACACTCACAACCATGACTGAGCTCTGTGTGTGTGTGTGTTTGTGTGTGTGTGTGTGGGGGCGTGAGTGTGCGTCTGTCTGCAGTATGTATTTGTGTGTGTGGGTTTTTGGGTTTTTAGTTCAGGTGTCTCTGTCTCGTTTGGTCCCAGAGATGAGCCTTGAGCTCTGGCCCTGCAGCAGTAGCAGAGCCTGGCGCTCCGGGTTCGAGCCCTGCCGCTCACCTCGTTACGGCCCTTTTAGACACGGTCCCTAAACCCCCAGGAGAACGGGGGTCTGCAGCCCTGCCACTGTTCTCCATCATAGCCGCAGTCTGGTTGTCACACCCAACAAACAGCCCTGAGGTCAGAGGTCACAGCACCCACAGAGCAGGAACAATGTGCTGATAGTTATTATCACACCCTGTACATTATCCCAATTCATGCAGTAGCGTATTCATTCACTCGTTCATATTGTTTGTGTATAATTGTTGTACAGCTCTGCATTCTCACAAGGGAAACACATTTTTTAAGGGGCTCTATAACATTTCCCTGGAATTGAGTCGATATTTGTAATGACATTCTGTGAGGTCAGGTGGGGATTCACCTGCGCAGCGGTGGACAGGTGGTGTTGGATTTCCGCCTGGCTCTCCGGGTGGCACAGGTGGGGGGGCGGGATGGTGGAGGGGGGGTGGGGGTGGAAAGCAGTAATTGGGTCGGTTTCATTAGCCTAAATGTTTCCTGGCTGGTATCAGTGTTCTCTCTACACCACTGACGCATCTACAGAGCTCAGCTGCTGGCTTTTCCAGGACATTAGATTCAATGGCCTCACACCCCCAATAGCCCCCCCCCCCCCTCCACCCTCCAGTCAACCCTCAAGCTGCTGGTGACAGGACCCCCCCCCCCAACCCCCGTCAATCACAGGGTGCATGCCAGCCATCCTGTCAGTCTCTTTGTGCACCCCCCCAGAGTTTAGACCCAAACACCAATTTAGACTCACAACCCCCACCCCCCCCCCCCACCACCACCACACACACACATACACGCACTCAAATACACTGACCTCACTGAACCGGTGCCCAGGCGAATATCTGAACCAAACACTCACACACAGATGTTCTGAACACACTGTTCACTGAATGCCCATCTCTCTGAGGACTCAAAGAGACTGTTAACTGATAACATTGACAAACCGCAGAACTTAACACTCAGAAAACTATTAACTCCCGTGAAGTCTCTGAGCTGTGCACCCTCAGCAGTTTTAACTGAACACCCAGGTCGTTTTTGAAAATCCAAATAGACTATTAGCCGAACACGCAAGTCTCTGAACACTCAAAGAGACTGAACTGAGCACACTCTCTCTATACAGCGTCACGTACAAGCAGAACACACTAACGATATGCACATGCGCTCTCTACAGCGTCACGTACAAGCAGAACACGCTAAAGGCATGCACATGCACTCTCTGTACAGCATCACGTACAAGCAGTACACGCTAACGACATGCACATGTTCTCTCTCTGTACAGCATCACACAAGAACAGAACACGCTAAAGGCCAGCAGAAACAGACGGCAACAGAAGTGACAGGCCTCATCTTGACCTCCATTTTCTTTTTCTTCGGCAATCATTACCAGCTCTGAGCAAAGTTAGCGTGGTTATTTTTATGACGTCACCCGTGAGGATAACCTGGCCCCTCCTGCCCCCCCACCCCTAACCTGCCGGCCTCCCTGCTTTTATGATATTACAGACGAGTGGGTCAGCAGTTGAAACGTTAATGCTTTTCACCACTTTATTTTATGAAAGAGAGACGGCTCCCCGGTCCCTGCTGTGGTTTTTACAAGGCGTTCAACGGTCCCCACAAATACGGCGTGTTACTGCTGCGCTCATAACGTTCGGCCTGTCTCTGTTCAAAGAGAGAGAGAGGGATGGAGTGGATGGACGGAGAGAGAGACCGAGTGAGGGAGGGAGAAAGAGAAGGGGAGAGGGGAGTGAAAATGACATGGCTTGGATGTAATTCCTTTCACATGGCAGAGTCTTTTATGTTTCTCGTGTTCTCTGAAAGATTTATTTCACAGCCTCCAGGTTATTCAGTAATTACCGGAGGTTCTCCATGTCAACACCCTGCCATACGTTTGGACTGCAGTGTCTCTACATGTTTTGTGCCCATTACCATTTTTTTCTGCTTGCTGGATATATTTTTTAGTGTTTTGCATTTTTTTGTTCCTTCCCTACCTGTTTCAGCCTTTTCTCCTCCTGGAAATCTTTGGAAAGGAGGCAAGCAAAATATGACACGCTAATTGGCCGTTACGACTGACAGATTTTGACTTTGTTACGAGCTGAATGGAAAAATTCTGAGCGGTAATCTGAAGTGTTTTTTTATTTTAAAAAAAATTTTCCTTGATGTTTTGATTGTTGTCATTAATGATGGTGTTACCATGCTCAAGTTTGAATGAGATGAGATTCGCAAAGTTGGAGTTCTTACAGAGAAGCAATGTTTATTCTTCCATTTTCAGTAACGTTTTTCACTGAGCATAGTGTAGTAGTTTACACACCGCGGGTAGACAGCAGTCAATTAAATGCATCTGTCTAAAATCCGGTCTAATGGTGTGTGATTTCTGACACATGGACACACACACACACACACACACACACACACACATGCACACCACAAACCCTTCTGCACACATACGCACACACACACACACACACACACACACACACACACACACACACACACACACACATCCTCTCCCTGTCTCTGTGGATTTACAGTCTCATCCATTGAGTCGTTGCCTGAAGTGAAATCGTCCCTGAATTAATTTTTAAAAAACTGTTTAAAGTGTTTGTTTTTTAGTGAAGATCTGAGTGGCTTGAGGCCTCCCGTGCCAAAGTGCTTCATGGGAGATTTGGCTCAATGAATAACACAACTGGGCATTCCAATGAAGAAAATAAGACTTGGGAATGCAGGTTATTTAGCTCCACATGTCAGGTTTATGCCCCTCCACTGTAATCCTGGTGAAAACAGCGCATTTCACAGCCATAAAACCGCCATCTTACTGGGACCTAACCAATCACTTCAGCTCAGTGAAGGCGGGCCTAAGATAAAGGCAGAGATTCAGACTTAAACTATGAGACACAGGGAAGTGGTTGAATAACGATGGTGAAAAAATGGGGAGGGGCCAGATAGCAGCATTGGGCGTGGCACTGAAAGACAGGGCTCATACGCCCGAGTGTTCCCGCAGGGGGTCCTGTCTCTATGGACGCCTCTGTCAGCGGCGTGACCCGTCGCGCTGTGATTGAAAGGTTAAATTCCAGCAGGGTGACCGCAGGCTGCTTTTAATTTGTAAGTAAAAACCACATGTTGGAATTGTGTGGCACAAGTGCGTCAGTGACCCGCTTAAGCACGGGTTAAGAAAAGTAGCCCTTGTCCTTTTGCGGGAAGAATACAACATCATTCTGGCAACTGTTTAGAGTCCCTTGTCAAGTTTGTACGGTTTTAGCTTGTACTGCACTGAGTGGAAGTGTTGTACAGCAATGGAATTTAGGTCAGACAATTTTAAGGTATTAAAATATTTGGTTTGTAAAAAATAAAAAGTGTAGGGAGAGGAACAGAGAGAGAGAGAGAGAGACAGAGAGAGACGGAGAGAAAGAGCGTGACAAATGTCTCTGGAATGCACCGTGATTGGACCGAAGTGTTTGTGAAATGCACTGCGATTGGACAAAAAGGTTTGTAGAATTCACCGTGATTGGACAAGAGCGTTTGTGGAAGGCACTGTGATTGGACAGAACTGTTTGTGGAATGCGCGACAAATTCCAAACAAAGCCCTGCCTGCCCATCACACGTTCTGCTTTCGCTTTTTTTCCCCATTACGGTCTTGCGCATTGAATTGTCTTTTCACAGCAGAATTGAGAAACAGCAGATTTTTTTACCCTGTCAACTCGGGGCTTTCAGTTATTTCTGGAAAGAAGAACCTGGATTACAGTCTGGTCTACACTTTTTGACGGTGCATTAGTCCAAAAAAAACAAATAAACAACTCACAGTAACCAAACACAGTTGATTTATTTAATTGATTTTTTGATTGATTGGTTGGTTGATTGATTGGTCTTGTCAGCTTGTTTGATTGGTCTGTTCAGCTGGAGCAGGTAAAGGGGACAGGGTTACAGACAGGTGTTCTGGTAGGAGAGGCTGCAGCAGTTCGAGAGACAGCCTCCCCATTCACAGATACCCCACACAGTTCAAACAGGTCAGTTGTCCTTGCGCTACCCCAATGCTAGTAGGTAACAGGCGATGGCGGTAGTAAGGAGCCAATGCTAGTAGGTAACAGGCGATGGCGGTAGTAAGGAGCCAATGCTAGTAGGTTACAGGCCATGACGGGACTGAGGTGCAATAAATAAATCCATGCACAGGTGCACAGGCACCACCCGTTAGCTTTGATTTCTCACACCCGACTCCAGATAATTGAGCAGCCACGGAGCGGGGAGGTGAGTCCCGCCCTGCCGTTTCCACACTTCACGTGATTAACGAGGGCCGGTTTACTTACGCCGTCAGTCATGCTATCCACAGGGTTTCCGCACACAAACAGAGTCTCGGGTCTGCCGGTACCGCAAAGGCCTTCAGACAATGAAAGGGCAGGGTGGGGCTGGTCAACAAATTCAGACTGTGGCTAAAATGTATCACAGAAACACCCTCACACGCACATGCGCGTGCCCACACATAACACACGCACACACTTTCTCTCTCTGCCACAAAAATGCATAATCATATACTTCTACACACGCGAGGAAACACAAACTTCTAAACTCTCAGCTCTGTGTCGTGACGCTCTAGTTTTGTGTGCATGAGGAAGCTATGCTGCATTTATAAAACATTTACACACGCTTCATTTACCACTAACAATCTCTGCCATTTCCTAGAGAAACAAATATGGCCTCCGTTCTTCTTCCTTTTTTTCTGTTGTCCTTCGTGCTTCCCTGCCTGCCGTATCAATGCAGATATTTAACGGACGCCTTTAAAGGACGCCGTGGTTCCTTGAAGCCCACACGCCGTTTGAGAAAAGAAATAAATAACTGAAAAAGGGCTTTATTTTCAGACAGCCTTATCTCACAGTGCCCTCTCATTCCTACACTCCCCAACCCCCCACCTACCTCCAACGCTGTCAGTCTCCCATAGGCCCACACACTCAGAGGCCTGATGGAGTACCACCTCCAAAACTCTATCTTGGGGGAGTTTTGGAAGGGGGGGGGAGGGTTGCATTGGTCCAGATGAGTATTGCTGGCAGTCTCACCTGTCAGCTCCCCCCGCCCCACGGCACGTCGCTCGGGGAGAGTAGATAATGACACAGAGAGAGAGAGAGACACCGGGGTGATCTCACAGGCGTGGAACGATGGCGCGCCGTATTAATCAACAGGTGTCCCCGCAATCACGCGTGATTCAGGTGTGTATTGAGCAGCGCCCTGCGATATCACACCTGTGTGTGTGTTTATGTGTATGTGTGTGTGTGTGTAATCTGACAGGCAACATCTGCTGCCATTTTTTAGTGACACACTGAAACAGGGTTTTGGTTTCCTGCCTCTCAGAGAGATGAGCTGACACCCTGTTCTGTGCGTGTGTGTCTATGTGTGTGTGTCTGTGTGTTTGTGTGTGTGGGAGGGGGTTTGTCAAAGGCAAGGTTATCTACTGACTCTGAGGAGCGGCCACTCCATCTTCTGCAGACGGACAGACCTGGGGGGAGGGGAGAAGGAGGAGGGGGGTGGGGGTGGGGAGGGGAGGGGAGGGGGGGGGCTGACGCGCAGCGTGTCAGAATCTCAGTCTCTTATCTTCAGCAGTCTGATTCACATTAACCCCCCAGCAACCACTCCACCCTCTTTAAATACTCTACAGGGAGGCTGGATAATACCCTGCTGGTTTACAGTGCTGAGGTGCAGTTATAGTTAGGGTATGAATTGTGTGTGTGTGTGTGTGTGTGTGTGTGTGTGTGTGTGTGTGTGTGTGTGTGTGTGTGTTTCCACCTGAAATTCAGGGGGAAAGTTTTCATCTCAAATGAAATGAGCTTACTGGCAGTGCAAGAGTATACTGTTGTTGTTTATTTATTATGCTACCTACAGACTGATTATTAAAAACAACATTCAGAAAGCTAAAGGTGTGCTTCCTAAGCACTTCTGTTTAAAACTGATGTGCAGAAGAAATATGTGGCCATTTTCAGAAAGGTCCGTGTATAGCAGAGGCATGCAGATGTGTACTGCAGTTGCGGCTATTATAGAGCTCTTTTTTATTTAGGCATAAACATTAAGGCCAGAAACCGTTCTTTTCCAATGTGCATTTCCTTCCGTGAAGCCACATTTCCTAATTGTGTGTCTGTGTGTGTGCGTGTGCTGTGAGTTTGTGTTTATGTTTGTACTTGTTTGTTTGTTTGTATGTGTGTACATGTGTTTGTGCGTGTGCTGTGAGTTTGTGTGTTTGTGCTTGTGTGTTTGTGTGTGTGTGTGTGTGTGTGTTTATGTTTGTATTTGTTTGTGTGTATGTGAGTGTGTGTGTTTATGTTTGTACTTGTTTGTGTGTATGTGAGTGTGTTGTGAGTTTGTGTTTGTGCTTGTGGTGTGTGTGTGTGTGTGTTTATGTTTGTATTTGTTTGTGTGTATGTGAGTGTGTGTGTTTGTGCCTGTGGTGTGTGTGTGTGTGTGTGTTTATGTTTGTACTTGTTTGTGTGTATGTGAGTGTGTGTTGTGAGTTTGTGTGTTTGTGCTTGTGGTGTGTGTGTGTGTGTTTATGTTTGTATTTGTTTGTGTGTATGTGAGTGTGTGTGTTTGTGCCTGTGGTGTGTGTGTGTGTGTGTTTATGTTTGTACTTGTTTGTGTGTATGTGAGTGTGTGTTGTGAGTTTGTGTGTTTGTGTGTGTGTGTGTGTTTATGTGTGTGTGTGTGTGTGTGTGTGTGTGTGTGTGTGTGTGTGTGTGTGTGTGTTGTGAGTTTGTGTGTTTGTGCTTGTGGTGTGTGTGTGTGTTTATGTTTGTACGTGTTTGTGTGTATGTGAGTGTGTTGTGAGTTTGTGTGTTTGTGCTTGTGGTGTGTGTGTGTGTGTGTGTTTATGTTTGTGTGTGTGTGTGTGTGTGTGTGTGTGTTGTGAGTTTGTGTGTTTGTGCTTGTGGTGTGTGTGTGTTTATGTTTGTGTGTGTGTGTGTGTGTGTGTGTGTTGTGAGTTTGTGTGTTTGTGCTTGTGGTGTGTGTGTGTGTTTATGTTTGTACTTGTTTGTGTGTATGTGAGTGTGTGTTGTGAGTTTGTGTGTTTGTGCTTGTGGTGTGTGTGTGTGTTTATGTTTGTACGTGTTTGTGTGTATGTGAGTGTGTGTTGTGAGTTTGTGTGTTTGTGCTTGTGGTGTGTGTGTGTGTGTTTATGTTTGTACATGTTTGTGTGTGAGTGTGTGTTGTGAGTTTGTGTGTTTGTGCTTATGGTGTGTGTGTGTGTGTTTATGTGTGTGTGTGTGTGTGTGTGTTGTGAGTTTGTGTGTTTGTGCTTGTGGTGTGTGTGTGTATGTGAGTGTGTGTATGTTTGTACGTGTTTGTGTGTATGTGAGTGTGTGTGTGTTTATGTTTGTACGTGTTTGTGTGTATGTGAGTGTGTGTATGTTTGTACGTGTTTGTGTGTATGTGAGTGTGTGTGTGTTTATGTTTGTACGTGTTTGTGTGTATGTGAGTGTGTGTATGTGTGCGCGCACAGGAGGAGATCGCTCCGCAGCACGTAGCTGATTAAACACTGTAAACTAATTAGCCGAGCACTTTGTTCCCCCCCCTCACCAGCCCCGACGGTAGCGGCGCATGAAATACACTTTGCCTGGCTGCACTTTTCAATTTATTCTTCTGTTAGTGTCACCAAATCTGGCTCCAGGAAGGGGAAATTAACAAAGAAAAGAAAAAAAGAAAGGTAGGGGAAATGCATAAACAGTCTTTGGAAGAGACGTGGTCGGGGCGCGGTAGGATTTAGGGGTGCTAAGGGTACCAGTCTCCTAGAACGTGACGATACGACTTCATACCGTTTTAGTTTGATTGGTTTGTTTATGTTCTGTCTCACTGACCAAAGCTGAACTGAATTTGCTGCAGTCCCGCAGATGGTGTTGGGGGGGGGTGTCATCGCTCATATGTCAGTGCAAGGTATTATGGAGTATATTCATTTCTAATCATCCCTTACTTCTGGAATACCCAAACATATCTGCATGCCTGTCCGTCTTGGGGTTGGGCACACGCTAGTACACTAGCATTGCTAATACCCCAACTGCATAGTCACTCTGCAGTCCACCAGCTGAGCTGCAGTTGTTACGTGGGTGTCCCTGGTACGGGCACACGTAGCAGCCATTGCAGAGAGCTTAGGCTTTGAGAATCATGTAGCGCGTAGCGTTGCCTGCAACTGGAAAGCACCGAAGTTCAGAGCAGTAAACCCGCCGTATTTTTGAGACATAACCGATACCTCTGACAAGTCACATGAACTAAGTGAAGGCAGTGACTCAAACTCAAGCTATGAAACACGGGGAAGTGGTTTAATAGCAAGAGCGGGTCAAGTGCATCACAGTTCTGGGAATCCGACCCAGTGTCTAAGCCGGGGAATCTCAGGCGTGGCCCGTCTCACCGATGCGGTAAAAGCCGCTTCCAGTATATCTCCAGAGGGAGAGCTTCCGGAGCTGGAAGAAGTGTGACAGATAAACTTCCCCAGAAGAGCTCGCAGTGAGGAGGATGGCTGGGAGAGGAAGATCCTGTGGTCTGAGGTTTCTCGGTAACGGCCTCACCCTGTGAACACTCGCCCTCCTTCGGCCATGATTCAAAGATGCCTCTCTCTCAAGGTGTGAATGAGGTCATTGCTATGCGGATCTGGTCTGACCTGATTGGCTGTATGACTCTTAAGGCCCAGGATGTGTGCACAGTTGTGAGCTGTTTGAAAATGCAGTGTCAGGTTTCTCACCGTGAGTGTGTGCGTTTGCCGGAATATACAGTATGATTCATCATTCAGTTTTTTTTATCTTAACTTGTCTGGCACAGCTGTTCATTGGATGAAATTATGCATTTTACGGTGTTTCAACATATGCATGATAATTGAACATATGCAATTGAATAGATATTTCCTTTTTATATGCATTTTTTTCCTTCAAAAAACAACCAATCTTTTAATAAAAGTTAGAAAGAAGAATTTTATAGAAGTTTTTATTTTATGTTTGTAAACACAGAAGAAGAACTGTATGTAATTAATTGAATGTTTGCTTGGTGCACGTTATTGTCATTGGCATTATTCCTTTTAATCAGGCTTGTGAAGAATATATCTCAGCGATGTTTGGTGGCGGAGTGGTTATTTGCTGGTGTGGGAGTAGGATTAAAGCAGGCCAGTGGCCCCGCGGCCCGTTTGGTCCTGGTTTTATTGTTGTAGATTGAGGAAAATGAGTCCGGAATGACTACAGCCTCCATACCTTCTGGCTGAAGTGGACAGCGCAGGAGTAGCGTGTCCCTCCGCCGTGGGCCCTTCTCACTCCGTGCGCGTGGGAGTGAGCGTTTCCGCGAAGAGCCCGGCTGTGCCCTGAGGCTCTCCTCCGCGCTATTTTTCCTACGCCGAAATTGATTGCCTGCCGCTCAGATGCAAAAGCGAAGCTAAGAGTGAGCGAGCGAGTCAGTGTCTGAGTTTATGCCAGGATAAGGCTCAGACAGGCTGCCCTCATGCTCGGGGACCAAACTATTACAACATAAAATAAACATCGCGGAACTGCTGCCAAGACTGCGGCCGTGATATTGCTTGCGTGCAGTACGTCTACTATCGATGCGTTTAGTTCGGCTTCGAGTAAACAGCTGATCGAGGAGGGCTAAATGAATTGTACAGTTCCAAAATGCAATTGTAGTTTTTGAGTCTTTATAGGCTATATATAAACATGAGTAATACAGAACTCGAAGCAATACAACTAAAATGGGAAAGGGAATCTAGACAAAGCGCTTTGACATTTTCACAAGGGATCCACGATTAAAAATAAATAAATAAGTAAAATAAAAATGAAAAAAAAGAGCGATAAACGTTTGGAATGACGCGTCCCGGCGGTTGACAGGTCTGGCACTCCGTCGGCGGTTCTCCGGTAACCATGTCCTGATGTTCAGCCTGACTAATGAGCGCTAATCATATTTTCAGTCTGGAGGGAAAAAAATAAAAAGAGAAATAAAAAAGGAGCTCAGCAGTGTTCCATTTAGCCCCGATGTCCCAGGGTCAGAGATGTTTATACATAAACATAAGCGCAACCCGCCTGCCAGTAAAACGTCGCCCAGACGGTTTCTAGCTAATTATTATTTTATTAACCGGGCAAATCAGATTCCAATTAGCACCCGCGATCATTTCAGCGCCTGTTTTACCTTATTACCCCTGCATTCGCTCTCTCTCTGGTCCCACGGGGTCAAACGGGGACTATTCATTAGGTTTTTAATACCGGGGAGAACTATTGTGAGAAGGGAGACTGCAAACAAAAACTGTCCACAGTGGAGCTTTTAATCTGACTCTCTGTAATTTTGTTATTTATTAACTTAAAAAACAAATTTGGGTCTATTGTGTGCCAAAATGTTTGGCAAAGTTAGCAGTTATAATTTCGGTAGTCCCATTATAACAGCCTGTTTTTGTGTGTGTCCTCATATATGTGTGAATGCGTTAGGAAGAGTATGAGTTAGTGTATTTATGGGTAAGAGCTTGTGTGTGTGCATGTATGGGAGAGAAGAGAGAGAGAGAGTAAGAGGAATGTAGGAACAGGAAAGGTTCTCATTTTACATTAAATTGCCTTTATAGCTGTGTAATTAAATTGTAACTACTGAGGTAGACACAGTGTAATTACCGTGCACATACACATTGTTAGATAGTACTTACAACAGTAAAAAACCATCTATTCCACCAATGGAACATTGAGCACAGAATGTTTGGAGTACATATCATGATTGTGGAGATAAATTAGACTGAATTACCTCGCTAGCGCTAACAGTCCTGTTGATCTAGAGCCACAAATAGGTTTTGCATGAGTACAAGTACAATGCAACAATGTGTACATACACAGCGGCTGTACACAGCATATACAATGTAATAACATGTGTACATGGCCTATACAGATGTAATTACAGTGTATTTACACACAAATTAGGGCCACTTCTCTAAAGTGGGACTGCACAAATGTGATTGGCGCTCCTAGCTGTGGAGTTTTGATCAGCGAACCATCAAATTTCTAGTGCTGTGGGGATCGTGAGGACGGCAATGGCTTTGTTGTGAGAGAAAGAAACAGTGATTCAAACCCGTGATACCCAAGACGTCCGAGTGAAGGGAGTCGATTCGATTTGAATAAAAGAGTCATGACCAATGCAGCTTCTCTTCTCCACAGAATCATTATAACCAAATCAGAGAGAGTGGACGCAATACCCATAATGCACTGCAATGCCATATATATAGTGTAAGTCAATGAAGTAAATTAAAGAAACACAGGGGAGTAAAGTAAACCTAGGGAGGAAGGGACTGCTTTCTGTGGTAATTGGCTCTCAGGAGAGCAGCAGGAGAAGGTAATTTAAGTGGATGAGTGGTTTCTCCCAGTTATTAAGAGCAATGAACAAATTAGGGCCCAGCAATTTTCTTTATGATCGCTCTTCTTTTTTTGGCCGGAGTGATTTTATTGTATTATCTTTTATTTTTTTGTGCTTCTTTGGCTTCTTTTTGGCCGGGATTTGGATTGAATTATAGTTTTTTTTTTTTAATATGCGTCTCATATTATAAACATCATTGGGGTCCCCAGGCACAGGGAAGCGGTTTGTTTTATGGGGTTTTGGTGGCATTACATCGATATGGGGGCCCCTACACACCCCCTGGCTTCACCCTGCCGCCCGCCCCCTCCCCCCGAGACACGCAAAGCCATTTGTTTTGGATCAGTTGTGAAATTTGCGAGACCTTTTTGTGGCGTCCCCCAGTGGTGATGCCTTAGGGGAGTCCTTCTGGAAGCATTCGGAAGGTTTCACTGCATCGTAATTGCAGAGTTTCTTTCTTTCTTTTTTTTAAACTATGGGAATCAGGCTTCTTTCCAAATGCAGTTTTGAGAGAACAAAAGGATTGTTTCGCATTTGTGGTTAGCCGGTGAGTCATGGGGCCATCGCAAGCGCTCCGCTGTATGTGTGTGTGTGTGTGCATGTGTGTTATGTAAATAGGATCAGGAATGAAGAGAATGCAAAATTTGGGTGGGGCCGGGTGGTGGCAGTTTTTTTGTCGTCATATTTCATCGTTCCCTGGAGATCAGGCTGAGCTTCTGAGGGGACAGCGCTAACATCCTAACGCAGTTAGTAGTGTGGGGCCACATGTATTAACAGGCTAGCGTGGTTAGCGCGTTAGCGTGGGCTACATTCTCGGTGAATGAGCTTGGCCTTTTGTGTCAAGATCATTCAGGCCTTTCTCATCTTTTGTGGAGTTACAGGAGAATGGTTTTTAATGTGCACACGCACACGCACACACACACACCCTCACGCACGGGTAGAGACAGCAGTGTATCCTGTGGTGTTGTTCAGAACCGCATACCTCAGGGGCAGGCTGCTCTTTGTCACTCTACACTCTGTGCCATTAACCGCAGGTACTCAGGGGCTTTATTCATTAAGAGGGGCTCTTACAAGCCTGTTAGCACCAGGAATGCGTCATGTGACATACAGGGTCTGCGCGTGGGCTCCACCCCCCGCCCCTCGGACTCTGCTGAAGTGCCCGTAGTCCCATCAGCAAAAGCTGGCTCAGAGATCCGGAATGGGTAGGGGGCGGCAGGGGGGTGGAGGGTGAACAGGGGCAGAATTTGAATGACTGTCTCTCTGTGTCATCATGGCGTTGGCCATTTATAACGCCATGGCAATGAAGACTAGCAATCACACAGGGGCAACCTACTGGTTCCCAAACCGCTCCCCACTGTTTCCCTCTCCTCCACAACAAACAATTTCTCAACACTCATCAAAATAGCAGCGATCAAAACCGGGTTAGAGAGAGGGAGACGGGGAGGGAGAGAGAGAGTGAGAATGAGAGAGGGACAGAGAGAGAGAGAGAGAGATAGACACATAAAGCCAGTTTCTTGTGTCTTCTCTTCTCTGTTGTACTTTAAAGATTTCCTGCCAAATTGTGTGTAGCGGGCGAGCGGCGCTTACAAACGGATCTGTCTAATTGGCCGTGATGAAGAAGTGACAGAAACCAGGGTGGAACTGCTTGGAAATGCCTGGCTGTATTGTTTCAGGATTTTAACAGTAACATTGTCTTTTTGAAGCAGCGTCCAGATGCACGCCCAGCTGCCAGTGAGCTGTTGGTAATGGACTCACAAAGGGGCGTTTTTGGCCACTGTGTCTGCTCTGGGGGGTGGGGGGGAGGGTCACAGACTGGCCCATTGTTCCATCAGCATGGCTTTCTGTCTCTGCCTGTGCAACACACATCTGTCACCCCCCGACACCGGGGGCAGCGCACAGACACAAGTACGGGGTGTCTCCAAAACCCCACCCTCCTGCAGCTCCAACCACCCCTCCCGGGGCACTGTATTGCGAGCGCGCCTCCTGTCACTAAGCTCCCGGTCCTCACTTCTGTAGAGACACACACACACAGCACACCAGGCTCCTGGCAATTTTCAGCTTTTCTCAAAAATAAATAAACTCTCAAAAATAAACCCTAAATTAATTCATTTTTATTCTGTTCTTAATTTTGTGTGATTGTGCTGAGAATGTGCTTAAGAAGGATCTGAGCAAAGAGTCTGAGCAAAGAGTCTGAGCAAAGAGTCATGGTTTTATTGGTTTGGGGGTCGAGGACCACACTGACTGCTGACCACCTTTTATTCGTTTAATATGATGTGAGGTTCCCAACAGACAATGGAACAAGTTTGGACAACATGTGGGATGTGGGATGTGGGGGGCGGGGGTGGGGGGAGAATTCCTTTTTGGTGACATCACGCTAACTGCACGTCCGTGACATATGTTGTATAGCCTGCGGCATGTGCTACCGTACACATTAGTGCTTTGTCCCATATGCTGACCTGAACCCTGGCGTCCTCTATTCAATAAGAGCTGTGATTTATATTGTCATTAGCGTCAACGTTTCTCTTGTTAGTGTCAAGATTTAACCTCTCCTGCTCAGTTCAATCATGTTATGTGTGCATGTCGTACGGTCATTTCATTGCAAGACACGGGGGGGGGAAATTACCCGCTAACTGCACGTGTGCTTCTGAATCTGCATGTGTGTGTGCGTGTGTGTGTGGGCGTGTATGCCGTCTGTGTGTGTGTTGCCTGTGTTGTGTGTCTGTGTTTGTGTGTGCATATATTCAGCTAAATGTGTGTGTGTGTGTGTGTGTGTGTGTGTGTGTGTTTGTTTATTGAAAATGTGCAGCTGATGCGGTTTTATTGACCAAATCTTGCATGTGTCTATTCCAACTGAGAGGGGCATGTGACTGTGGGGTGAGGCTGGCATGTGGGCTGGGTTTTGGGACAGGTGCTGAGGGGGGGTTAGGGTTTGGGGAGGGGGCCGGGGTGTTCCTAGCCTTGGCCTGCAGGCTGATCTCTGCACCCAGATGAGTTGGTGTTAATTAAGGCCTTTATTTAGCTGCAACACTGACACCATGAGCACACTGCCTCATTCCCATTTAACAGCCTGCTTTGTCTACCTCTCTACCTCCATCCCTCGCTCTGAGCTTCTGAGTTGCTCCTTCTCTCCCTCCCTCCGTATCTCTCTCACAGTCTCTCATTTGTCCACTGCAGTGTTTTTTTTGTCCAGAAGGAAAATTCGACAGGTTTTGTAGGACAACATTTCAAGCTGCCCGTTCGTTCACTTGCTCACTTTCTCTGTCCGTGTGAATCAAGGGGCTGCTGATTCACTGCAGCCTCGAGCACAGCGTGTGTTCACCACACACATACACACACACTGGGCATTTTTTCCCCCTTTTTTTGCATTTTCTTGTGAATGTGGTCCCATTTAGATGACTGGGGGAATGAACACTGCCCACAAGATGACTGGGGGGAATGAACACCGTGTAGATGACCGGGAGAATGAACACCGTGTAGACGACTGGAGGAATGAACACCGTGTAGACGACTGGGAGAATGAACACCGTGTAGACGACTGGGAGAATGAACACCGTGTAGACGACTGGGAGAATGAACACCGTGTAGACGACTGGGAGAATGAACACCGTGTAGACGACTGGGAGAATGAACACCGTGTAAATGACTGGGAGAATGAACACCGTGTAGACGACTGGGGGAATGAACACCGTGTAGACGACTGGGAGAATGAACACCGTGTAGACGACTGGGAGAATGAACACCGTGTAGACGACTGGGAGAATGAACACCGTGTAGACGACTGGGGGAATGAACACCGTGTAGACGACTAGGGGAATGAACACCGTGTAGATGACTGGGGGAATGAACACCGTGTAGACGACTGGGGAATGAACACCGTGTAGACGACTGGGGGAATGAACACCGTGTAGACGACTAGGGGAATGAACACCGTGTAGATGACTGGGGGAATGAACACCGTGTAGACGACTGGGGAATGAACACCGTGTAGACGACTGGGGGAATGAACACCGTGTAGACGACTAGGGGAATGAACACCGTGTAGATGACTGGGGGAATGAACACCGTGTAGACGACTGGGGAATGAACACCGTGTAGACGACTGGGGGAATGAACACTGTGTAAACAAATGGGGAATGAACACTGTGTAGACGACTGGGGGAATGGACTGAGCCCCCAAATGAGAAACGCAGAAAGAGGGAAAAAAATGCGGAGCAGAAATGAAAACTACCGCGTTCGCTAAGCAGAGTAAACACTACGCCTCCTGCCAGCATTGAAGAGATTGTTCAGCTGTTATCCTTCAAACGGCGGTATTTGTCGTTGGTTTTGGCTCAAGAGACATGAGATGGATCGGCGGAAAGAGATACAAAGCCCCTCTAAACTACAGCTGGTGCCCTCCGGAGGCGATAATCTGCTGTGGCTTTGCCCAAAAGAGTGGAGGTGTTTGACTTGTATGTTTGGCGACGGAATTTTAATGAAACCAGGGACCTCTTAATCCCCTTCCCCTGAAAGAAGGTCAAGTTCAAACCAACCGGAAGTTTGTCATTCAAATACAAAACTTAAAATATTTTTGTTAATTCAAAACTTTTTTGTTCTGTTGCCAAACAAGGCATGGACTAGTTACCAGTTGATTTTGCGTTGAGTCAACATTGAGTTGGTTGGGCGTTGTTGTCGTTATGTTCCCTCCTGTTGAATAACAATTGATCAGAAGAAGTATCTGATCATTGGTTTAACAGCAAAGCACATCACACATGACTCACATCACAGTGTCAATCTGCTTGGTCTCATAGCACCATACGGTTATGAGCTGCCTGTTCAGGCTCATAGTACCATAAGGGTTTGAGCAGTCTGGTCACATTCATAATACTGTATGATTATGATCAGTCTGGTCAGGCTTATAGTACTGTAAGGTTATGTGCAGCCTGGTCAGGTTCATAATACTGTAAGGTTATGAGCAGCCTGATCAGGCTCATAGTACTGTAAGGTTATGAGCAGCCTGGTCAGGCTCATAGTACTGTAAGGCTACACTCACTAATTCAGGTGAGGTTTACCAGTCTGCGGTTTATGGTTTATACAATTAACATTGCTGACCTCCCACTCAGCAAGAGGCAACAGCTGTGTGTGTGTGTGTGTGTGTGTGTGTTTGAGCTGTTGCCGTATCAAGCACCCATAATCCCGGAATCCTGCAGAGTTAGCATTTTTCCATCTTCTTACACATTCAACAGCCGTGTCCGACCTGAGATCACGCTCATCCAGAACGGCGATCGGGGAGGTGAATCGCGGGGTTAATTGCCGCGTAGCTTTTGCTCCGCGTAGGTGTTCCGCTGTCTGTAGTCCGTATGCTTAGGCGCTCTGCTGTCTGTAGTCCGTAATCGCTTCAGTAGAACCCTTATGTGAGCCAGAACACCTTGACTAAACGAAGCAGGGCATAAGTAAGTAGATGAATGACATGTCAGATGTTGTCAGAGCAAAGCCCTTTAAGCCAAGATGGAGAGCAGACTCTCATCTTAACACCTGCGTTCATTTAAGATGTGCCAAACCTACTGTGTTAGCCTTCTCTTTATATATGTCTGCCTCTTTTTCTCTCCCTTTGCTCTCTTTCTCTGTCTCCCTCGCTCCTGCCTCTCTTTCTCTCCCTTTGCTCTCTTTCTCTGTCTCCCTTGCTTTTGGCTCTCTCTCTCTCTCTCTCTCTCTCTCTCTCTCTCTCAAACTGCTTTATAGGCATGACATATTTAAAAATACATATGGCCAAAGCATAACAATATCAATGATTAATCATAGTAACACTACAAAAAAAAACAGCAACAACAATAACATCATAAGTAATAAGAATAATACAACATTAACTATTAAATATAATTTGTATATATATAATGATTTTTTATCGTAAGGGTTTACTCACTGTCCCTCAGGTTATGGCAGGCCGAGACATACATGTATTGAGCTGCGAGCGAGGCTGTGAGCTCCTTCCACTAAAAGGACTTACATCTTTTGTTTGTTTGTCAGGGAGGGAAATTTCCCTCACTCTCTCTCTGGAACAGAAAAGGATGAACACTGTGACTACGGAAGGGATAGAGGGAAGAGCTGCACTGATCTCTGTGCTCTGAAATATGGGGGAGGGAGTGGAATATTCCCTCTCCCAGATGGAGCAGCGTGACGATTCAGCCTCTTCCATTACCAATCACACATCCACCGTCCTCCTCTCCCTCCCTCCCTCCCTCATTCCACCATGGAAGCCGTTCTTTGTCTGCTTTCAATCTCTCCTCTCCTCCTTTCCTCTCCTTCCTCTTCTCACTCCTGCCCTCCTTCGATCGTTCTCTCTCACGCTCTCGCCGCCTCTCCACCTCTTTATCTCTCCCCCTCTCAGTTCCCTCTATCACTCAATCCCTTTCTCCCCGTCTGGCTCCCTCCCCCTCTCGTTCGTCCTCTCCCCTCCATCCATCACTCATTCTTCCTCTCTCTGCCATCCCCCAATGCCTCCCTCATGTCATTCTTTCTCCTCTTCTTACCAGTATATCCCTCTCTCTCTTTTTTTCTCTCGCTCACCCTCTCCCTCCCCCTTCTGTCAGTCTCTCACCCCCCACTCTCTCTCTCCACAGTTTCAATTGTTAAATTTCAATTTTGGGCAACGGACAGTAAAGTATTGTTATTTTTGTTGTCCTTTTTTTGGTATTTCATTTAAAAACTAAAATAGCAAATGTTAACAGCAGACTAGCAGGGATTATGAACCGAAAGTGATTGTTTTTTAATGTAGAGTAGTTTATTCAGAAGGGAACGATTTCCCCTTGTTCGTCTTATACATTTTCCCTCTCTCCCTGTCCTGGCTGTTTGTGTGAATGTGCTGGAGTGCAGCAGGAGTCCCTCTCTGTCCACCTCTCCCACCTGTCCGAGGTCACATGACCTTTTACATTTACTCACAGGGCACCTGGTGTCTCCATGGGGCTGTTAGGCTGAGCAGGCGTGAGTTTCCCGGGTATCTTGTGAGTGAACGTCAGGGCTGTGTGGAGCTCTTGCATTGATTAAATTAAAGAAAGTAATTATGTAAAAATAAATACAGTAAAAACATACTGTATATATTAGAATAGCAATGAAGTTAAGCTGGTTTAGAGAACAATGCAATTATTATTTGCTCTCTGTCTAACTTGCTGGCTCACATAGTGGTTATGAGTAGGGCCTGAGATCATGGGTGAGAATTGGCAGGGTTTGGGTCTGTAGAAAGGGTGGGGTTTGAGGAATGGGCGGGGTTTACATCTCTGGAGTGGGTGGAGTTTGGATCTGTGGCACGGGTGGCGACTGGGTCTGTAGAATTGGTGGGGTCTGGGTCTATAGATGGACAGGAGCAAGTGGGCGTTTCGTGTGTACTCACAATGCTATTCATGGCAAAAATGGCTGCATTGGATGTCATGATTATGTGCAGGTGATGAGAACTAGACTAGTTCCTGTATCAGATGGTTGCTGCCTGTATAAGATTGCACAAGGGCTTTTGGGACTTGGGATTAAAAAAAGGGAAAGTTTGGCTTTAAAGAAAAAGAGAAAAGTTTATCATTCACAGAATGTCACTACTTTTGTTTGAAAACATTGCATATGAGCAACATGCTTGCAGCACACACACACACACACACACACACACACACACACACACACACACACTCTGCTCACAAACACGCACAAACAATCTACTCTCACACACACAAGCACATATGCACACAAACACACATGAGCACACTTTGGTTTCTTGTAAAGCAGTACGGTCAGGCCACAGAGCTGATCTGGATGCTTGAAGCCAAAGGGCTGAACGACAATAGCGGTAGCATAATCATTCATACAAGAATTAGGAGTAACACTAGCACTAACACTAGCATTAGCACTAGCACTAGCATTAGCAGCAGACACAGATCAGTAGTGACATTAGCATCAGCAGCAGCAGCATTAGCAGTGGGAGTAGCCCACATAGAGCAGCAGGCCTGAAAGCCTATCTTTTCCCCGCTAACAGTAGTGTCATTTAATTGCCCTTGGTGCTGTGGAACACTGTCGCTACTGTGCACTTACCCCAGTCTGCACCACCCACCCTCGACCCCCACCACCAAAATGCTACAGTTCATTAAGACCTCTGAGAATCTCTTCCAGAGATAAGTCACCAGGAATTCTTCCCTGAGGTGGTTCCAGAGAGCTTTTAGTGACCCTGATAAGAGGCCGTACAGACGGGGGGGCTTTGTCCTTCAACAGCCAGCGGGGTCAGTTTAAAGAAAAAAAGACCCTGAATGTTTTATTGTTGTGTCAGGCCTTTGTGAGGCTCTCTGATGCGTGGCTAATTAACTTAACAAACCTGAACATTTATCAGGTGACGCAGTGCTGTCCGAGGTGAATCCACTGTCTTGCACCTTCCTCCTCTCTGTTTAAAACGTAAATACATGCAGGTATATAATTATATGTAATTAAAGGCTGTGTTATTGCTTCGGTGTGACAGGGGAGAATAGTGAAGCTCGCTGAGGGAAGAACGTTATTTGATTTATAGGAGTACAATTTCTGCCTGAAATAGATGAGAAAGGTTTTTTTTTCTTCCCACTGAATTAATCAAACGAATAATGCATTTTTCATTAATCGGAGAGTAACCAAGTTTATTTTTCAGTGCATTGCGTGCACACAACAGAATAGGGTGTGGCTCATTGTGGGTAGTGGGAGGGCAATTTGACAGAAGTACCTGGGTTACATCACTTCCTGTGTTTCGGAACCCTCTGCAGCCCCGTCTTTGGCCACTTTAGTTTCAGTGCCGTTTCCCTCCCTCGAGACTGGCGGGTGAGGTACAGCATGTGTGTAAAAGGCCCCGTTACTCTGCGGAAGGTTTGTTTTTGGGCCTTAAAGCCTGTCTGTCCTTGAGCATAGGAAGGACGAGAGAGGGAAAATGGCGGATGGGGGCAGGAAACGTCAAGACGGGGTCGCAGAGTTTGAGTCACAGTTAGAAATCATCGTTGCGGTCACGTGTCGGTGGGGAGGGGGCAGGTTCGGGAAATACCGGTAAAGCTGTTCCTCCGCGGTGGACTGACCTCCATCTGGTTGGTGGGGACTCAGAGGTGTTTAATTTGGGCCGAGATGCTGTGTGGATGGAGAACACCACAGAACAAAGGGAGAGCTGGGCCTGCGGGGGGGGGGGGGGGGGGGGCGGTTTTGACCCTGAACCGTGTGCCACCCCACAGATTTATGATCATGTGCTCAGTGATGGAGAGGGGTTCTGGCTGATGTCGAAATTTATTTTTCCCTTGATGGCTGGGGAGAGTTCGTTGGAATGCAGAGACTGGGGGTGGGGGGTGGTTTGGGTTCCAATTTATGCCCGATCATCCATGACTTCAAAAGAATACGGGGGGATATTGCACACAATCTCAAGACGGCGCACTAAATCAAAAAAAGCATTCTCCAGATAAGAAGTGTTTTCCAAACAAGGATATTTATTTATTTATAGTATTGGTCTGTCTATTTATTTTTTTATTTATCTATTTATCTATGCAGTAATTTCTTTATTTTGAAGGAAATGGACTGTGAAAGCACAGATGTTAAATATGCCGTTCTGTTGTCCGGCTGACAGGGCTGTTATTATTTAGACGTTAAGCATTCCTTCTCTTGGCGCATTTTTGGCCAGCTCGTTTCTATTAATCTTTTTTGCCCTCCGCTCATCGATCATGCGCGCGGTAATTATAAATTGAATTATTCTCCCGGTTGCCCTGAGAAGCCTCTGGAATCGGCCAAACATATACAGTCAAGCCTGAAAGTCTGCCCACCCCTTTCACCTTCTCCACGTTTTATTACATTACAGACATATTCTACAATAGATTGAGTTAATTTTTTGTCTCAAAATTCTACACAAAAAACGAAATGGCTGTACGTCATCAAGGGTCTAAGGTATCAAACGAGCCCCAAACCATCACTCTGCGGCCAGATATGGAGTAGATGTGGATGGATCACTTTAAGGGTTGTTTCTCCTGACTTTTTTCTCCAGAGAGTTCTATTGGAAAATGGGTCAGGAGAAATAACCCTTGCAGTGATCCATCCACATCTACTCCATATCTGGCAACAGAGTGATGGTTTGGGGCTCGTTCGATAGCTCAGACCCTTGATGACTTACAGCCATTTAGCCAGCCATGTGTTCCATACTGTACCAGTGTAATTTACAGCTGAATCTAGTCTCACCCCCCAATTCCCATAGAGATCAGTTCAAATGCAGAGAGGTTATAGTATCGCTTGTAACAGTACCTGGAAATAAGATATCGAGAGTCGTTTGATGTTGATTGGTCACAGACTTCAGGAAGTAACAACATGCAAAGGATCAGTTCAAATGCAGAGAGGTTATAGTATCGCTTGTAACAGTACCTGGAAATAAGATATCGAGAGTCGTTTGATGTTGATGGGTCACAGACTTCAGGAAGTAACAGCATGCAAAGGATATGCGACCAAATATTAAATATGATACTTTAAAAATATGTAAAAGCAAACGGGTATGAATACTTATGTAAATGAAAGATTTCAGTTTTTGGTTTTTAATACATTTGCAAAAATTTCTAAAAACATGTTTTCACTTATGGGCTATTTTGAGACAAAAAATGAACTCAATCTATTGTAGAATATGTCTGTAATGTAATAAAATGTGGAGAAGGTGAAAGGGGTGTTCAAACTTTCTGGCTTGACTGTATCGGAGAAGCAGGTTTAAAAATAAAAATAAATAAATAATAATAATACAAAGAAAACAACAAGAAGTCATAAAGTTCAGGGCTCACCACTGTAAATGCTCTTTGGTGATTCATGCAGGTCTCTCTCTCTCTCTCTCTCTCTCTCTGTCTCTCGCTCTCTCTCTCTCTCTCTCGCTCTCTCTTTCTCTCTCTCGGGCTGAGGTAGCGAGGTGGTTTGGGAGGTAGAAAGCGAGGTAGATGTCATCTGTCCACTTCAGAGGCACAGGCTCTCTTTTCATCTCTCTCTCTTTCTCTCTCCGTCTTTCTCTCTGGCTCTCTGCCTCTCTTTCTCTATCTCTCTTTCTCTCTCCGTCTCTCTCTCTGGCTCTCTGCCTCTCTTTCTCTATCTCTCTGTCTCTCTCTCAAATTCATATTCAAAAAATGCTTTCTTGGCATGAACGTATCAAAACAATATTGCCAAAGCAGGTAACTCGGAACATTGTCGCCAGCATTTACTCTCTCTCTCTTTCGCTGGCTCTCTTTCTCTGTCCTCTGTCTCTCGATTTGTCTCACGCTCTCTCCCTCCCTCAGTCTCTCTCTCTCCCTCTCTCTCTCTCTCTCTCTCAAGGTTTGTAAGTTTGGCTTGGAGTTAAAAAAAGGAAGAGAAATAAAACAGCTTTTATGAAAAACGGTCACGTAAAAGATTGTCATAACTGCCAAACCTGCAGCGAGACCATTCATCTGCCCCCTGCTCTATAAAAGGCAATAAAACAAACAGGCTCAGTTGGAATACCAAACAGAGTGTTTGCTTATTACCTGGACCGTACCACCTGCACGGGTCCGGGGGGAATGGGGCTAATGGGAGGGGGGGCGCACGTGAGTCTGTGCGGCTTGCTGCGGACTGCTTCGACGTGAGCCTGGCCAGCAATGCAGATACGCGGCCGGCGAAGCGACGGAACAGAACAGGCTGTTTCCTAAATGCACCCATCGCCCCCAAAGAGGGTCGCCCACGCGTCCCCGTACCCCTCAGTGCCCCTTAAATACACCTGTCACCGACTCCAGTCACCCCCATGTCTCCCTGGCGCTGTGCCCACCGCGTCTCCTAAATACTCCTGTCAGCGGCGGTAGCAGCGGTGTTTACTCTTGCTCTAAGAGAGCCGCAGGGTCTGCCGCCTTCTGCTTCCCGCCTTTAAAATTAGCCACCAATTCAGACCCCAGAAACCAGGTGAGGCGAGTTACCCGCGTAATCGACCGCTTTAATCAATCAATTAAGCGCTGAGCAACAACAAAAACCGGCAGACCCTGCAGCTCTCCAAGGGCAAGCTAGAACAGCGCGGAGCTCGAAGGGTCACCCACACGCCTCTCTGGCCCACAGCGGTGCCTCCAGATGGGGGTAGATTCTGGAGGGCCCTGGGTCCTACAGCCCGGTTTGGTCTGGTCTGGGAGGCGGGTGTTGACTTGAGGGGACAGCTGACGCCGCTCTGCGAGCTGCCAGGTGCTCGTCATTCTGAGCACGTTCTATGTTTAGCCGCCCGCTAACGCCGCCGGTTCCAGCTCTCCTGTCACTCTGAGGTAAGGGCATTAAACTCACCTTCCCCTCCCCTACTCACATCACCCATGGCCCAATTAGGCATTCCCAGATCTGTTTCAAATCACACGCACATTTATAGTGTCACACACTCTCTAGTGTCTGAACTGGGCCAATTTGCCGAAGAACTGGTTCATTATCAGAATAAATCAATCGGAACCGTAATGTGTTCAGGTTATCGTTTGGATGTTTTTTGTGCAAATGAATGAACCTGGTTTGCCTTCTCCTCGTGCATATGTGTGGCTGTGTACGCGTGTGTCTGTGTGTGTGTGTGTGTGTCAGGGAGAGCAGCGTTTTGGTTGCTGCGGGGATAATTTGCGGCGTCTGTCCCTAGATTTAAAGCGGCGAGGTGATTTGCAAACTTCTGGCCTCCAACAAACGAAGGAAAATATTTCAGATGGGAGATATTTGGTTCCATTAAAAAAGGCAAGAAAGAGAAAGAGAGGGAAAGAAAGGTTCATTAGCCGGGAATGAGCCTATGTTTATTTCGGAGGGATTAAACTTGAGAAAGGAGGAGGAGATCTTGTGACCTGTGGGTTATTTCTCTCTCCGAAGTCGGCCAGCGAGTTTAATTAATTCAGTGTTCTGTGGAGCAGGGCGCAGTTCTCTCTCTGTCTCTCGGGCCAAAGTTACGCCGCGTCGCTTTGCAGGCTGGGAAGGCAACCTGGAGCGAGAACTCAGCCACATCCTCTGGGCCCGCCCTGACATTGGCGGCCCTTCGCTTTTGCATTTTCCGCCTGACGTCGATTTTTAATGAAGGGATAATCGATTCATTGTTTTAACGCTCCCCTCTCCCTCTGTAACCTCGCCCCCCCCCCAACCCCTGACTTTCGCGGCCGCTCCAGAACGTGGCGCTACAAGGTCGCGGCCGGTCACCTCGCTCAAATGTACAGTTTCCCATCCCTTTGTTAAAATAGAGGCCTTTACAAGCAGCCCTTGAGCTGCAGATGAAGAATTAACTCCGGATCACGAGAGCGAGACGCGCCTAAGGTGACAAACGCGCTCAGCGACACGGGGGTGGAATACGTCCCATCGACAGCCGCGACCGTTTGTCCTTCCGACCCTCGGCCCACTTCTCATTGTAGCCCGAGGTCAAGTCGCGGCGGCGCAGGGTAATCTGGTTTTCGCTCTCCGCATTTAGTTATTCTGGAAACTTTTTTTGAAGCCTGACATTGTCTGGTATGTCTGCGAATCCATCTCCGTGAATCATTAGTTTTTGAGCGGGAGGGGGGGTTGGGGGTTGGGGGGACAGGTACAGGCGGTTGAGGTGGCAGGGGGGGCGCAGGGGGATGGGAGGGGGGGACGGGCGGGAGGCAGCGTCGGGCTCTGCCACAGCTCCGTCGGCAGAGTGATGCATGGTCTGTGGGAAAACGCAGCGTAATGAAAGATTCCCGCATCTCCCGCCTGCCTCCAAACAGCCAATTTGCAAGTTACCTCTGGGCCCCGAGGAGGCGTAATGAACAGAAATCCGGACGATAACTAAGAGAGAAATCACAGCACCTCCCTGGACTGCACGTCTGAGGTCATCTTCTCCACAAACAAATCGCTTCGGTTAAGAAACAAATTGCCTCATTAACGAACCCAGGAAGGAGTGTAACCAGCACCGTGAAATTTAAAGCCTGTTCTTATTCTTATTTTAAATTAATTCATGTAAGACACAGAGGTTGGCAAAATGTTATATTTCATGCATCGTGTGCACCGTATGATTTGTTAAATGAAGCAAATTTTTCTTTGTATTTTGGTCTCATCTCTTAGATAAATCGAGGAGGTATTTGGCATGTTAGCTTACAGCACAGGAAGTAAACGCAAGTAGGCTATCTGAAGTGCAAAAGCTGGTAGACAGCCACATGCTATCCTGTGATCGCAGAAAAAAAATGGCACAGAAAGGTAAATATTTATTTTGTAGCAAGAACTATTGATCTGAAAAAAACTCTGTTAGCTACAGTGGGAATACATGTTTAGAAATGTCTGTTGTGGCTCTTGTATCTTCTTAGTAAAACATCTGTGCTTTTGCTTAACTTTTGAATCTTGGGTTGCCAAAGATAAAATCGTTTTCAGTTTACTGACCTAGAGCAAAGAAGACAGGTTCTGATTGGTTACCTGGCTCTGGAGAATACATTTGCTATGGAGAGGCCTACAGGGAGATCTTTCTCACTGCCGATATTAAGTATTAAATATTAAATATTGCGTTTATGAGGAAATCGCAGTGATCCTGTGGGTTTCATGTTTTCATCTCACCTGAATAATTTCGGGTTGACACCAAATGCGGGAGAGAACCATGTCGTTGTGGTTTTCCATCGTTGTTGTTTAGTATTGTGGAGGAACGGTGAAATTGGCCAGGGCGTCTGTTGCACAATCGTTCCAGGTCTGTTAAATAATGACCCCTTTAGGGGTTATTTTTCACTTTTTACCTGCCAGAGGAGGAAACAGTTGGTGTCTCCACATGTGGGAATTTTCACTCTCACGCATACATAGACACACACACACACACACACACACACACACACACAAACACACACACACACACACACACACACACACACACACACACACACACACACAAACACACACACACACACACACACACACACACACACACACACACACACACACACACACACACACACACACACACACACACACAAACACACACACACACACACACACATCACAATTAAAGGGGACAATTCGATGGATGAGGTCCTGTCGGATTTCTCCCGAAGCCCGCAGCAGCATTCCCGAATCTCTGTGGCATTCCCTCCCCAGGTCTGTGGAAATGCGCTAAAAGGCCCACGCGGTTCTAAAAGGCCCGTGTCGTTCTGTCTCAAGCTGGCAAGAGAAGACAAGGGGACAAGGGAGCAGATTTCTGCTGACTCAGCGGCCAAACTCACACTGGCGAGGGGGGTGATAACGACGTTAGGTTATAGCCCAGTGGAAAATGGCACGTTTGGACAGCCAGTGGACTGTGTTCCTGGAGGATTGTGTGTGTGTGTGTGTGTGTGTGTGTGACAGATATCTGAAATGTCTTAGAACAGACCAGATATAGTGCCACCGATGCGTTTATCCACGTTTATTACACTCATGCAAAGTTGAAACAACGTTATCACAGCGGCACTACATGTCAGCAGCATCATGTGAACGTCCCGGAGACATGGCGTGCCTGCCCAGTTGTGATCTGTTCAGTAGTTTGGGTTGAGCCTGACGGGGGGAGGGGGTGAGGCTGGACATAGGTCAAAGGCCAAGTGTGCCAGGCTTGGCTCCGTTTGGCTTGGAATTAAAGCGCCGCTAATGCTCACGGGAGAACGGCGGTTAATAGCTTTATGGTTGTTTGTCCTCTTTGACTCTCAAAGGCTGGTTTTTGCATTGTTGTGCGATCAGTATTGCAGTTTGCCGCTACTTCAGTATGCTGTTTTGATGGCATTTATGCCCCCCTCAGCTCAGTGGGCCGGGCCGGGCGGAGTGTGAAACGTTTTTATTGAGGCGGTGGCATTATAACAGCACACCACTGCCCTGAAGGTCAGCCGCCATCAGGGGCAGGTTTGGGCTTTGGGGCTTTGTCTGTTTCTGTGTGTGTGTATGTGTGTGTGTGTGTGTGTGTGTTTCTATCTGTATGCTTGTGTGTTTGTGTATGTATATGAGTCTGTATGTGTGTATGTGTGTCTGTGAGTGTGTGTGTGTGTGTGTGTGTGTGCATGTTTGTGTGTGCTTTTTTCCCCTGGAGTTTGGGATTGTTCACGTGAGTGTGTGAGAGAGGGGTCGGTGGGCCGAGAGGGAGGTTATATCCACTCACCGAGCCGCTCAACTGTAGCGCTCCTCAATTCATTTGTTATTATTGGCACCGTAAACAAGCCCAAATGGACCCTCCCTCCCTCCCCCTCTCTTTTTCTCTTTCTCTCTCTCTCTTTCTTGCTATCGCTCTCTTTCTATCTCTCTCTGCCTCTCTCTCCATCTCAGATATGGTATCAGTATATTTCAGGCACACACAGGGGTCTTTTCTCCGGAGCAGATTGTTTGGGCCCCCTCCTCCGCACCGTGGTGGATGGTTGATGTCATCCGTGGGAATGTGGGCCAGGCACTTAGCTCCCCTCCCAGCTCCCTAAAGTCCCCCAGCTCATTAGGAAAGGAGAGATGAGTTCTCCTTTAAAAAGTTCAGAGACGGACAGCAGAACTGACGTGGGTGTCAGGAGCTCTTTATTTGAGTTTCTTTAAACCTCGATACTCAATCTTCCAGATTTAAAAAACTCAAACCGCAGGCGAGTTCATGTTCATTTATTACATTCAATTGACCTGTTAAATGAAAAAGTCAAGCAGCAAAATGCAAGGTCTGCACTGCAATACCTCTGTCAGCTTCCACTGTGTAACCCAACGCAATACCTCTGTCAGCTTCCACTGTGTAACCCAACGCAATACCTCTGTCAGCTTCCACTGTGTAACCCAACGCAATACCTCTGTCAGCTTCCACTGTGTAACCCAACGCAATACCTCTGTCAGCTTCCACTGTGTAACCCAACGCAATACCTCTGTCAGCTTCCACTGTGTAACCCAACGCAATACCTCTGTCAGCTTCCACTGTGTAACCCAACGCAATACCTCTGCCAGCTTCCACTGTGTAACCCAACGCAATACCTCTGTCAGCTTCCACTGTGTAACCCAACGCAATACCTCTGTCAGCTTCCACTGTGTAACCCAACGCAATACCTCTGTCAGCTTCCACTGTGTAACCCAACGCAATACCTCTGCCAGCTTCCACTGTGTAACCCAACGCAATACCTCTGTCAGCTTCCACTGTGTAACCCAACGCAATACCTCTGCCAGCTTCCACTGTGTAACCCAACGCAATTCCTCTGCCAGCTTCCACTGTGTAACCCAATGCAATACCTCTGTCAGCTTCCACTGTGCAACCCAACGTAATACCTCTGCCTGCTTCCACTGTGTAACCCAACGCAATACCTCTGCCAGCTTCGATTGTGTAACCCAACACAATACCTTGCCAGCTTCCACTGTGTAACCCAACGCAATACATCCAACTCCTCCACCGTGTAACCCAACAAAGTACCTATATAAATTTGTCTAATTTACAGTGAAGCTAAGCATGTGAATAAATAATCTTATTTGCAGTGAAGCTAAGCATGTGATGAAATAATCATATTTACAGTGAAACTACGATGCATGTTAATAAATAGTCTTATTTGCAGTGAAGCTAAGCATGTTAATAAATAATCTTATTTGCACTGAAACTACGATGCATGTTAATAAATAATCTTATTTACAGTGAAACTACTATACATGTTAATAAATCTTATCTGCAGTGAAACTACTATGCATGTTAATAAATAATCTTGTTTACAATCTTGTTTAAACTCCTCATGTGAATAAATCACCTTTCGCTTCACTCCAGTGGTAGGTCTTATTCCCAGTGAAGATGTGACTTTTTAAATTAAAAAACGGAAAGAAAAAATAGGGGAAAAGAAGAGAATAGTGTTTTTTTGTCTCTCTCTCTCTTTACCTTCTCTCTCATCCCTTGTTCTCGTCCCTGCCAAAACGCTGACAGTTCCAAGGCTGGTCCGTCTGTTCAGATCGTGCCCCCGGGGTTCGTTAACATTTTCTAGGCGAGCTCCTGTGTGCATCCCCCTCCCACCCGGCTCTTCCCCCCTTTCCTGATTCCAAACAGCATCATATATAACATCTGGCTCCTGATTGGCCGAAGCCCCCAGACCCTATGCACAGGAGGCCGGGGGTTGGAGCTGGGGTAGGGGATGGGGGAAGGGCACTTGAATTAATTAGACTGGCTGCAGCGGGGGCCACATCTGTGCTGACGTTGTGCCAACGCCATCCCCGCGTAACGCTGACGTTGTGCCCATATCAGACCAGCGCTTCGCCAGTGCTGCCCAGAGCGCAGTTTAAAAAAACGGAAAAGGAGGTTGAAACCCCCCCCCCCCCCCCATCTGCCCATCGTATTGTTGACGATGATTCTGCCGGCCTCGGCCACAAGCTGTTCCTGCTCCGGGGGGCGCAAGAAGCCCCCGGAACGCAAGAAGCTCCCCAGCTGTTCCCCCGCCCCGCCCCCGCCTCCGTGAGCGCAGGTGTGTCTGGGGCTTGATTATCTGCGCCATGCCGACGGGGGGCCAGGTCTTCTAAACAGGTGTGCTGGGGAAGGAGAACCTGATGAAATGGCATTTCTCCGCACAGGCAGGGAGAGAGGGGAGTATGTTACCCACAATCCTTCACATTCAGACAGAAGAGGTTTTTTTTGGTTTTTGCAGTTTTTTCATGATGTTCTTGTCTTGTTTGGTTTGACTTTTGTTCAGAATACATGGGGGGTTTGCTGAGTTTTTGTGAACGTGGTCCGTCTAAAATTTAACCTTTAATGACTTGCACCCATCTGCATTCAGGCTTATGCTCATGTGCTGCTCATGTTTGCACGTAACCATTTTCTTATGAACACAGTGGACTCAGCACAAAATTAAATCAGATATATATATTTTTTTGCATGAAAAAGCCATTAAAACCCAAATGTAACAATGTAACATAATCTATTCCCAAGTAAGAGGTAGCTCCATGTTCTTTATTCCACATCCATTTTGTATGGAATTAATTTACGTTAATATTTGTTTTCTTATGATGTCTGTCCGATAAGGATACACTCCAGGGGCCTTGTTTAGAGCCATCCCTGCCCATGTCAGTGTGTGTGTGTGTGTGGGGGGGTGAAGAAAAAAAGACAGGAGGCAAAAGTCGAGGGTGGAACTGCTCCAAAGTGCCGACCCGTCTGCCCATCTCGCCCTGCTGAACCCTGATGAATGAGCCTCATTAACCCCTTCAGTGTGGCTGATAAAAGGGGGTTTGTGCAGACTTCTGTAAGCATAGCAGGAACTGTGTGTTAATTGCCCTCCTCTATACCCCCTACAGGAGAAGGAAGTGGCACACACATACATACACACACACACACACACACACACACACACACATACACACACATACACGTGAGGTGAAGTCAATGCACACCGACTGCCCAAATAAAGAGTTCCTTTATTCTTGAGAATAAATGAGTATTGAATATTCTTGAGTGAGAGAGAGGCAGTGTGAGAAAAAGTGTGTGAGAGAGAGAGACGGAAAGGGAGTGGGGGGCGGCACTCATAGCACAAGCCTCAGATCCGCATTCTTTTTCCTGGCGGAATTATCCCGCCCGCTCGCCGTGGGCGTCGGCAGCATGTGGAGAGTGCGGGTCCTTTCAGAACGTAGCCGCGGCGAGACCAGCGCCTCCAGGCCTCGGCGTAAAAACACAGCGGGAACATAAGGGTGAACGCTCAGTACGAGCTCGCGCGGTCACAACCACATTCCCCACCGTCTAACCGCCGCCGAGCTTTCCCCGACGGGAAGGGCCCGGACACTCAGCTCTAGGGTTACAAATATTACCTGTACTGGGACACCATTATATTTTATTGCAGCCATGTGTTTCTCATACAGGGGGTGCTTGGCGAACAGCAGGTGGGACGTCTTGTTTTGCCCGCGCTTGTTTGATGATGAAACAGGCGTGCTGCTGATATACTCTTTCACGGCTCTCTCGCCTTTAATTTGAAGTGGCTTGACTGGGATTTCCTGGTCTCCGGGGGCACATGACCAGCATCGGGGGGGGGGTTAGAAGATATTTGAAAGAGGGAGAGGTGAAATATCTGGGGAATAATTCATTGGAATGTTGCTGTTCTCGACTTTTCCCCGTAATGGAGGTGATGTAAATATGCTTTCGAGCTGCCGTCAGCACAGTGAGCGGGACCCTGTTCGAGCGTGTTAGCGATGGAGATTTCTCCCGCTTAATAAAACCGATTCGTGCCTGCGTAAGCCCCGGGGGCATGGAGAGAAGAGCGAAAATGCAGGCCGTTTCGCTCTTTCCGCCACGCCCAACAAATTAGCATTTTTTATTGATGGTGATGAAAGCTCATAGCAGAAACACGTTTTTTTAAACCACACCCCCCACCCCGCAGTAAACTGTTCTGTTGTTATGCAGAATTGGGGGGGGGTGGTTCTCCAGCCATGTTGTGTGTGTCTGACCTCTATGTGGCTCCTGAATTGAACTCTGGTGCAGACTTTGATGGCGCCAGACTCTTTCTGATTACTTTCTAAACCAGCTCGTGGCCCCAACTTTATTCTTCTGAATAACAGAAAAAAAAAACATATATTTCTTGACAACATTTTGCTTCTAAGAGCCTTGATAACATGCTTCATCACAACGTCTGCACTCTGCAGCCATGTGATTGTGTTTTATGTATTTGTTTATTTAGCGGGATATTTATTAATTTATTTACGTATTGGTGTAAAACGGCTCTTCTGCGCTCACTGGCCGATTCAGCAGGACGGAAAGCGGGAGTCAGAGACAGACTCATTGACAGAAAGTCAGAGAGAGAGCAGAAGTCAGAAACACAGAGCGGGAGTCAGACCGAGAGAGTCAGAGACGAAGATTCGGAGACACAGAGCGGGAGTCAGAGACAGAGTCTGAGGCAGAGAGTCAGAGAGAGAGAGCAGGAGTCAGAAACACAGAGCGGGAGTCAGACAGAAAGAGTCAGAGGCGAAGATTCAGAGACACAGAGCGGGAGTCAGAGACAGAGTCTGAGGCAAAAAGTCAGAGAGAGAGAGCAGGAGTCAGAAACACAGAGCGAGAGTCAGAGACAGAGGGAGTCAGAGACAAAGGGAAGGCAGACATGAGCTCAGCTCACCTGTGAAGTGGTCAAGTCTGGGGGAAAAAACCCCTCTTCTGCTTCTACTCTTCCAGACGAGCCTCCACCCCCCCCCCCCACCCCCCGTCCACCCATCACGGATTTCCCACTTTATCTTCCTCACTATCTCGGCACAATTCTGCCAGTCCCGTCTCCGGTGCGGAGTCCCGAATGCCGCGTCCCGCTTGGGAGGGAGGGGAGGGTTCAGGAGAGCGGATCTCTGTTTACCTTCCTTCCTGGCCCCCCAGCGAAACAGAACTAAAATTAACGTTGACCCCAGACCTCAGCCTGAAACCAGCCAGAGGCTTTGGGACCGTCTGCGTTTTACACTCTGTGAAACTTTACAACAACTGGAACTGGTATTTTAACAAACCCCTTTACCCTACATGATGTCACACAGTACACAGTAAAATATCCAGTGTTAATTCAGCTATATCCGGCCATAGTGGACTTATAAACTCTGTAAGAGTTGCTTCGACACTGAACATTTTACTGTGTACACCAGAAAATATCCTGCAAAGCTAATTGGCTGAATGCTATGAGATTCTTGTGATGTGGTTGTACTTGGCACATCTGTGAGAAGAGCTGTTTTTTTTAAATCTCAAGCTGGTCGCGGTTCCCGTACGCGGGCAAAGTCACCGTCGCATACTTGGAGTATCACGTTTGGTTGAGTCGTTTGGCAGCCAGACGTCTGCTTCTGTCACGCACGATGTGTGAGAAAGCTCCGAAGGAAATCCGAGGCATCGTTCCTGTGTGCGAGGAAAAACAAAACTGCCTGAAGCCAGTTTGGATCCTGCTTCACAATGTGATGTAACCCTCTGAGAACATTGTGGTTTCAGGTATTAAAACCCCATTTGAGTATTGGTTTTCGAATAACACTCGCGGACAACCTGGCAGGGGCCGTCTTGAGGACGCGCGTGAAGACGGAGGGCGAGCGTGAAGACGGAGAGCGCTTATCCCGAATTAAAATAAAAACAAGACCGCACCTTCACAAGACCGCACCGCACCCCACAAACGTGACTACTGGAAAGCCTTTTCTTTCTCTAGCGCCCTCTAGTGATGGGTTCTCGTTACAGTGAGTGAGTCTGAGACTGCATTTATTAAGGCTGATTTGAAGGCTTTCGAAACTTGACCTCGAGCCTCAGAGAGGAAAGAGTGCTTCATTAGCCTTGGACAGTAGCGCTAGCGATCTGCTTTGTTCCCTCAGTATAGTACCCACTTCCTCTGCAGGGGGCCTTATCTAGGGTCACTTTTAAGGCTCACACTTTCCGCTCCGTCCGTCCATACGGCCGGATATTTCGCTGAAGCACGACAGCGGTGTGACACGCGGAATGAACCCCACATTCCGGAGACGAGTGTGGCTCTGGTGCCCCTGTTCCACACAGGCGCCCCAGAAAAATCCCCAAAATAACTCTCAGAACAAGACAAAACGGGACATTGGAGAGGGAAATTTTAACAATGGGAAAGTCCCAGAATATGATCTGTTATGGTCTCAAAAAAAAAAAAAAAAAAGCTATATTCCTTTCAGGCATGAATGTTGGCACCAAATTGGGGAGAGAGACAACCACAAAAAAAAGGCGAGCGAGAGCGAGAGAGAGAGAGAGAGAGCGAGAGCGAGAGCGAGAGAGAGAGCGGAGTCATGATGATGACTGTGGAGGTGACTAGTTGTGTGGCCAGCACTGGGGCGAACCTCGCTCAGCGGAAATGGGTGGGCAGGAAAAACCGGCCTTAGAAACAAATGCACCTGTCAGCGCGGCATAACCGCCTGCAGCAAGACACAGTCCTGTGGGAGTCTGAGCCTCTGTAAAACACGCTACGCTGGAGGTGTGCTTAAGAGCCGCAGTGTGACAGGGAACTAAGCAGATGGGGGCTGAACGAAGGCTCTGAGTGTGTATACACAGTACACACATGATATATGTTGGTTGCAGTGATACTCCTGCATATGTGTGCTTATGTACTGTATATATGAATACATATTATGAATGCATGAATGCATTTAACAGGCCTAGTGTAGATACATAAATGGTATGACTGGATGACAGATCTGCATACACACATAGTGACGCACGCACTGACACACACACACACACACACACACACACACACACACATATACACAGTGAAATGTGCAGTGTAAAATGAACTCTGATAGAACTCAGGTGTAGAGCGGCATACAGCCCAGTTGTAAAGCGGCACATGGCCCAGTTGTAGAGCGGTAAATGGCCCAGGTGTTGAGTGGTGCACAGCCCATATGTAGAGCGGTGCACGGCCCAGGTGTAGAGCGGTGCATGGCCCAGGTGTAGAGCGGTGCATGGCCCGAGTGTAGAGCAGCGCTTTAGGTGTTTTTGTAGAACTGGTGTAAATTTGGACAGGCGTGGGGTTCGTGTCTGCCCGCGTTTCTATTCTGGCTTAATGATGCCTCTACCCCCCGTATACCCTGTCCCGCTGCTTGTTTCCGCAGAAACTAACCCGAATATGATTATGTATCTCAATCATATTTAAACAGCAGCAGGAGGCAGGAGTTGGAGGTGCTGGTGTATGAGAGACAATCACTCTCTCTTTTTACATTTCTCCTTTGTTTTCATATGGAGTGCCTTCCGCTCTCTCTTTCTCTCTAACGCTTTCCCTCTCTGTTCACCTCCTTCACCTACATTATAGCCCTGTCCCACCCTGCCAACTTCTTACTGCGCTCTCTTTCTCTTTTTTATCCCTCTCTCTCTTTTCTTCTCTTTTCTTCTCTCTCTCTCTCTCTCTCTCTCTCTCTCTCTCTCACTGGGCTAGCTGGCACACAGAACTGCTATTTAGGGTCTAATGAGGTTCCTCTGGGCAAGAGGAGCTCTCCCAGTGGTCTGCGTAATTCTAGCGGAGACGAGCCAATCAGGGACCAGCTGCCCATTCAGGAAGCTGCGTTTAAAAAACGGGAGGGGGGGCTAAATCGGAGCCATTTAGTGGTTTAGAATCAGCAGGTAATTTGAGGGGGTGTAGGGGGGTGCAGAGCTGTTTTTTGATGTTGGGGTGCTGTAACCCCCCTGGCTCCAGTGGAACAGCTGTAACACAACAAAGATGTGTAATTACCATAATTAGCCAATTAGCCTGCCAACCATTTCCACATTATAATCACCACCCTCCCCCTCCCCCCTCTTTCCCACACCCCCATCCTCTCTGGAAATTACAGGTGTCAGAGAGTTCCTAGCCGAGCTGTAAAACTTTTTGCGGGTGTTTTGTAGAGTTTGTGGTGGTCTGTGTGTATGTGCGGGGGTGGGGTTAGCCAGAAGGAAGGAAGGAAGGAGGGTCTCCTTTTTAATTCCTCTCGTTCTGACCACCGCTGAATTTTTGGTCTCCAAGCCAGGGAAAATTAAAGCCTTTCTGCTTCAACTATACAGACAGACAGACACACACACATTTACATTACATTACTTCAGCGGAGCGACTTACAATACCAAGGACCATGCACATGAGTTATATGGACAGTGACACAGATCAGAGTAACTAAACTCTGGCCAATGACAGTGTACATAATATATTCAGATCTTTGGGTCCGTACATTATTATGTTTAGGACGCTGCTTCCTGCTCCGCTCTAAGTGCCCGATCGGCCCTGATTCGGCCACACAGGGAGCCCTCCTGGTCTGGCGGCTGCTTGTATGAGCATTGCTTCCGTTATTATGCATTATATATTTGGATTTGTCATTTTGTTTTACATTCCCTTGTGCGTTTTTTCACTGAGGCGCAGACATTCATAAGTACAGTGTATTTAAACATTTTCTCTGCCCTAGATTTGTGTTGCTCGGCTGCCTCGACTACAGCACTTGCTCTGATTAAGTTTTGTCACTGTTTATGAAATCTCATAGTCTATGCTTCTGGTACTTCAAAAGAAGAGATGGGTAAAAAAAGAGAGATTCCCATAAAATACCTGCCGCCCCACAGTCGGAGTACGTTCACATGGCAGAGGACAGCCGCGCGTGGAGGTAAAAGATGAGGATGAAAGATTATATGCAGGAGATACATCATGGGGTGATCTCTGTTCTTGACCGCGTGGCCAACATTCCCAAATATGGGACACGTGGGGGGAAGGGTGAGTGAGGGTGGTTATTTATCAAATTAATTACATTCGCAGCTCACAGTTACCATATGGTTGCTTAATTAGCAGGTTATTCACAAGATCATTATCTAGCGGCTTGGTTTTTGAAGCAGTTGTCAGAGTAATTCATTGATGTCGGGTTACAGAGGACACTGGGAAGTGCAGGACGCAGGGACGCCCCATACGGGCTAAAATAAAAGGTTTCAGGACCGTTAGCCACCCCGGTGTAGCTGCGGGGTTCTGGATGGATTCGGTTCCGCTCTGCGACCTTTTGTGTGTTGCCATGGCGTCGCCCATCTGTCCGTCTTGTCCCGCTGCCAGGTGGTGCCACGAACCATCGTGCGCGAAAATAGGGTGAACGTATCCTCACCTCCGCCTGCTGCCATATGGTTTAGTGAACCTGATTGCCCACTTGTGTTTACTGGCTGTCTGGACCCTGCCCCGCCCCGCCCCGCCCCGCCCCGCCCCACCTTGCCCTGGACAGCCCCTCCTGGAACCGCAGGAAGGCCGCCTACAAACTTCTGTTTACTCTGTTGAAGTGGTTACTCAGTGTGTGGTCTTTATATTTTTGCCCAATATATAACGTGATCAGAGTTATACATGAAAGTAATACATGTGAGTTATACAAGAGAGTTATACATGTGAGTTATACATGAAAGTAATACATGTGAGTTATACAAGAGAGTTATACATGTGAGTTATACAAGAGAGTTATACATGTGAGTTATACATGAAAGTAATACATGTGAGTTATACAAGAGAGTTATACATGTGAGTTATACATGAAAGTAATACATGTGAGTTATACAAGAGAGTTATACATGTGAGTTATACAAGAGAGTTATACATGTGAGTAATACACGAATCCCATGCAGACCCAGAGTTCTTTCAAAATGGTAAAGGTTTGTGTGTGTAGGTTTGTTTGTAACCTGGAGAGCTGGTATGTGTGTGTTTGTATTTGTAAGCCGGGGAGCTATTGTGTTTATATTGTGAAGATGGGCTTTTTCCTCAAGCCTCTGTGACGTAACAACTTAATTTGGCCAATTATTTGCTTGGGTCATGGCTGGTTTTTATGTTGTTTCCAGTGATACATCACCGTTGAGTGTTTTATTTGTGCCCTGTGAACGGTAATTACATTATCGCTGTGTACTGTGGAGAATGCATGAGGCTGAGACTATGGTACAGTCCTTTTAAAACATTTATTTTTTTCCACACACACTGAGACTGGTACAGTCTTTATAAAACATTTATTTTTTCCACACACACTGAAACATTTATTTTTTCCACACACACTGAGACTATGGTACAGTCCTTTTAAAACATTTATTTTTTTCCACACACACTGAGACTATGGTACAGTCCTTTTAAAACATTTATTTTTTTCCACACACACTGAGACTATGGTACAGTCCTTTTAAAACATTTATTTTTTTCCACACACACTGAGACTATGGTACAGTCCTTTTAAAACATTATTTTTTTCCACACACACTGAGACTATGGTACAGTCTTTATAAAACATAATTTTTGTTTCACACACACTGTGACCATCGTGCAGTATATATTGTTTTAGACTATGTTACAGTCCTTATAAAACCTCTTTTTCACACACGCTGAGTACATGGACTTTGTGTCGCTGTGTGCAGCTGTGTTACTGTGTTGCTGTGGCACTCGCTGTCTCCAGCCATACCCTCCTGGCTGGCGTTCAACCCTGTCAGGTTGCACAGTGTGATGATAACTAATAACACCCCCAACGTTTTTCATCATAATCCACCGGCTGTCCGCTGCCCCTGTTTACTTTGGCCAGAGAGCAGAGCTTCTTCACAGAGCCCTGAGAGAGAGAGAGAGAGAGAGAGAGAGAGAGAGAGAGAGAGAGAGAGAGAGAGAGAGGACAAGAGCAATAGGGGGAGAGTGAGAGATGAAGTGTGATGGAGAGAAAGAAAGAGAAGCATTCCGAGGAATGTGGACACCGGTCCCTCTAACGCCTCACTGCCGTTGGCACCTCGGCTGAGCTGGAGACAGGCAGGAATATTTTTTCAATTTCTGGAAGAAAAATAATTTGCTATTTTCTCAGACAATTTTTTCTCAAGTATGATTTCTTTATTTATTTTGCTCATCTTGGTTTCAGTTGTGTGTGCAAAGGGGACGATTTCAATTAAAAGTTGTTCTTGAAGCTTTTGTCAGGTTGCCACTCAATGAGGAGATGAGGTTCTAAAATTAAATGAAGTCCTAGACCTTGTGCTGTCTTGTTGAGAAATTAGTCTTTTTGGAAGGGTACTGAACTGCTGTGTGTGTGTGTGTGTGTGTGTGTGTGTGTGTGTGTGTGTGTGTGTGTGTGTGTGTGTGTGTGTGCAAGTCCATGTGTGTGTATGCATGTCTGTGTGTGTTTGCGTGTCTGTGTGTGTTTAGTGGCGTCTGGTCATTGTTTCTGTGGTGTAAATAAAAGTCCTGGCTCTGGAACAGTAGTTGGTGTTTAGTGCTTACTGAGGTTTGGGAATCAAAGTTCAAACTGAGTGAAATAAGTAGAACAGGAACAGAAGATGGTCCTCACAAGTTCCATTTTACACACCGTGTGTATATTAACATATGGGGACGCTGGCACAAGTGAGGCTGCCCAACAGACAAGTGTAACTGAGATTGAGTGTGTACAATGTTTTCATCTGTGTGTTTATTTGAATATGGTGAATTTGACACAGAGAATAAACACCATGGATCGGTCCTCACACTATCTGGTTTTTATCAAGGACTCCATTGCTTTTTACACGTCTGTTTTGGGGGGAATTTTTGGAACAAGAAATGAATTTCTTTTGTACTTTGCCTTTCGAAGGCATATTACGAAAGTCTTGACTCTTAGAGATGTTTTGCTCGTTGGAATGCTCTAATGCTCAGAGAAATCATTTCACAGAAATCATTTCCCAACATCACAGAGTGCATGTTGTGAGAACGTTTTTCAACTGCGGCATACTTTCTCAGACTTAAACTCTTCAGAGGGCGAGTAATCAACATCTGGAGAGGTTTGGGCTTAAATATAGGATTATTATGATGGATTTATAGTCCTGCCCTATTATTTCGCAAAGCTAGAATATTAAGCATTTATGGCCTCAAATCCCTATACTAGCTTGTAGAATCAAAGAATGTCGAGTGTTAAACCTCCAACTAACTCGTACAACTCAGATGTGCGTGCGATTTCAACAAATTGCTGAGATAGTCTGGGATGTTTCTTTATAAAGTGTGTTTCATTTCTTAAATTCCTTCATTCATTCATTCATTTGAATGTTTGCATTTTCTAAAGTAGACTTTGTAAAGCTTGAATAAAAGCGACTTGCTTCATCTTTTTTTTAATGAATTCTTTCCTCGACAGGTTTCACCGCGGAGACTACCACATCGACGTGTGCATTAATGACTACCTGGACGTCTTCTGCCCGCACTACGACGACACGGTGCCGCAGGAGAGGACGGAGCGCTACGTCCTGTACATGGTGAACTACGACGGGTACAGCACCTGCGACCACACCTCCAAGGGCTTCAAGCGATGGGAGTGCAACCGGCCGCACTCGCCCAATGGCCCGCTCAAGTTCTCCGAGAAGTTCCAGCTCTTCACTCCCTTCTCGCTGGGGTTCGAGTTCCGGCCCGGGCGGGAGTATTATTACATTTGTGAGTATAGTCGGTGACAACATCTATAGAGCCTGCATAACAGTGCCATGAAGTGGCTAGTCTGGAGACCTTGGTCTTTAGCCCAGTGGGCTAATCGTTTTGTGTTGAGAGGCTATTCTACCTCTGTTAGAATAGCACTACAAATCTGGGGATTCCTTCACTCTCAGCCACTCAAGATGTATTTTTTCCCATCCTGTTTAAAATGGATGGTTAATTTGATATACTAATTGGTTTATTTTGTGTATTTATATTGATTTATGTTAGTCATCTGAGAAGGAGATAAACCGCCTCTTTAACACTCAATCAAAGTCTGTCATAGTGTGGGGCGCAGTGGTTTAAATGACGTTCGTTTGTTTCAGTAGCTGCTACATCACAGGCTTAGCAATTCTGTACATTTTCACGGTGCGAGGTTTGAAGATGAGCGTTTAATGCTGCGTTGAGAACACAGCGGGCTCGCCCGTGCCAAAGAGTGATCATGTTACTCAGAAGTTTGGCAGACAAAGTGAAAAAATAACAATAAGCTGGGGAAATCGTCTGGCCTTCGATCGTCCTTCTTCTAAGGAGGCTTTGTGGTAAATGTAGTTTCAGCGATTTTAGCCTGCCAGCAGAAGGCCTTCTGCAAACAGCCATCTAAACCTGTGTTTTCACAGCCAGCGCTGGTCTCCAGGACAGGGCGGCCACAGGAGACGGAATAAGACGCGCTTGATCCAGCTCACTCCGAAATGAGCCGCCATGTTAGAATGCAGTCTGAAAACTGCTCAAACGCATGATTAGGTGCCTCAGAAAGAAATGGAAAGTAGGAAACTATCCTGGAAAATGTGGTAAATGGGCTCAACACCAATACATTTTTATAAAAATAATGTTGATGCTGAAACCTAGCTAATGAATTTATTAAAAACGATTGGAAAGGACAGCACTCCTCAGTGGGAATAAACCTTTCACAGTTAGGGCCTGATCAACTGAGACGTTTACCGTGTGCAAAACCTTTTAGCACAAAGCAAAACCAATAACATGGCCAGTGCAGTGCAGCTGTTTTGCCTGGGAAATGGCCCTTTGCTAAGCAGATAAATACATGAAAAAAATTAACAAATAAAAAATCTTTAAGGAGAATATTTCTTTTCAGCACAAGAAGCAGACAGGCCTGAAACACAAGCCGATTTGGTATAGAAATGTGAACGCACTGTATCCCAGCGGCCGCTTCACGTGGCAAGTAAAGTTTTAATCCGAGCGCGATAATGCTGCTGAACTCCGAGTCTCTCAGCGATACCGGTTAGACTCGCCGGACTGGGAAGACGGAGGCGATAGTCTATATGCAAGCGATACTATTTGGCAGTCCTAATAATTGCATCTTTTGATATGAGAGGTATCAAGATTTTTTTTAAATAACACATGCACACACACACACACACACACACACACACACACACACACAAACAAACAAACACACACTAACAAACACTCACACTAACGCATACACACCTACACACACACCTACACACACACACACACACACACACACACACACACACACACACACACACACACACATTAGAAGATAAGGAAGTCGAGGCTAGGCTCTTTTGATAATATCCAGTGCTGTTCAGTTCATTTCAGTTCAATAGTGTTTTATTTACAGTATATGGAACCATTCACAGACACTGTTACAAAGGGACATTTGGAGACTATATACCATAGCTGTTTACATATACATACATACAGTATATATGTATGCATACAATATGTACATAATGTAATAGTTTATCAAAAGCTAAAATGTATTCTGAAAAGTCTTTTGTGTGTTTAGTCACAGTGAGTGACTTGCGTGATAAACGGCTCAGGCTTTTTCTGTGCTGATATCAGAATTGGGAGAATGCACACAGTACCCACAATGCACTTCACAGCCTGGTTTATGAATGTGCATCTTTAAAGATGAAGGTGCTTAACCCGACAACCACAAAGAATCTTCTGCTTATTATGCCTCCTTCTTTTTCGTCTGTCCTTGTCTGTGTTCGTGTGTGTGTGTGTGTGTGTGTGTGTGTGTGAGAAAAAGAGAGAGAGAGAGCGAGAGAGAATGTGTGATTGGTGTGTGACAGAGAGATTAAGAGAGAAAGGCATTTTGTCTGTGTGAGAAAGAGTGAAAGGATGGGGTGTGCTTGTATGTGGTCAGTTTGAGTGTGTGTCTATGTTAGGGTCAGTGTGTGTGTGTGTGTGTTGTACAGCCATTGGAAACGCTCTCCTAAACATTTCCCCTCAGATTTAAAAAGTGTAAAAAGCCTGAGATTAGATTTTTTATTTTAATTTGGTTTCTTCCCTCTTCTCTTGAATAGTATTTGGACCTATACCTATATGCTAGACTCCCATGAAATCTCACTTCAGAAATCCTGCCCACCCCAGGCCCACTCAGGACTCGGGGGGGGGGGGGGGGGGTTGCTGCGGTGACAGAGAGGGGGCGGGGTGTAGATGGGACAGGGGGTGTAGGCGGGCAAGATGACCCCTCGTTCATCACAGGCCATTTGCGTAGTTGGAGTTTTTGGCACCGGAGCCATCCAGAATAACGGAACGAGCGCTCAGAACATCTGAGGCATCCTGGGGAAAATAAAACAAACAAAACTCGACAACCCACACCAAACCCCGAGCCAGGGTCGCGGCGGGGTCGGGATTTTTACTTATTTAAATATGAATCATTCCTCCCACTGTCTGAGTCACAATACAATCAGGTAAAAAAACAAAAAAAAACAGTAATACTAATAAACTTTTAGAATGTTTTTTTTTTTTTTAGTTATGCAACCGTTATCTGGAGCGCCCAGCGTTCCCAGAAGACTCTTGGTTCCGTCTCCATCCCGATAATGAGGGGAGATGTTTTACAAAGAGCCGTATAAAAGAGAGGTCCTCCCAACTGTGGAAATGAGGGCAAAACTCTCGCCCCCTTCCATCCGTGCCCTAGTGTGCTCAGAGGTGCGAGTCAGCTCTCGCCCATTACAATTTTATTAGATGTTTTCGTTCCCCTCAGACGCATGATATCGCTTATCTTCCCCACCGCTCCATCACTCCCTCGACGATTCCCCGGGGTCCCCCTTCTCGTTCGGAGGCGGCCATAAGACCCATCGACCGCGCCGTTGTCTGACAGAGGGGCGGGCTCGGATTGAGCGTCGCAGGGGAGACGCCGGCGGTGTTGATTGGTCCTTCCGTCGTCTTTACCGTCTTTTACACCCCCACCCCACGGTTTGATTGAAGTTGTGTGCCGACGGTATCCCCGAGAATGGGCCCGGGAGATTAGCCAATCTCTGGAGAGGAGCGAAGGACTGCCGGGAGGAGAGGGAGGTAGAGGAGGACAAGGAGGAAGAGGAGAAGGGGAGGAGAGAGGGGTCGTGCTGTCGTTGACGCGATGTGGAATACTGATCCGATGACCCGCGGCAAGCGCGCTTCTCAGACACTTCTGTGCGTCCGGACGTACATTACCAGCTGAATGATCACCACCATTATCATTCCCATCATCATCATCATCATCATCATCATCATCATCACTGGCACCGTGCCTTGCATACAGAGTGTACTGTCCAAAGGGGACCTGTAGATGCACTTCCATATGCATGATTTTAACTGCAGTACTGCTGCAACCAGGTCACACAAAGGGCAGGAAACCCACATCCACCTGGCTGGGTAGTTAGAGCTGGCCACTACATCGCACCTGTGTTTGTGTCTAGAAGTGCAAGGCACATTGCGGTTCTTTAACAGATATATGCTTTATTTAGTGGAATGTTTTTATATATTTTTGTCGTGGACCCTGGTCTTTAGCCCAGTTTTATGGTTGGACTCCGTTTCTGGGAGTAAAGTCACGACTCTTCTGTTTCAATAATTAAGTGCACCGACACTTTTTTGTTCGTTTGTAATTTAGACCAATTTGGATACTCATACGTTAACTTGTCAGTTAATCCGCTTTTACTGTTATACTTGTACAACACACTGACATATGTACTGTGTAATACGCCACAACTATAATCTTCAGATTGGATGTATTACTTACACGTATGTAGTTTAAAAGAAGCTGAGTGAAGATGTCAGGCTAATTACGGTTTGTAATTAAGAGCAGATTCCACAGACTGGCCTTAGGGACTCGGCTGAGACGCACGACGTGAATCCGCAGACAGGAGACCGACCGCTGCATTCAATATAACCTCCCCGTACCCCCATTAATTTTCTCAAAGCAGCCGGCTCCCGAGTGTTTTATTCTTCTGTTGGGGAAGGGGAGCAGGATTGTTCCGGAACAGGACTTCTGCCCCCTGTACTGTCAGAGCAGCGCAGGAATTCGACACCCCGGCGTGACACCGCGTGAGCACCACGCCGCTCTCTCTCGGGCCTTAGGGGTGACGCAGTTCCATGATTCAACCGCTTGAAATTCCGTCAACAAAGCGCGCTTGTGTAACTGCAGCGAAACAAAAAAAACAAAACAACAACTCTCTCTTCCGAATACTCGCGGGGGTTAAGAACAACGAAAACAAACGCGGCGGAGACGAGGAGGCGCCGTGGACCCCGAGCCGTTTGTACAAACGGTCAGTCAGAATGCGCCGCGGCCGGTACCATCCCGATATAACTCAGCGTGGGGTGGGGGGGGCGGCAAAGCTGGGTTTGCTTTAAGGGCGTGAGAAACGCGCGGTCTCCGTATTCGCGTACAAATGCGGAGCGCTTAGTCTGTGGGGAGGCGGGAGTGCCAATGACTTAAATGAAGCGCTTTAAGTGCAGGAACACATCAGCAGACACGGCGGCCCTCCAGGATTTGAGTTTGAGATCCCTGCTTTAAGGACTTTCGCACCGCGAGCGAACGTTGGGCATGAGAAAGCCGCGGCCTTCGCGTTCACGGCGTGATTAGTCTGCGGGGAGGCAGGGGCGACGGCGCTCGCGGGAAAAGGAGCGGTTCTTCTGTTCTCACGTTTTTTGCCGTGTAATATAACGGCAGCCTAGAGGAGGGCAGCGAGAGGAAAGACATTAGACTTGATTGATTTTTATATCTGGCCTTTGGATAAAGATGAAGATGGCAGATTGTCCTTAGCGGGAGAGCCTCTCTGTATCATAAGTTCCATTCCTCTTTTTCCCCTGGGAGGTGAACGCGGGAAGGTTTGATTTGTCGTCTTTTTGATAAAATTACACGTCGGAGGCCTTGGCCCAGGATTCGTCTGTCCGAGCGGCTGAAACGGGTTAATCGAGGCAAGCGAGCGGCAGATAAAATCAAATTCAGCTCGTAATTCTTATTTATTTATTTATTTATTTTGACAGCCAGGGTTTTCAGCCTGAAAAGGTAAATTGTCCATCAAAAGGATGCTGCGTGATTTCTTATCTGGGCCCCTACAGTTTTCTCTTTCTCTCTCTCACTCTCTCTCTCTCTCTTTTTCTCTCTCTTTCTCTCTCTCTCTCTCTCTTCCCTTCCTTTCCATTTCTCTCTCTTCACATCTTCTTTTCTTTAACTATCTCTGTTCTTCTTTCTCTCTCTGTCTCTTCCCATTTCGCTCTCTCCTCTTTTTCACTCTATCTTTCCCCCTCTCATTTTTTTCTCACTTTCAAGTTCTCACTTTTCCTCCTGTCTTTTTTTCTCTGTTTTGTCTGTGTGTGTGTGTGTGTGTGCTTTCTCTGCGGGCGATAACATAGACGCCCTGGTTAGGGCCCTTTGGGAAGAAACAGGAAGCCGCATAATGCGCCGCACATCTGTGAGCGATTGGGCGGGGTGTGTGAACAGTGTCGCGCGGAGCTGATGGGCCCGGCTGCAGGCAAAGCCCCGCCCCCTCCTCCCTGGGGAGGGGGTCAAAGGTCAGCGTGCACTGACAGCTTAAGTGAACTCTGGATCCCAAAAATGCTTGAGGCTGCACATTTTTCTAATATAGAGAATCTGCAGTCTGATGCTAATCTGGAGAAGGGCTCGATGCCCAATATCAAAAGGGCCTTTCTGTGAAGAAGGAGTGTGTGTGTGTTTGTGTGTAAGAGAAAGAGAGAGAGAGAGAGAGAGAGACAAGAAAGGAGAGCTGAGTTGCTTGAGGGAAAAACCGCAGATGCATTTGCTGACCTGACTGGTCTGTATCTTATATTCTCATCATCTGTACACATTTAGTAATTTGTTGAGTAAATGGAGATGTGTGTGTAACAGAAAGAATGGGCAGAATGGTTTGTAAATATGTGTGGCAGATGAGTCGGCTTAAATCTGTGGTTTGGATGCATGCATTTAGCGCAGACAGGAATAGCACTGGAAAATGGTTTATTTCCAGTCTTCTTTCCAACTCAATGTTGGTTCATTTGTGCGGTTCTGCGGTCATGTCTTACTCCTCACCCCACTGTACATGCGCACGCTTGTGTGTGTGTGTGTGTGTGTGTGTGTGTGTGTGTATGCGTGAGTATATATGCATTTGTTGGAAGGTGTTCCTCAAGGCTAGGTAATGTCAGCCGTGAGAATCTTCAGGTTCGGAGCTCAATTTAAAAATAAAGGAGAAAGGCCCATCCTTCTGGCCGGTTGGCCTGCCATTACTCATTAGCTGCTGAGGTAAGTAACACGACACGTGTTTGCCGGAAAAAGAAAAAAACACGAGAGAAAAAAAATCTACAAAAGAATTTTTTTGAACCACCCAGAAACTAATCATCACCTCCTGTTTTTTTTTTTTAAGAAAATAAGATCAAAACAAGTTTTCTGAAACACGAGAATCGATTTGTTCGACTTCAGAGAGAGCGCCACTTCTGGTGTTCCTAATGAGAGCAGGACTTAGCGGCTTAGCCAGATCCCAGAACGCAGGAACAACAGGTTTCTCTGTCGGGAGGGATGAGACGGTTCTGCTCGCAGGGATGACGGAAACGCGCCTGCTTTGTCATTCTCGCTGTCGTACCTTTAGTTCTTACCTCCTGGTCCCTCCCCAGCTGGATACAGAGACATTTAGAAAATTGCCTCTGAATTTAAGGACATGACCCACAAGTGAAGGGGAGGTTTTTTTTTCTCCCATGATGCTCCACAGCTGTGACCTAACCCCCTCACCCCCACTCAGATCTTCCCACTTTTTTTTTTCTCTCTCTCTCTCTCCCTCTTTCCCTCCTGTTTCTTTCTCTGCTTCTCTTTCTCACCTCCCCCATCATTCACAATCTATTCTTTCATAAAAAAAAAATTCTCCCTCTTTCTGCTCTCATATATCTCAGTTAATCTCTGCAAGATTTGCCCTGTAACCCTGCACTTTTCTTGAGTGTTTTCAGTAATTTTACTGCTCTGTTTATCCCTGTAGTGTTACACTTTTCCCGTGTTTTCCCCTGTAATTTAACACTTTTTTTTGCTCTTCTCCGTAATTTTACACTTTTCTTTCCCCTGTAATTTCACATTTTCCTGAGCTTTTCCTGTTGCCACACACACACGTTTCCCTGGGTTTGCCCTGTGTGTGCACTTGCCAAGTGGTCTCCTTAGAGGAGATGTTGGCATGTTCGTTGGCAGCCGAAGTGAAGTGTTTTTGGGCATCTTGAAGGGAAAAGAGCCCACTGCGTCTCGTCCGCTTGGCCGAGTGCTGTTTTGAATCAGGCAGACGGCTTCCTTTCCAAAAACCCGACCGGGGCAAAATTAAATCACAGACAATATTGCTTGTGGGGAACATTTTTAAGGGCTGACAAACTGGTCGTTTCGGTAAGTACCAAGCGTTTAAGGGCATTTTAAATTTAACCCTTCATCTCCCCGCAAACGTCGAAGATCAAAAGCGGAGTCGGGTGACCTGATTGATACCAGCTGGGGGTCCCACCAATCTGAACGGAGACACGCGCTGTGTTCCCGGGTGACCACTTTCGGAATACCAATGCATCATGGGAAAGCTAGCAGGGAGAGCGGGGGATTCTGGGAAAATCCAAACTTGACCCCCAACGCTTTTCATGTAATGCCTGTACATTTAACTGTGCATGTAACTGTACATTGAACTGCTTTCTCTGCTCCTACGCACTGCAGTTAGGCCCTCTGTGGCAGCCTGTGGAAGTGGTCCTTACGAGGCAGGTGAACGCGATGGGCTCTGTCCAACCAAAAACTTTCCCTGGGTTGGCTAGTTTTTGGTCCCCAGAGAGGACAGCCAGAGACGTGCTTACGTTAATGTATATATGCACGGGTAATAAGGAATGGCTGTCATATACATTTGATATAATTGTATAATGGTAAAATATGATCTGCTGTTGACGTACTTGGAGGGACTGAGTTTCCTCCAGACACGGCCGGAGAATAAAAGCATTCCCCAGGTTTGACACTGTTCCATCTGGAACAAAACTTTACTTTTTTTTTTGCGGTAGAGAAACTGCATATTAATCTAGAAATGCTTCATTATTTCTCTTTGTCTCTTTCCCTTTCTCTCAATCTGAAATCCTAAGTAAATACCTCCTAGCAGTAACGGCTTTTGACCACTAGGGACAGTAGAGAGGTAAATGCCATCATTGTCGTTGCTGCTATCATAGCCAGGTTTTTAATAGAGAATTAGTGCTAACTGAACATTGTATAATGTTACATTTATTGGAACCCTTCCCTCTTCATCTCTTCTTTTGATAAGTCATACAGGGTGAACGCACCCGGGGAAATGCTGTTATCCTGTAAAACTGGTCGCTTTGCCAGAATTTTTAAATTATCTTTTGAAGAATAACAGGCGAATTTAAACCCGTTCCCTCTGTTCTTCAGCGGTAGGATGCCCGGTAGCGTTGTTAATTGTCATCCGTAAATTGCGCTTGGCGTGCGGTTTATTTAAAGCTCCGCTGAGTGCTGTGGGACAATCCGGAGTCTAAAAAAACACCTGCCCCTGTTTCTGGGGCGTCCCGTGAATGCCGTTGCCCTTCGGGGCGGTGGTCAGGGACAGCGTGTTTGAGCGCGCTCGTGGATGGGAACGAGAATAGCAGGTGTTGATGTTACCGACTGACGAGGAGAGCAGGCTCTTGCACGTCTGACGCGATCCTCCGAACAAAATGAAACTTACACGCGAACTTGATATTGCGCTCAACCCTTCTCAAGTGAGGGTAAAGAGGCTCTCGGAACCGGCGCCTCGGATTAGAGCTCGAGTCAAAAATGTACATGCTTCTTTTTTTACGAGGCGCTTTAAGAGAGTTATTGTCTCTGGAGAAATTATCAACAGTTTGTTTCACAGTTAGGCCTATTTTAAAGGTGCGGTAACAATTTAGAACTTTTTTGGAAATAAATACATTAAAGGCATTTAATATGTGAAAACGAATAACTGGGGACTTTATAACTATTAAGCTCATATCAAATGTCATGGACCATGCTGGGCTAAAACATTAATGTTTTTATTAATGCGTGAGTTTTAGTTTTCTGCACTGAACGGTGCTTTTTAACCTTGCTGTGTGACAGAATCCAGTCAGAATTTGGCACATTTGGTCAGATTTTTTTTACTCAAAAATATAGCTGTGATAAACTCTGTTTACACACAAACAAACACAAAGCACTGTGTGCTGATGGATCTCTGGAAACGATATTCAAAATAATTACAAGTACGGCTAATTAAGGGGGAATGATAAGATCCTTAATTATCCATGAAATATCACAATGGTATACCTCATACTTTTACTTATTTTTTATTTATGGTTTTTTATTAACTTGCTCTGCAAAATGAGAAAAACGTGGCCTTGCTTTGTAGTTTATACAAAATATGTTTTCATATTTTTACTGCAGAAATTATGATTGAACATTCTGACACTGAGAGAAGAGGCTTGTCCATTGTCCAGGCGCCAGCAGACCATAATTATCTTCACCAGACACTTGGCTGCTGTTTCTATGGTGATCATATACGGTTTGGTTCCACAAGACCGCAAGAGCTGTCTTACTGCGTGTGTGTGTGCGTGCGTGTGTGCGTGTGGCTGCATGCGGTTCAGTTTAGACTTACAGCACTTTGATTTCCGTCTAAGGGGATTTTGAACTTGCATTTAAGATGTTCACTTTGTGGATTAAGGAGGAAGAGGTGCAGGAGAAGGAAGATGACCCATCACAAGCGCCATGTTTCCTTTCTGGGGCCCACAGTACTGGGGGGGGGGGCGGGGGGTTGAATATTAAAACTTTATTTGTTCTGCTAAATACACGGGAGAGGGAGGGGGAGCTCATGAAAGGAGGCAGCCTACAGAGCTGGAACAGACAATAGAGGCTGTGATGCTATAATTGGACCGACAGAGAGGAGCTGAGGGAGGTGACCAGGGCAGGGTGGGGGGGGGGGGGTATCCGAGCAATGAATCCTGTCAGGCGGGAAGACAAAGAACCCACAGCTGGGACGGGCTGAGAACATGGCACCGGACTGCGCCGCGTTGACGAGAAAGTGATGGATACGGTCTTGTGGGCCAGGAACACGCCGGAATGTTCTAAAGACTACATATGTTGACAGAGGGATATTCAAATGATGCAGGACCTAAGGAGGCCTCTTCAGTTAGGGGGGGGGGGGGGGGGTGCATGAAGGGCTATTAACCATTTGGAGCAGATGCGTGCTTCTTTGCCTCTGCTGACATGCTGTGTTTCATTCAATTTCAATTTCGCCTCTGATTTACAAAGAATGTGCACACATTTAGCTGATTTTCACGTTATGCCCTAGATCTTGCACAATCCTGTCTGATTCCACACATGTGGGTCACATGCGTGAAGAGTGGTTGTATCTAGAAAGGACTCACCATCATGACTGCCTGACATTAACTGTGCAGAGGGTTGAGTGAAACCTTGTTTCACCATTGTACCCGTTGTCACACAGAAAATTTGCTCAGATAAATAATCTAAAATCGCTCTGCCAAAAATGAATCACTCCAAAGAAAACTTTCTAATTTATTTTTGATAAATGGCTTTGCCAACACTTACTGTTGACCGGTGGTTGTACATATGGGCTTTTCTGCAATGTTCAATAACCAAAACCTCTAAACAAGATGGAAGGTCTGATCCGTTTCACTGAAAGGCAGACAGAAGGACGTATCCACGTCCCTGACAGACACACCAAATATCCATAATATAGAATACATAAATATAAATAATATCAGTAACTTTGATTGAAGCACAGTCCCTCTGGTGAGAAATTGCGCCTCAGTGTTTGTGTCAAGGCTGTGTCAAGCGTTACTTATGCAACCAAGGTCTCCTGCACGCTTCAAACTGAGGACCGCAATAGCCACTCGGCACAACAAGAGGTATGATTAGCCAGCTGAGCTAAAGACCAAGGTCCACTGCCAAAGGAACTAATCACACACTTACTGCTTCTCCAGTGGCGACATCACACTCTGTAGCAGGTGTCTGCATGCTGACTGTAATCTCTGAACTCCGCCACGAAATGCACACTTGGCCTAATTGCTTGTTGTTGCTTCCCTCCTAATGACCGATTCTTTCTCTCTGTCTGTTTGTCTTTCTGTCTGTCATACTTTACAGCCTCCACAATCGCAGAAAACGGGAGAAAAACATGTCTGAAGCTGAAGGTTTTTGTCCGAACATCAAGTAAGTCTTGTCCCACAAAAGCAATTCCAACAAAACATCGCATGATTTCCTGTGCATTTTGATAGAAATTATATGTTCTTATATTTACTCTTAACATGTTTTTACAAAAAAATAAAATAAAATCCCCTTTAATGATTGGTTAGCTGCACTGTACACTATGTCAAGTTTGCATATCTCATGACCGCTTTGTTACTGTAAATTTCTGGCGGTTTGCTGCTGTGTCTTTGACTTGTGTAAAGACGGATTGCAACTTTAAAAAAAAATTTTCAGTGGTGTCATGAGCTTTTAGCAGAGGTTTTCTTTTGAGGGGCGGGGTCACAAATGTCACTAACCTGTTTGGCTTACCGTCTCTATTTCTGTTTTAGACAGCTGTGTGAAAACTATAGGCGTTCACGATCGCGTTTTTGATGTTAACGACAAAGTAGACAATTCATTAGAACCAAGAGGTTAGTATGGCTTAGAAAATCTTAATTTTTAAAAAAATGATGATGTTCTTATGTTTATTCTACACAAACACACATATACGCATACACACACGCACGCAGGTGCCCACATACACACGCACACACACATGCATAAGCATGCATATTGCACACACACACACACACACACACACGCACACACACACACTCTCACAAACACACACACACACACACATACACACGCTCTCACAAACACACAGTCACACACACACACACAGTCTCACAAACACACACATACACAACACACACACTTTTTTCTCCTTCCGTTGCTGCTCAGTTCTCTCCCGTCCTAGCATGGTAGCATGGCCATCATGTTAGAAAGCTTGGCTTTGCTTTGGCTGATGCTGCTGTCCTGCTGTGGTCATATTAGTGATGGTCCTCAATCAAGTGCATCAATCCCTCATCTCAACCATTGTTATCACAACTAGAAACGCGTTCACGCTACGCGCTATCATCAGTGCTGGGAGAATGAGCTTTAACTAGGGCCTAAAATGGGATGGGCTATTTTGCGAGCCAATCATAGTGTTTCAGTATCGATGGCAGGCTCATTTGATGGGTTCAGTGTAGCTCCGCCCACATTGGGGGCAAATGAAGCATAACTCTCCAATCACAAGTCAGCGCGTAGTGTGATCGTTCAGACGCATGAGAGTGTGAGCGAGCATGCTAGAGAAATGGGGTGTCTGGAACACTTCACTGCTTGCTTAAAAACACCTGAGCAGTGACTTGTTGTCCTACCTGTGTTACCTCTTTCCCCTGACTCACAATCAACAGCATGCCTCTAACCCAACGGTGGGCAATCTTATTCCAAAATGGCCGATGCATATTTTTGTTTTAACCCAGCACTAAGACACCCGATTCAACGACTTAACTAATCATGGTCTTCAGTCCAGACCTTGATAAGTAGAATCAGGTGTCTTAGTGCTGGGCTAAAACAAAAGCCTGCACGTACAACGGCCCTTTTCGGATAAGATTGCCCACCCCTGTTCTAACAGTATTCCGTGTGCCTCTAACCTCATTCCCTGTGCCTCTAACTCCAGTCTCTGTGGAACGTGTCTTTTGGATGATTCTGGTTGTTTTCTCCGCCGAGCTCCCAACTGCTGCAGGAGAGAGAAAAACCCTGATCGTTAAGCCTGTCAAATTTACAAGCCGTTTCGAATGGATTTCAAATGTGACTGTAGATTATCTCAATAGATTGAGCTAATTCAGTTTAACAGCTGAGTTGTTAAGGTTGTACACAGTCCCTGAAAGATTAATAAACAAACAAAAGAAATTAAGATTTTTTTTTTAAAAACTGTGAAAGTTATTTTTCACAGGCATTGCTGTGAAGCAATTTATGGTGGAAAAGGGGGGGGGGGGGGTCGTTAAGATCTTTTTCACGTACATTATTATATTTTTTACATATTTACGTTTTCATAAAGGCAGTTGTTAAAACAAGGATCCAAGGTTCAATGGCCTGTGCTCTTCAGCACGCTAATGTTCTTATATGTGCAGTATATTATAGTTTCCATATTATTAGGCTCGGCTTTGGCCACGCCCCACTTGTAATAAAGTCATTCTTCATCAGAGCGGCTGCTAAATGCTTGTAATGTAATGTAATTGCTGAGGTTTTTACGGTGCACTGTCTGGCTCGGTCTGGCACGGGGTTGGGGGGGGTTGGTGTATTTGGCATGCCCGGCACTCCGGGGGGGGGGGGGGTTGGGGGATCTTTATCTTTCCTCTCGGTCTGGCTGCTGCATGCCTTCTGCAGTGAATATGCGGGTGAGCGTCCGCTCCATCTTTCAGGGGCACTCATCTTTATCTCTATGTGTTTCACACCCTGTCTGTTCTACCCCCCTGGGCGGAGCGGGGGGGGGCAAATTTTTTCCCAATGGGGCAACCTTCTGCTACACGTCTTGGCCACGGCTAACAACGGCGATCGGATTCTGCTTCATAAAGCCCAAGGCCTTCGAGCATCTTTCTAACACACAGCGTCGGTTTAGCGTAATTTTGATTTTCTGTCCTGTCTGGAGTGGATTAGGAGAAGCATTTCAATAAAAAAATACAAAAACCGCAGTTGCGCAATAATTGTGACGTCAATGAATTTTTCCTGAAACTTTAGGGTCGTTCAAATTAGGCATCAGGTGCTGCATTGTGTACATTTTTAAAGTAATAATACATCAAACTGAGGTCATTGCTTTAGAAAAGAAGTGGAAAACTTTGCAAGGGGGGGAATTTAGGAAAGCTTTGTGATGCTTAACCATCAGTCTCTGTCTGCAACACAGGGAGTCTCGGTCCAGGGCGTATGTGTGTGTGTCTGTGCACGCGTGCACGCCTGTATGTGCGTGCGTGCGTGCATTGTGTGTGTGTGCATTTTGTGTGTGTGCATTGTGTGTGTGTGTGTGTGTGTGTGTGTTTGTGTGTGCTGTAATTTTCATACACTAACTGTGACTGTTTGTTTCTTTGGCCCCTCCTCCAGACGACACAAGTCACGAATCGGCCGAGCCTTCTCGCGGCGACGGGAACTCTGCGGCCCCCCGGACAGTGAGCCCCCTGCTGGCCCTCGTCATCGTCTGCCTCACCACCCTCCTGGCTTTGTAGCGCCTTGCACCGCCCGCGGAGAAGAGCCTTCTGGGATCTGCGGATACCCGCTGGGGGGGTGGGGGGGTGGGATGTGGGGGTGCGCCTACTCTCAAGGAACACTTTTTTTCAGTTGTTTTTTTTGTTGTTGCGGATATTTAAAGTGATCTTTCTCAGTCCTGTGATTGGGGCCTGATAATGCCCCAGTGCCCACTAAACTTTCCACTGAGACGCCAAATCCTTTTTATTCATAGTGATTCTTATTTTCCTGTGAGTCCCCCCCTCCCCCCCATCCCCCCCCCCCCATCCCCATCATCCCTCTCCTCCCCAGCCCTACCTACTCATACCCACATGTGCACACACACACACACACACACACACACACACACATACACACGCTGAAACACACACACACACACACACACACAGGCCCGGACCACCATGCTCATTAGAGCCCCCATTAGGTTAAAAGATAGCTCAGACACAAGAGACCTGAATTTGCCCCTCCCCTACCCCTCAATGCATTTGGCTTCAGAATTTAAATGGCGGGAATGGAAGAGAACTATGTGAAGGGGGTTAGTCTATATGTGTGATTAGTGTGTTTTTTGTGGGGTGGGGTGGTGGCGGGTGGGATTAGGCTAACAAATTAACGGTGACCAGCCAGTCAGAATGTGAGGGAGGCTGCCCGGACTGACGACAGTTATGCGGCTCTTTTCTCAAGACTTACAGTACTTATGGATAGTCAACCAATGGCTGCTGGGTAAGAATATTTTTGCTTGGTAGCTGTTTGGAGGAGAGAAGGGGGGGAAATTTAAAAAAATGATCAGATAGAACAGAGAGAGATAAATAATCTCTCTGGCTCTCTGTCCTCCCACCACTGGTGCATACTTTACTGAGACTCTTGTAAAAAGAAGAGATCAATATTTTTTAAAATTAATTAATGTAGAGCAAACCACCCAGGCATGGTTTATGGGGGGTGGGTGGCGGGGCGGGGGGGGTTGGATTTAATTTTGAATCGCTCTTTTGTGTGAGTCTTTATAAAATAGACTAAAAAAGACTGCATTCTAAAGTATTTTGTCAGGTGCAAAAAAAGGATCAGCCAAACTATTTTGCTATTTTCAGCCGTCACGCTTCCCCTCCTTGAGTCTCTGCTGGGATTCAGTCGAGGAAATTATAACCGCAGCGGCGTTTCCAGGAAGTGTGTCTGCTCTACATTCTCAGACTCCGCTTTTTCAAATTGCATTAGAAGTCACCAACGGTAATGATCGTGTTACACCAGGAAAATACGTGTTCAGACTTTCTTTTATTGTTGTTTTGCGTTTCCATCAATGGATTTTTCCCCCCTGAAACTTGTTAACCATTTCTCAGACACATTTTTCTTAGGAACATTTTTTTTCAAATAAAGCGATGACCAGGTTTAAACAGTAGTTCTGTGGCTTCCTCTGCTGTCGTTTTTTTCGTCACAATTAAACTATTTCTTCAAAGAGACGCACTTGTGTTCTAAATAATGACTTCAGGAGCATCCAGTTGAGACGGCAGCGCAGCACTCTGAAGCGAACTTCCTTGTTACCTTCAAAGTCTTTTTCTTTCTCCCTCTAACCTTAGCATCGACCTGCGAGGCCTTCTCTTGTGTGCTGTTGCTATGGATACTTTGCTTCACAGTCCTGTAGTAATCTACTCTACATCACCTTTAAGGATAGATACACTGTGCGTTCTCCCCGGGGTTAGCACAGTTCTATCTAATTAACTGTAACACAAACACGCAATTTTTTACCATGTCATATAAAACCTGGTTCTACATATCTGCACTATAATATAAAAGCAGGTTTTTTTGTTGTTGTTGTGATAAGTTACTTTACAGTGACACCGACGCACAGTTTTTTTTTTTTTACACAGAGAAGTAAAAAAATTTAATAAATTAAAATAAATGGAAATAAGTATTTTGCTTGTCAGCAGGAGAACGGACACGCGGTGCAGATTTGCGCTGTTGTTACAGGTTGCCGGGCGGAACCGGGTGTTGGAGGGGTAGGGAGAAGGGGGCGGATGGTGGGAGACCAGCATCGGCTACTAGTGTTACTGTTTTAAGTGTCTCTTTAACGAGACTCAAAGTGACTGACATGAGGACCCCTGCGGTCGTGAAGAAAGACTTTCTGGAATCAAAAATAGGTTGAGCGTCTGGGGGAGGGGGGTTTGGGGGGGGTTGTTGGGGGTTCGCTGAGGAGATTTAAGGCTACAATGAGTGGCCACTTTTCCACTTTTCTTTCTGTGATCAGTTCAGAACCAACTTCATGAACACCTGTGTAACAGGGGTAAGCGCTTTTTGTTTGTTTGTTTGTTTGTCCCCCCTCTCTTGTACTAGTGTCCCCAAAGCCATTTAAAATGTTTTTTTGCTTACCTTAAAAAGCCACAGTCAAAAACCCCACCAAGTCCTTGCCCAAGAGCAGCGCCCCCTGTGGAATGTTTGTGTTTTCTCGGGTGACTTTTCCCATTGTTCATTTTTGTTCAAATTTGTGCTGTTGTTGCTGTTGTTGTTGTTGTTTTTTGTTGATGGCAACAGTGCTATTACACGACGACAGCTGCTTTCGGTTGTGTGTTACTGTGGGAGGAAGTTTGGGTCTACGACAGTGCTATTACACCATGACAGCTGCTCTCGGTTGTGTGTTACTGTGGGAGGAAGGTTGGGTCTACGACAGTGCTATTACACCATGACAGCTGCTCTCGGTTGTGTGTTACTGTGGGAGGAAGGTTGGGTCTACGACAGTGCTATTACACCATGACAGCTGCTCTCGGTTGTGTGTTACTGTGGGAGGAAGGTTGGGTCTACGACAGTGCTATTACACCATGACAGCTGCTCTCGGTTGTGTGTTACTGTGGGAGGAAGGTTGGGTCTACGACAGTGCTATTACACCATGACAGCTGCTCTCGGTTGTGTGTTACTGTGGGAGGAAGGTTGGGTCTACGTCAGTGGAGATATAGAACGCTCTGGAAATGCTGGAAAAGCGATTGCACCGGCACCGGTGGTGGCCTGCTGTTTCAGATGTAGCGTGACAAGTTCTGGGTTCTGATTTTTAGCCGTGTCATCATCGCTATTCTTATTGTTATTATAATTATTACTATTATTATTATGATTATCATCGTTATTTGTACTTCAAACAGGGAAATAAGGATTCACACGTTTAATGGATACTGTGTATCCTACAGTAGTCTATAATATAACAGGTAGTGTTAGATTGATAGTACTTGGTTTTTGTACCTTTCTGAAGGTCAAAAAGAAAAAAAAAAGCGTGACACTTCATTGTTAAAACTGTATTATTAGCGAAAAACCTCTTGTTGTAAATACTGTTTGATATTAAAGTATTCATTTGATTCTTATGTCTTTTATATAAAAAAAAAGGTACAAGTTAGAATCTGTGGATGGTAATTTTGAGCTTGCTCATCTATACTAAACGGAGTCATCGTTGATGCTAAACGGAGATTGGGAAATCTCAGAACTGCGGCAATCTCTGGACAGCAGTGGACTTATTAAAAATGTGCAGCCAGGGTGGGGGGGCGGAGCAGGGGGTTGGGCTTAATCCAGAACATGCTCCACCCACTGAAACATCCCCCCCCACCCACCCCCACCACATATACGTACACCACCCCCCACCACCACCACCACCACCACCACCACCATCACCTTTTCGAGGGGTTTTTCGGAAGGAAAGCACATGGACGTTTTTGGTGCACTTTGTTTTTTGTATCTAAAGAGTTGACGGGACTAACGTCAGGTGCCGTACGGAAGCATGTTGGTTTGTGAAGATGAACCCCACGGACAGCTTTAACGGAAGGATACCGCCGGTTTCATGTTTGGCATGCGCATGGACATGATGCAGAATTAAAAGAAAAAAAAAAAGTCTGTTGGTAATTTGGTAAATGTTTTTTTTGTTTTGTTTTAATTTTGAAAAAATGTGTTTTGTTTTTAAAGGAACTGTGAGGTGTTTTGGATTTTCTTCACCATGTTGTGTGTGTCAGTATCAGAGAGCTGAAAGGATTGCCAGGTTACCAGTCATCTGCTGGGTTACCTGTTATCTGCTGGGTTACCTGTGACCTGCTGGGTTACCTGTTATCTGCCAGGTCACAAACAAAATCAATACACATAACCTGTATTATTTTTCATCTCTTTTGTGGGGGAGGGGCATAAGGAAAAGGTGCTGTCCTTTTACTCATAGAAGTGAACTCACTCCTAAACTGCAGAATACAGTATGTTTGCCTGTCTGTGTGGTTACCATGTTTGCGTGAATTTGTTTGTGTCCACTTTATCATGAGTGTGTACGTCTGTGTTTTTATGTATGTGTGTGTGTCTGCGTATGTACTCACATGTGTGTGTGTGTGTGTGTGTGCGATTGTACAGTATGTACTGTGTGTGCGCATGTGCATGTGTGTTTTGTATGTGTGGGTGTGTGCGTGAGTGTGTGAGTGTGAGAGTGTGTTTGTATGTGTGGGTGTGTGTATGAGTGTGGGTGTGTATGAGTGTGTGTGAGTGTAAGAGTGTGTTTGTATGTGTGGGTATGTGTGTTCTGTATGTGTGTGTGTGTGTTTGTTTGTGTGTGTGTGTGTGTGTGTGTGTGTGTGTTTGCGTGAGTTTGTGTGTGTGTGTGTCTCAGAGAGCCTCTTTGGCAGTGCCGAGGGTTTCCCATGCCTGTCCCCTCCAGCTTTCCTGTCGCAAAACAGATCTGTGCAGAATAGACTGTGTGCTATTGTGTGAGCAGCTTCACTAGATGCTGGAGAGTCTAAGGTTACCCAGGAGGCCTGGCTCTGTCCGCACCCCCCCCTAGAGTCTCTCATTCTGTGCACAGAGACCGTATCAATCAATCAATGTGCCCCCACCCCCCACCTGGCTTTCGCTTACCGGTGCCGCAGTGACCAGCTTTTTCAAGTATATAAACATTAAAAAATAAATCTGAAAGGTCTGTATTTGTATATACACGTGTCTGAGCAACTATGAATAATGATAATAATAAAAAATGGAAAACAGCAAAACATCGCTTTCTTTGTCTTGGATAATTGATGTCCCTGGTATTTTTTTTTTATATTATTGAGGCGACTGGTGATTGTTCAAACAAATATTATGACATTAGAGTACTGAAGAATGCCTGGTGATTTCTATTAAGAATGGCATATCTGGATTGTCCTTATTAATTGTCCATGCAAAACTATTTATAATGCTTTATACTTACGTGTAATTATAAGTGAGTGGTAATTGTTCAACAAAATGTGATTACTGTGAGTGATAATCGTTGAAAGAAACATTATGAAATTATAATAAAGAGAATGCAGAGGAAACGTATGGATGGCGTGACAGGGATATGTAAAGCAGACATATTTAAATACACCCCCCCCCTGTTTTTAATCATTGTGTTTTTGAAATGGGTAAATAAATGAGCTACAGCTGTTTTCTGATGGGAGGGGCACAGGGAGGGGGCGTGTTCATGTTTGTAAATCACAGTTAATCACAACTGTGCTAATTACTGCTGTAAGCTAAGGCAGTGGACAAACAATGGATCAGCATGAATAATTCACTGCCAGAGAAGCAGAACCTTTGAAAGAACATTTTTTAATATTATTAATATATTTTATTTAGGGAAGGAATGACACTGCAGGCCAGGCTCCTCCCCCTCCCAGTCAGACGGCCAATCAGCTCCACTGACCTCTGACCCCCGCACCGGTTTCTGATTTTTTTTGACTCACCAAGACATTCAGCTCTGTATTCTTAACACTGAAACTTATGTCTCCCAGCCCTTTGAAGCCAAACATTCCATTTCTGTGTCTTATGAATATTCATGGAGGGGGGGGGGGGGGTTGGCGTGGCAGAGTACATTGCCCTGGAGATGGATGTTCTGCCCAGCAACACAGCACTGGAAAATCTTATATCTGGGTCAGTCTGTAGAATCTGTGATTATAGTCACCTGTGGTAATCGGGGCCTGATTCTAGATTATTCCGAACTGTGTGGGCCTCCGTTTTCTATGTGGGGTGGGTGGGGGTTGGGAAACAGAACTGGCCCTAGGGTTTTGGTGGCCTAAACAAGAATGTTGTTGTGGTGCTCTAATATAAATCACACCCACTTAAATTTTAATTGTGTAGCCCAGGGATGGTTGTGGCCCTACATGACTGCATAGAGTTTCTACACCAGTGGCCAGCTCTGGGGGGTGGGGGTGAGGGGGTTTCAGATGGGATTAGCAACAACAGTAATTAGCGGTAATAGGCTAATCGCAAAACATCTGAATGTTGGTGGTTGCATATATTTGTGTAACACTTTGTATATGTAAATGATGCTTCAGCTTAAACTACCCAGTGCTACTGTACATATTGCATATCTCCAGGGCGGGTGGGGTTATGTAACGGTCTTATCACGTCGGGGGGGCTCGTATCTGTTATAGTGAGGACCATTTGCCATCATCGCCCACCCCCCCTCCTCCCCCCACAGGAATACAGTGCATGGTGGAAAATGGAAGAAGCTCAGCCTGTGTCCCCACTGGACCTGTTCCGCCATTTCCCGTCGGTCCTGAGGACTGGAGGAAGACTTGACGATCCACCCCGACCCCCGTCCTCTTCCTGTCTCCTGAGTAAACTCCCAGCGGATCCGTGTGCAGGTGCTGGGTAATTTGATGCTCTTACATTAATATTCTCCTAAATGTTAATGCGGGAAAATAAAAGCCTCTTTCATGCATTTGCTCCTTCCCCGGATTTACTGATTTAAAAATATATCTGGACAGGATGACAGTCAAAGAAAATGAAAATGAGAACACAGTATCAGGGTGGATGTTTGCCACTCATCCGGGTGATCGTAACTAATTTATACATGCTTTATAAATGTTATCCATTTCATTTATACATACTTTATACACACTATTTAATTCATTTATACATGTTTTACAAATGCAATCAATTTAATTTACACCGTTGGATATATGTTGAAGCAGTTTGTTTAATTTGAGCACCCTCCTCAATGGTATGACCACAATGCCAGCCCTTTATTGTGGTTGTATGGTGTTGTGTGATAGTTTGTTGTTTGGGTGTTATGTGATAGTTTGTTGTGGTTGTAGGATGTTGTGTGATAGTTTGTTGTGGTTGTAGGATGTTGTGTGATAGTTTGTTGTGGTTGTAGGATGTTGTGTGACAGCTTGTTGTGGTTGCAGGATGTTGTGTGATAGCTTGTTGTGGTTGTAGGATGTTGTGTGATAGCTTGTTGTGGTTGCAGGATGTTGTGTGATAGTTTGTTGTGGTTGTAGGATGTTGTGTGATAGCTTGTTGTGGTTGTAGGATGTTGTCTGCTGGTTTGTTGTGGTTAGGGGGTTGTGTGATAGCTTGTTGTGGTTGTAAGATGTTGTGTGATAGCTTGTTGTTTGGGTGTTGTGTGATAGCTTGTTGTGGTTAGGGGGTTGTGTGATAGCTTGTTGTGGTTGTAGGATGTTGTGTGATAGCTTGTTGTGGTTGTAGGATGTTGTCTGCTGGTTTATTGTGGTTAGGGGGTTGTGTGATAGCTTGTTGTGGTTGTAAGATGTTGTGTGATAACTTGTTGTTTGGGTGTTGTGTGATAGCTTGTTGTGGTTGGGGGGTTGTGTGATAGCTTGTTGTGGTTGTAGGATGTTGTGTGCTGGTTTGTTATGGTTAGGGGGTTGTATGATAGCTTGGTGTGGTTGTAGGATGTTGTGTGATAGCTTGTTGTTAGGGTGTTGTGTGATAGTTTCTTGTGGTTGTAGGGTTTTGTGTGATACCATCTGCTGGTCATATCTGTTCAGGGTAGGGGGATGTTGGGCCCTTAGGGGCCTCAAATCTCTCAGTTTGCTTCTCTGTGTTTGTGGGGCATTTCTATGCTGGCCTTCCCTCCGTACCTGATCCTTAAATGCATGAATGCACATCTTTCTCTTATTCGCTTTTTTCCCTCAGTGCTTCAGGTACACAGTGAAAAAAGAGCAGGTGGTGAATGTAAAAGGAGGCTGTCCAGTGGGTCCTATGTGTACTGGTGGCAGGCCTCTGTGATGTTCAGCCATGTTGCTGCCCACACATACTAACAGGAGCAGTCAGCTCACACAGCTAAAAACCAAGGCCACTGGCCAGGGGAACCCATCACGCTTTCACCCTTCCTCTAGTGGGATGCCATCACACTCTGTAGCGCACACCGCTTGCCCCATCACGCTACTGAGCTCCCTAAATTACCCGAACCAGGGTTCAGTCGATGCCGCCGATCTGTTTGTAGCTTCCAGCCCTGTGATGTCACCCCGTGTGCCTGCGTACGATTATAAGTCGTGCAAGGCACGCTGGGTAATCAGCAAAATAACTCTGAGATAGGAGAGACACAGGGAGTGGGGCATTGTGCGGAGGCAAACTTTACCCAAGAACCCTGCCGTGTGTCTCTCTCCCACAGAGAGAGCGAAAGAAAGGCGGTATCATTTCTTTTTTAATTATCTCGGGGTTTTCACGTATTGACCCCCGGCATGCTCTAAATGACACGCCCGCGAGAACCATGGGGAGTCAGGCGGCGGCATTTATTGGAGCCGTGTGATAGATACCCCGCCGTAATTGACTCTGCGGTCACTGGGGCTGCTGGAGTGCAATACCGCCGCTGCACTGCTCTCAGCTATTGCGAGCGAGTCCCCCACTCGCGGCCGAATGAAACGCTATTAGAGCACCGTAATGAAGATGCGGACGGGTCTAAATAAGAAGCAGAGAGGGATAATTGAGCCCCTCAGAAGGAGTGGGGCCCCGTTCTATCTCCCCTGGGTTTGTTTGGAGTTTGTTGTCATGAGAACAATCGTCTGAGTGACAGCTCTGAACGATGCACTCACACAATCTCCCTCTGTCACCCGTTAAAAAGGTCATAAATCATGCAATTATGTCGCATTCATGTGAACAGACATTTTTGAAAAAAATATTAATAAATAAATGAAATTTAAATGCCTCAGAGGCTGAGCGCAGTCAGCCAACAAGATCGCTGGCAACGCAAAACAGATAAGCTATTATGAACAGGTCCCTGAAATAAATATACATTTAAATATAGATATAATCTCAGTAAAAGGAGTAATTATCACGTTTTTTTCTTTTTTGCTGGCGTGCATCCAGAGCCGTTGCCTAAGTTATGAAAGAGCAAGGTGAGTTCAAGGTCACGACAGATTCATGGCGACGGTGACCTTTGATCTCTGGGGAGGGAGCCGCAGCAGAAGCCGTGTCGTCGGGAGGACGACGCAACCTTGCGAGCGTATGCGTTAGTAGGAACAGCTGGGTGGTGGATCTAGTAGAAGACAGATCCCCCACCCTCCCACCAAAAAAAAGGAACACGCTTGATACATTTTTTATGAAGGGCAGTATTCCTGCATACAGTCTCCTGTAAGAAAATACACTGGGGAGGGAATGGCGGTGTAACCCCCTCAGTGACAGCGTAATTGCACAGGAAGAGTGGGGGTGGGGGGGTGGTGGCAGGGTGTAACAAGCATGAATTAGTATCCAAGACAAACAAACATCTGTATCCAAGGGACGCAGGTTTCTGTGAATCCCGTGAGGAATCAGCACTGTACCCGTTAATAGATGTGCCTGTTGATTCCTGTACATACAAGTACCTGTTAATAGCTATTTAATAACAGTGCAGACTAATGTGTGTCAGAATATGAGCCAATGCTAAATTCACCTTGCATTTCATGAATGCATCAGTTATTGAGAAATAGAGATTAAGTTCAGAGAACAATTAAAAGCGTAACATGCACAATTGCATTACAAATTATTATTATTATTATTATTATTATTATGACTTCAACCCCCCCCCCAAACACGTCATTGTTAATGGTATGGGGAGCGTAGCGGGTGAACAGACATTCCCACACTCTTCACTGCGTTTGAAGTATGGCTCTGTAAAGAGGGAAGCCTCAAAAGCAGGTTTCAGAGAAACATTAATGCAAACATTATCCTGTTTTTGTTTGAATAACTTAAAGGAGAAATCCTTGGCGAATAATGGAAACTCGATGGCATGCTTACCTGACCAAATGTTTGTTTCAACAGCGTGTCACTGCAACGCGTGTGATTCGTAGTTTTGGTGACTTTCAATTTCCTCCGTACAACACCCAGAGATAAACCATAATTAGACTGAAGTAGAGTACCTTCTTTATTATGTTCACTATTAAAAACAGGCTAAATCTGACGCTCGATTTGCGTTCTACCACTTGCTCTGTGAAAAGAACTTCATAATTTACCAATAAACCAGAGTTATGGATCTTCTTAACTTTGAACAAAGACATTTACAAGACAAGTAAAAGACAGTTTTATACTCCTAAACTTATTCATGTCAGCAAAACTCAATCTCATAATGTGAGAAGCCACATACGGTACACCTCCTTCATTAAAAGTTTTTTTTTAAAAATAATAATATTTTTTTCCCTTAATAACCTCTGTCTTTATAAAGCCCTGTTATTTAAATCATGGTCCTTGAGGACAGAGAAATTATGGTTTTCCACCCTCTCTTCATCTGGGAGGCAGGTGTGAAGACAGTCTGGCCAATCAGTAGCACTAATTGTACAGTTAATTACCTGGGAGATAGAAAACCAGGGCTGGATTTTGATTCGAGGGCCAGATTTGAATATCCATGTTGTAGGAAACTGGGGCCTAAAATAAATAGCAAATTGTTTTTTTTCGCTTTGTTTTTCAAGGGCAGTTTTTGTTCCACCTAGATAAATAAGACACTCTTCGCCATCTTCATAGGGCCTATGGAAAATGGAGGTCAATCTCTACCCCCCCCCATCCCAGTACAGAATCTGGACTGTGTTAAATTAAGATTGCAATGACAAGGCGTGTTTAATTAATGATACTTACTGTCGGCAGCGTAAAATGAATGAGCCTTTCACCCGTGGCAGTTCCTGCTTTTTCAATTATTTTCAATCATTGTCTTTTTCCCTGAAATCCTCTCTTCTTCTCTGCTTCCTGTCGACTTTGTCTTATTACTGACAAAGTGCTGAAAGAGTGAGAGAGAGAGAGGGAGGGAAAAGAGCTTTTGAAATATAAAAGCGTTATGTTCTTGTCTCACTCCTGTGCCTGTTCGACAGTGCTTATCTAGCAGATGGGAACATGCATTTTAGGATTTAGGATGAGTAATGTCTAAGTGATATAGTGCCTGGTGTCTAGAACAAAAACATGACGGAAACACTAGCTTCAGTTAGACAGGGAGATTCTGTAGGCACAGGCACACATACAAATACTCTCTTTTTCTCTCACACACACCACACACACACACACACACACACACACACACACACACACACACACACACACACAGAAAAAAAATCACTGGCGTTTTATTTATTTTTTTACATACTGACTACAACCACTACTCATTTTTTTAAAAGGGAAATGATCGTACAGCATGATTTTCTTTTGGGAAGACCAACCAGACGCTACTGCTTGAAATCTCACGAGTGCGCAATCAGCTTTCGGTGTGTTACGCACTTTGAGCAGCGTGTTGTTTTATATTAAATTAAATCTAATGAAATGACGATCTACAGTCCGGGAAAGTTACTCACTCGAAACACAGAGCTGATTCCTGTGTTCCAAGAATGTGCAGCGTAACCATGACAATCAAACAGCAGTAAACAAAATGAGCCAATGGCGGGCCTGAGCTGCCTAATGAACTCTGGCTCACACTGCTCCTGATTGGAGGGATTTAATATTTTAAAAGGGATTAACAAGTTACAGCCTGGGAGCCGTTTCAGTATTTTGTCAACAGTACCAGAAGGAGCATGGGGAAATTAGCCAAAAAAACTGATTTCATGGCAACATTAAAAAGCACTTTTAAAAGCAGTAGCTCTAACATTACAAAAAAAAAATCAATACATACAATAACTTGCCAAGATGTGTTGTAGTTGTAGAGTCACAAAGTTCAGTCAAGACTATAAAGTGACAAGGTGATGGGTACAATCAATGTGTACTGTCATTTTATTTGACTTTATTGAAAAAAATATTTAATATTGTAGCCATGGCTGTCTTACATATGTTTTAGAGTTATGCATTTCTCCACTATTGCTTTAGTGCATTGATATTTCTATTTTAATTGTTTCAGTATGTGATAAACACCACAGATATAACATTCATTTCAGAATAAAAGCCTGGATTCAATCAAAGTTTGTCCTTGGACTTAGAAACTAATGTAAGTGGCAGGTTTTTGCTTGGCAAGCGCTGTGTGCCAGAGTGTGGCGAGATACAGTAGCTGATCTCTCTGCACTGTGCTTGTGAAGAAGAAAAAAAAAGAGCAGCACTAACGCTTGCATTTTTCTTACGAATAAAGTCAAAGTTCAGAAGAAGTGCTGACTAAATCCAGGCTGCAGTGGACCGAAAGGCCTTCTCCAATCAGAATACTGCCCTCGTGTTTTCGGCTGTTAGCTGTTAGTCTCACAGAATCACCTCGATTGACCTGGGCTCGACTTCTATGTGACCCGGGGTCTTTGGTTCGAACCGCCTTGCAGCTGGGAGGGGGTAGGAGTTTTGGGGGGTGGTGTGTGGGAGCAGGGCTGGGCCTGGCAGAGTTGGCTCTGAGAAGTGTAAGTGTGTGATGTGTTTAAGGTTCTCCACTCACTGGGGGGGGTAGGAGTTTTGCGGGGTGGGTGGTGTGTGGGAGCAGGGCTGGGCCTGGCAGAGTTGGCTCTGAGAAGTGTAAGTGTGTGATGTGTTTCAGGTTCTCCACTCACTGGGGGGGGTAGGAGTTTTGGGGGGTGGTGTGTGGGAGCAGGGCGGGGCCTGGCAGAGTTGGCTCTGAGAAGTGTCAGTGTGTGATGTGTTTCAGGTTCTCCCCTCACGGGGGGGGGTAGGAGTTTTGCGGGGTGGTGTGTGGGAGCAGGGCTGGGCCTGGCAGAGTTGGCTCTGAGAAGTGTAAGTGTGTGATGTGTTTAAGGTTCTCCACTCACTGGGGGGGGTAGGAGTTTTGCGGGGTGGTGTGTGGGAGCAGGGCTGGGCCTGGCAGAGTTGGCTCTGAGAAGTGTAAGTGTGTGATGTGTTTAAGGTTCTCCACTCACTGGGGGGGGTAGGAGTTTTGCGGGGTGGTGTGTGGGAGCAGGGCTGGGCCTGGCAGAGTTGGCTCTGAGAAGTGTAAGTGTGTGATGTGTTTAAGGTTCTCCACTCACTGGGGGGGGGTAGGAGTTTTGCGGGGTGGTGTGTGGGAGCAGGGCTGGGCCTGGCAGAGTTGGCTCTGAGAAGTGTAAGTGTGTGATGTGTTTAAGGTTCTCCACTCACTGGGGGGGGTAGGAGTTTTGCGGGGTGGTGTGTGGGAGCAGGGCTGGGCCTGGTAGAGTTGGCTCTGAGAAGTGTAAGTGTGTGATGTGTTTAAGGTTCTCCACTCACTGGGGGGGGTAGGAGTTTTGCGGGGTGGTGTGTGGGAGCAGGGCTGGGCCTGGCAGAGTTGGCTCTGAGAAGTGTAAGTGTGTGATGTGTTTAAGGTTCTCCACTCACTGGGGGGGGTAGGAGTTTTGCGGGGTGGTGTGTGGGAGCAGGGCTGGGCCTGGCAGAGTTGGCTCTGAGAAGTGTAAGTGTGTGATGTGTTTAAGGTTCTCCACTCACTGGGGGGGGTAGGAGTTTTGGGGGGTGGTGTGTGGGAGCAGGGCTGGGCCTGGCAGAGTTGGCTCTGAGAAGTGTAAGTGTGTGATGTGTTTAAGGTTCTCCACTCACTGGGGGGGGTAGGAGTTTTGCGGGGTGGTGTGTGGGAGCAGGGCTGGGCCTGGCAGAGTTGGCTCTGAGAAGTGTAAGTGTGTGATGTGTTTAAGGTTCTCCACTCACTGGGGGGGGTAGGAGTTTTGGGGGGTGGTGTGTGGGAGCCAGTGGCGGGCCGTGCATTTCACACCTAGGCCTTCAGTGATGTCCTACACAGTCCTAATTATTCCACCTCTTAATACCATCATTATGACGCCATGGCTCTAGAAACTATACATTTAGACAGAAACGCAGTATAACTGGGCGTTGCATCACCTTAACATAGTCAAGTACAACAGAGTTATATTAATATTTCCGAAGCATTTATAATCAATAAATCCGCATTTACAATTAAGAGTGTTAAACTACCAGCTTTAAGATCGCTTGGATACTGTCAAAACTTTAAAATAAAAGGCGCTTTTAAGGGATTAGTCTACAAAGTTTTATTAAGTCCACCAAAAGTATGTTAGCTTTAACAAGTTTGTTCGCTAAACAGCGCATTGTCGCACCCAAAGCAGTTTCATTTAAGAAACGTGACGATAAAGACACATAAACTATTCACTGAAAATAAAAGAAAACAAACAAATAATTTGCATTTGTTCAAGAGGATATATTTGCGACAGTGGTGAAAGTGTATTCCTAGCCTTGAATGTCCACTTTGACTCGCTAGCGTCAGAGTTGGCCGTTCTCTTCTGACGATGTCTAGCTTTTTTTGAAAAGTTCGTCTTGAAAATGGCGTTGTAATTATATCTGCGACCAAATCGATCTCTTCTCCTCCAGCCATTGCGGGTTGAAAAAAAACAGCTTGTAGAAATCTCGTTCAAGTCAGTTTGCTATCTCTGCGATAGCTCCGCCTCTCAATAGTGCGTATCCAATCAAAAGACGTGCACGTGCTGACGTTATCGTACGCCTGCTAGCTGGCCCCGGTGTCGCCAAGTCGAAATCTGATTGGTTAACACCACAGGGTTGTTTCGGTTCACTTTAAGCTACAGGCGCCCGCACTGTCGATTCTGAAGGCCTAAGGGCAGATTTCTTGGACCCTGGCAACACATCATGGCTGAAATATGATTGGATAAAAGCTCTAACATAAAGGCCAGCCCTCCAAATCTCGATCTGAGGCTGGAAGCAGCGCAACCAAGAGGAAAGCTATGAAATGAAGAGAATAGACTATGGGGAATAATTTAATACATATTTGTGGAAAAAATATATCAAAATTAAATTTATATTCTGATGATGTTTAGGCCAGCAGAGAAGGCCTTGCTGGCCCTGACGGCCCGCCACTGGTGGGAGCAGGGCTGGGCCTGGCAGAGTTGGCTCTGAGAAGTGTAAGTGTGTGATGTGTTTAAGGTTCTCCACTCACTGGGGGGGGTAGGAGTTTTGGGGGGTGGTGTGTGGGAGCAGGGCTGGGCCTGGCAGAGTTGGCTCTGAGAAGTGTAAGTGTGTGATGTGTTTAAGGTTCTCCACTCAGACCGTGTGTGTGTGCTTACCCTCCCAGTGAAGTGGACCCTGGCTTTCTGCAACTGCTCCTCACTTTCTAATACTTTTACGTGTTTTTAACAGTGTGGCTTAAGGAGCCTGGCTTTTGGGTTTATATCCCAGATGGGGTCACAGCCATTGTGCCAAAAGCCCTTGAGCAAGATTCTTCACAGTGCTATCTTAGGGAAGCTTTATGAACCCCAAAATGGGCAGAGCTCTCAGAGTGCCATTGAACCAGTCAGTCAGTCAGACATACATACATTCTTACCAGATCTCTCTTTAAAAATAGGCTTTAATAGCTTATCTGTTAATACTACTACTACTACTACTACTACTACTACTACTACTACTAATAATAATAATAACTTGTGATTCATAAAAGTTCTGGCAGCAGTGGTTCTAGTGGTTTATACAATGGTGTCATATTATCGATGTGTTATTATTCATGATGCTGCATCATGCAGGTAAAGATGAGCAATGAGGCCTTGCATGTAATTTATATTGCACACCAAAACGAATGAAACCCTTTATGTAAATGTGATTGTGCCACCAACGAGAGCCTGTATCTAAAAGAGATTGTTGTATTACAACTGTGGGAACGGGGAGAAGCAGGAAGTGCAGTTTTTCTCTGGCATGCTCCATGAGCCGGCTGGCACAGACGTTGCTGGTACAAAGGGTTGTGTCAATCAAATATTGAAGGGGTGTCAAGGAAAGATCAAATTGCATGCCGCAGAGCTTAATATTTTAAGAGCGGTGGGTGCAAACTCAATTTCTTTTGGAGAAATATTTACAGTGTAGCTTCTCCCTTTTAAAAAAATATGTTCCAGAGTAACTTCACTTCAAATTACAGTCTGTGAATTCAAAGTCACATTTTCTCACCGTGGAAAAAAAAAAAGAAAAGAAAACCTCTCTGTTGGTGTTTCTCTGTTGAATGATCCAAATATGAAGAAAATGCACTCGGGTCTATTGGCTATGTTTCAATCCAGCTGCACAGAAGCTTTAGTGTAGATTACACACTGATTCATGAAACAGCGCTAATATCCTCTCCGCTGTAGACCGCATGGAGCAGATTCCCTTTTCGTTTTTCCCTTTATGAACCACCTTAATGAGAACAATTCTAAAAGACGGGGGGGGGGGTGGGGGTGGGGGGGGTGTCTTATGGTAGCAACAAGTTATCACACTAAAAGTGTAGTTTCTCATACAGATAGCTCCCACAGTGCATAGCTATAGAGAGCAACGCCTTCTTATTGTGTTAGTGATTGACAATGCATAAAAGGTCCATCCATTTCAGTTTAAGCCCCACCTTCCCAATATTAGTGGCTAACCTGAATTTCATTCAGCACATATTCAGCTGTGTAAAATATATCACATGTAATCTGCATAAATCGCCATGGGTAAAGGTCTCTTAGAAAGCAAATGGATAATGTCAATAAACATACCAGGAATCTTGTGATACATATTGTATTTATGTACTTTCCACTCTTGTTTCAAAATATGCTATGCAGCCTTAACAATTGAGTCACCAAGTAATTTTACACTCAAGAAATTCATAGTTAGCTCATGTGTGCTGTACTTGGTGTACTGATTAAGCACTTTAGCTTGTAAGGCTTAGGTTACAGGTGGGGCGCTGCCGTTGTACCCTTGAGCAAAAGTGCTGAACCGGAATCACATCAGTAAATATCCAACTGTATAAATATAATTGTATGTAAAAATGTAATCTCTTAGTGTAATGTAATCTATGAGTTATTTGGCCAAAAGAAAAAACAACTACCAGGTCTGATAAATGTGCATGGTCGCTTGATGGCTAAGACAACGTTGTTCCGTATGTAGAGACAAAGAATGGTCCAAAGCTCATCCTGCCAACCGCCAACTCTGCGATTTCACATCCACAGTGAGAGTGATGAATGTGATCCAAGGGGAAAGGAGATGAAATTTCTGAATGTGATTAAACAATATGGCCGGCGAGGAAGAAAGATGGCCTGCCTCCCGGCAAACGGGAGAGAGAGAGAGTGAGGAAGTGAGTGAGGGAGAGAGAGAGAGAGAGAGAGAGAGAGAGAGAGAGAGAGAGAGAGAGAGAGAGAGAGACAGTGAGGGAGAGAGAGTGAGGGAGAGAGAGAGACAGTGAGGGAGAGAGAGTGAGGGAGAGAGAGAGACAGTGAGGGAGAGAGAGAGAGTGAGGGAGAGAGAGAGAGAGAGAGGGAGGGAGAGAGAGAGAGAGAGGGAGAGAGAGAGAGAGAGAGGGAGGGAGAGAGAGAGAGAGAGGGAGAGAGAGAGAGTGTGGGAGAGAGAGAGAGAGAGAGGGAGGGAGAGAGAGAGAGAGAGGGAGAGAGAGAGGAAGACAGTGAGGGAGAGAGTGAGGGAGAGAGAGAGTGAGAGTGAGGAAGTGAGTGAGGGAGGGAGAGTGAGGAAGTGAGTGAGGGACTGAGAGAGAGACAGTGAGGGAGGGAGAGAGAGAGACAGTGAGGGAGAGAGAGGGAGGGACTGAGAGAGTGAGGAAGTGAGTGAGGGAGAGAGAGAGACAGTGAGGGAGAGAGAGGGAGTGAGGAAGTGAGTGAGGGAGAGAGAGAGAGAGTGAGGGAGAGAGAGAGAGTGAGGAAGTGAGTGAGGGAGAGAGAGAGAGAGTGAGGGAGAGAGAGAGAGTGAGGAAGTGAGTGAGGGAGAGAGAGAGACAGTGAGGGAGAGAGAGGGAGGGACTGAGAGAGTGAGGAAGTGAGTGAGGGAGAGTTTTTGAGTTTTAAGGTCTCCTTTAATGCACAGAAACAAGGGATGAGACCTATGTATTCACATATTTACATACAGAAATTATAAAATAAAATTAATATTAAAAACACAAAAAAAGAAAAGAAAACCATTACTGAAAAACCAATGGAAAATAACAAGTTGGCTATTAGCTACAATACAATTCCAAAAGGCAAAAACAAACACTATTACCGGAAACGGTTAATTTCCCAGGGAGAATAAAAGAAAGAAATAAAATTTGAAATAATACTTTCAAAAATGAAGTACCAACTCTTCACCCTGCATAGAGCAAAGCACTTCCTCAATGCACCATGCCTTTACAAAAGCCTCCACATTATCTGTGAGGCTATAATAACTGAAGTCCACCCTGATGCGGGCTGCAAGCAGTCCCTTTAACATAGGAACAGGGTCAACTGACCTCTGACCCGCAATGCAGTTCTTTCTAGTTTTCCATATGGACAACTTGGCTAATCCAGACAGCAGGTTAATTAAAACATGAAACGGCCTTTTTTTTACAGTGTACCTTGGCCCAAAAATAAAAAGCTCAAAAGAAAAAGGTACCCCTAAACCCTGAAACCACCCCTCTAAACAAGTGAACAGCTCCCTCAACCTGTGACACTGTACAAATATGTGGTGCGTTGTTTCCCTCTGTGCGCAAAAGTTGCAGCCCTCCCCAACACTAGGATCTAGGTGTGCCAGATATGTATTCGAAGCTATCGCCCCATGCACAATCCTCCACTGGAGGTCACCCGTCCGTTTGTCAACAGGGGGCTTGTACAGGGACCGCCAACAGCCTTTCGGGGAAGACCCTGGACCAAAAAACTCAGTCCACTTCGACGCCTTCAGCCCTGCCAGTGAGCGTAAGTGTAATACTTTAACGCAGGTGTAATACAGCGCTTTCTTCCCAAGGGTCTCAAACTTCCCCAGCTCAGGGGTTGCAAGAGACAGGAAGCTCCCCTGTTCCTCCTGCCACTCCCCTACAGCAGGAGAGACAGTCAGAGGGGGTAAATTATACTCACAATCATCATCCCATTGGTCAGACAGAGTATGGTTCTCAGCAAACGCTCTGAGGGGCCCTGGCAGGGAAGCACAAACCTCCTCCACCAACCTGTGCAGCAGTCTGGAAGACCGGATTCCTGTCATTTCCCCCAGCCTTGCCACAGATATCCTCATCATGTGCCCCAGTTTGGCACAGCCTGCCTCCCGCAGGCTAGTTCGTATACTGGGAGAGGACAGACAGTTTGTTTTTATAAAATTGCTGAAATGCAGTGGCTCCTCAAAGAGCCACATGCCTGGTTCTGCGGTTGGATCCCGTTGGATTTTAAAAACCTGCCACGACTGTAACACTGACTGGTAAAAAGGTGTCAGTCCTGACCAGTCCACCTCCTCATGCCGAAGCAAAAAAAGCTGCTTGTCATATCCAAGGCCAGCTGCCCTCCTCAGCAGCAGTCTAGCCACATCCACCCAGTTCAGTCCACACCCGTACAGCAGCCTCTGGGCAGTCTGCAGCCTGAAAGCCATGATCCTGGCTGGAATGTCCATGAGGCCTTGTCCTCCCTCCTGTACTGGCAGGTATAGTGCAGGTGCCCTCACCCAGTGATATCCAGACCAAAAGAAATTAACGATCATCTGCTGCACCTGATCTACCAGGCCCCTTGGTGGAGGCAGGACAGTTAGTTTGTGCCATAGCGTCGAAGCAACCAAGTTATTGGTGACCAGTACTCTTCCCCTATATGACAGCTGGGGTAGCAACCATTTCCATTTAGATAACCTGGCTGACACCTTCTCGACTACACCCACCCAATTCTGCCTCTGGAACTCCTCAGTCCCTAGAAACACACCGAGAACTTTCATTCCCCCCTTCCCCCACCTCAGACCCCCTGGCAGGCTGGGAACCACCCCCTCCCACTCCTGCCCCACCTGCAAGGCCTCACTTTTCTCCCAATTTACTTTAGCAGAGGAGGCCTTCTGATAAACCCTCAAACTGTCCTTTAAAACCTCCACATCTCCCTGGTTTTTTATTAAAATATTAATATCATCAGCATACGCTGATAATACTATTGATGAGTTCTGTGGAAGCCCCGGTAGAGACAGCCCAGTTAGCTTCTGCCTGAGCCTGGATAATAATGGCTCGATAGCCAGTGCATATAATTGGCCAGATATTGGACAGCCCTGTCTGATCCCTCTCTTTACAGGAAATGGACGACTCAGCCCACCCCCCACTTTAACCATACATGAGGCACCCTCATACAAAACTCCCAAACATGATAAAAACCCATCACCAAAACCATAAGCCCTCAAAGTGGAAAACAAAAAACCATGATCAACCCGGTCAAAAGCCTTTTCCTGATCAAGAGACAGAATACCAATGTTTAGATTGTAAAATTTACATAGGTCAAACAAATCTCTCATCAGGAACAAATTATCAGTAATAGTCCTGCCCGGAATACAATAGGACTGGTCTTTGTGGACAAGTAACTCTAAGTATTTTTTAAGTCTATTTGCCAGTACTTTGGACAAAAGCTTATAGTCGGCGCATAAAAGTGCGACAGGTCTCCAGTTCTTTAAAAAAGCCAGGTCCCCTTTCTTTGGCAGCAGGGATAAAGCAGCACGGCGACAGGAAGCTGGTAGTAAGCCACTCCCGACACACTCCACCAGCACTTCCCATAGATCAGGGCCCAAACTGGTCCAAAAGTGTTTATAAAAATCGACTGGTAGGCCGTCAATGCCTGGTGCTTTGCCTGGTGCCAGCTGTCTCACTGCTGCGGTCAGCTCATCCAGGCTAAGCCCAGAGTCCAAGGCTGCGCGCTCAGCAGCCCCTAACTGAGGCAGGTCCTGATGTAGTTCTGCAGCACACTCCTGGTCGCATTCATCCGCCCCATAGAGGGCAGTATAAAAACTAACGGCATGTCTCCGCATCTCAGCAGGCTCACTAGTCACCCTGCCATCAGGGAGGCGAAGACAGGCCATGTGCTTCTTTTTATATGATGATTTTTCTAGATTAAAAAAGAAAGCACTGGGTGCATCCATGTCTTTGATGTTGCTAAAACGTGCCCTCACTATGGCCCCCTTCACTCTTTCCCGTAACAGTAAGCTCAGCGCTTTACTTTTCCCCTGCAGCAGGCTATCCTGGATAGAGCTGCCAGGTGTCATGAAGTTATCCTGCATTTTTTGGATCTCCTGTTCCAGTTTTTTTATCTCAGCTCTGACCCTGGCTGTAGAGTGGGCGGTGTACTGCTGGCAAAAAACACGAACCTGTGTCTTTCCAACCTCCCACCACTGACTTAGAGAGTTAAACTCTGCCTTTCTGCTCCTCCATACCTCCCAAAAGGACTCAAACCTTGTACAAAACACCCTGTCTTGTAATAGTTTGATATTAAAATGCCAGTATGAGTTGCACCTCATACTGGGTGAAATACATATATCGGTGGTGACTAGGTGATGGTCTGTGAAACCTACTGGGTGCATAAAACTCCTTGCTAACCTGGTGCTAAAAGCCTGTGATATGTAGATCCTATCTAACCTTGCTGCAGTGATCCTACCGTCTAATACCCTAACCCATGTGTACTGCCTAACCTGTGGGTGTTTAACCCTCCATGTGTCTAATAGATCGAGCTGTGTCAACAAATTGGAAAAAATTTTGGATGACTGTAAGTGTGGTTCCTCACCTGTTCTATCTAGTGCAAAATCTACAGTACAATTAAAATCTCCCCCTAATATTGTGCAATCCCTGTGATCACCCTGTGCTAATGTGTCCCTCAATCTCCTAAATATTTCCACACGCTCAGAACCCTCATTTGGAGCATAAATATTTACAAAGTTAAAAATGGTTTCCGCTATCTGAGCCCGCACAGTGTGCACCCTACCCTGCACTACCTCTGTAGTGGATAAAATATTTGCGCTTAATCTGGGCGAGAATAGAATAGCTACCCCTGCGCTAACATTGGTTCCATGGCAAAGAAAATACTGACCCCTCCACCACAAGCCCCAGTCTACTTCATTAACTGCGTCAGAGTGTGTTTCCTGAAGGAAAACAACGTCTAAGCCCTTCTGTTTGAAAAGTTCTGACACCAAAGCCCTCTTCTGCCCATCCCTTCCTCCATTAATATTTATGGACCCAACCCGCAAAACCTCCATAAAGAAATTAAAGAGTGGTGACAGAAAAAACAGATAGACAAAACAGAAACACCCTGTGGTACACAATCATTCGCGTTATTTTAAGATTCTCATCCGTTTCGCATTTTTCCCTTTTTTTGGCAAAGATTCTTTTCTCAGAGCAGTTATATGCTTTCTTAATCGGTAACGCTTTTTTTCGTCCAATACATTGAAACCGGCATTTTTTTGTATAGCGGTGACAGATTTAATAAATTTATCTGTGTCAGGGAAATAATCTTTTATTTTAACAGATTTACCAAATGTCTCCTCAAGAAAACTATTAATCTCGTCTTGCGAGTACACATCCCCACTCTGAGACATTGAGTCTGCCACTGACATGCCGTCCGAATCAGAATCATACTCCATTTCATCTTCATCTTCGTTTCTCTGGCTGTCAATGGCCGGCGGTTCGGCCACCGCCCCCTCCCCGCTAGATTGTTCATCCTGCCTGGGTTCAACCAGCTCAGCTACCGGAGAAATAGCTGTCACAATCTCGCTGTTATCAGCGTCCTCACTTGAGGCTGTGGGGCTGACATTTACCGTCTCCCCATTGGAATTAGCCTGTGTTTTCTCAGGCTGTTGCTCAGTGGCTACACTGGCCACCTCCGCGGAGGATACATCCTGCGAAGCCTCCCTTTCACCCTGTTTGCTCGTCCCTTCTCCTGCATCGGCCTCTGCTGACGGAGCGCTGGTTTCATCTTTATCTGCCGCCCGCTTTTTGTGAGGGCAAGCAAATCGCTTGTGACCAACATCGCCACACTCGAAGCATCTCACGCTTCCAGAGCTAGCATAAACCATGTAAAAGCCTTCTTCATGCTTAACCCTGAACGATATTTCTAGTGTTTGCGTTGGTGAGCTTAAAAACATAAAGACCTGTCTCCGTAGAGACTTGACATGGCGAAGCTTCTCGTCTTTACAGCCGAGCCCAACAGTTCTAAAACCACTAGCTATTTTCCCAAAACGCTGAAGTTCCCTCTCGAGAGCCTCGTTCGGGATGAATGGTGGAACACCAGAAATGGTAATCCTAGTTGACGGAGCAATTAGCGGTGAAACTTGAACGAAAACATCATTAAGATAAACGCCGCTCTCGATTAGCTGAGCAACAAGACGTTCTTCTTTCAGAAACGTTACCACCGCTTTATTCATCCTGGACGCATAATATAAATTTTCGTGACCCACTTGTTCTCCGACAGCGAGGAGAACCTCTTCAACCGTAACGGTTGGATCCGGCATTACCCTCACTCCGTGACGGAGCGAGAGGGACGGCGTCTCCCTAGACGCCATCCGCACCAAAGACCCCACTCCAAACAACACCAAAAACCCACAATCAAAACACCAAGGACAACTATAAATTAAATTAAATTACGACACCATATATTACACACACAAACAGCACAAAAGTAACAAAAAAAAATGCTTATAGCAACGCAACACGCTCTCATCGACCGCACGCTCTCGCAGACCCAACTCCCAGCATGCACAGAGAGAGAGAGAGACAGTGAGGGAGAGAGAGGGAGTGAGGAAGTGAGTGAGGGAGAGAGAGAGAGGAAGAGAGAGAGTGAGGGAGAGAGAGAGACAGTGAGGGAGAGAGAGAGAGTGAGGAAGTGAGTGAGGGAGAGAGAGAGTGAGGGACTGAGAGAGTGAGGAAGTGAGTGAGGGAGGGAGAGTGAGGAAGTGAGTGAGGGACTGAGAGAGAGACAGTGAGGGAGGGAGAGAGAGAGACAGTGAGGGAGAGAGAGGGAGTGAGGAAGTGAGTGAGGGAGAGAGAGAGAGGAAGAGAGAGAGTGAGGGAGAGAGAGAGACAGTGAGGGAGAGAGAGAGAGTGAGGAAGTGAGTGAGGGAGAGAGAGAGTGAGGGACTGAGAGAGTGAGGAAGTGAGTGAGGGAGGGAGAGTGAGGAAGTGAGTGAGGGACTGAGAGAGAGACAGTGAGGGAGGGAGAGAGAGAGACAGTGAGGGAGAGAGAGGGAGGGACTGAGAGAGTGAGGAAGTGAGTGAGGGAGAGAGAGAGGAAGAGAGAGAGTGAGGGAGAGAGAGAGACAGTGAGGGAGAGAGAGGGAGTGAGGAAGTGAGTGAGGGAGAGAGAGAGAGAGTGAGGGAGAGAGAGAGAGTGAGGAAGTGAGTGAGGGAGAGAGAGAGAGAGTGAGGGAGAGAGAGAGAGTGAGGAAGTGAGTGAGGGAGAGAGAGAGACAGTGAGGGAGAGAGAGGGAGGGACTGAGAGAGTGAGGAAGTGAGTGAGGGAGAGAGAGAGACAGTGAGGGAGAGAGAGAGAGGGAGAGACAGAACCCTTTGGGAAAATCCGATTACATCCTGCAGAGCAGCTCCAGGGGAAGAGGACCGCGCCCATGGTCCGGATATTTCCACGTGCGTGCGCGCGCCAGCCGGATATCACATAAAGGGCATTGCAATCTGTTAAAAATCTATGATGGACCAGCGGGTTACGTTCATTGTTCCCCTTTTTAAAAAAAATAATAAAATTGACCGGCTTTGATTTATGCGTTTAATATTTCAACTGGCGAAATTGTGGAACTCTGGTTCCGTAATGACGTAGGGTTATGAAATACTGACCCCTCTTGATTCATTTTCATCTTCAGATTTAATTAGTTTATTTTATAATGCAATAATCCATCAATATTGCAGTGGATGAAATGTACAGGGTTCGAACAGACGAGGGAAACCACCTCTGGCTGTAGAACATGTTTTACAGTACACTTCCTGCCCAGTGAATTATTCATCAAGCCTGTCATAACTTTAATCTCATTGTTAATTTAATTGTTAAAGGCATTTTTACCATAACTGTATTTCAACTGGCTCTTTTACCCTTCCTTTCAAATTCCAATTTAGGAATGATCTCTGAGGGATTATTGATGTACAAAATAACAAAATAATTAAAACAGAGGGAGAAAACCGAGCCCAGTTGGATATTTCATTATTCCCCATAACTACATCTTCAGCTTTTAAACAAGCATAGAAAGAAAGGCTCTGAATTCATAATACCACCAACGTTCCTCCTTAACAACGACAGCAAAAGGAAGGCCAGAGAAATATTATAATTCCTGATATCATACGTCTCGCATGACCCGTCTCAAGTACCGTAAGCAAGCGGGTCTCGGGAACGGGGATAGGCTCAGGGAAATTAAAAGAGAGCCCTTCTGTAACACTGGTGGGGCTCTGATCTGGGGAGGTAAATGCTAACAGCATTTCAATAGAACAGAGGTTACAAAACTAGCTCAGAGCATTCGCTGTGATCTCTCACCGGGTTCTAGTCCACCTGCTCAGCACATCGCAGACGATGATGTTTAAGCTGCTCCTGTGTGTGAGATGGAAAAGTTCTGGACGTGACGGAGAGAGGTGTCTTGCTTGGTGGTCGGTGCGGGTTTTTATGTCATTTAATAAATTTTACTCCTGATTTTTTTTTCTTCACTTCATAATTGTATTTCTAAGTCATCTTTGCAGCAAATTCTTTCTTTCGCTCCCCCACGCTCTCCCCCCTCTCTTTCTCTCCCTCTCTCTCTCTCCCATCCCTCTACATTTTACAACTTATTCATTTGGCAGATGCTTTTAGCCAAAGCAACTTACGGAAGTGCATTTAACATGGTAAGCAAACGCCACTGAAGCCAGAGATACGCAAATTTGCAATCATGTAAGTGGCGTCGTCAAGGTGCATTACTCAAGACCTGTGAAATAAAGGAAGAGACAAGTTTGTTTAAAAAAACAGAAACACTCAAGTATTGTCTAAAAGGTTGTTTTTTTTCCGGTGAATGTGCCTCCCTGTCTGACCTTGATTCTCTTTCCCCCTTTCTCTCCTCTTTTCTTCTCCCTCCATCTCCCTTTTTCTCTCTCTCCCTCCTCCCTCCATCTCTCTCTTTCTCTCTCTCTCTGGGGTGAGGGAGGGCTGTCTGTTTTGTGATTGCACTGAAACAGTGCAGAATCTGTTTGGTAAATGTGGGAGGCTGAAACCTGTGTTTTGTCTGTTGAAGATGTTCTTTTTGCGGCTGGGTGTGGTTTTGTCTTTAGGGGATATGTGTTCCGGCCAAAGTACAGTTTTCAGCAGCGGTACAGGATGGTTGAGCAGAACTGGCTCTGGCGATTGTTTTTTTGGGGGTCTGTCTGTGTTGTTGGGTTTATATGTTGAGTTTCAGTATTAAACAATGATGAATGGTGTGGCAATATTTAAAACGATGCGGTGTATTGGGCAAACTCCGCGGTGTTTGTGTGGCAGACGATGAAGAGATGGAGACATGCTTGGGTTGAGTGCTGTGTGTTGGGTTGAGTTATGTGTGTTTGGGTTGAGTGCTGTGTTTTGGGTTGAGTCATATGTGTTGAGTGGAGTTATGTGTGTTGGGTTGAGTGTTATGTGTTGGGTTGAGTGTTACACTCTAAAAAAAAGTGCTATATAGTACCCAGAAGCGGTTCTTTGGCTTGTAATGATAGGGGAACCATTTTTGAGTTCTACGTGTATATAGCACCCAATCAAAAAGGTTTTTTAGAAGAACCATTTTTGAATGGGGCTATATAGCACTATATGGTTCTTGTAGGAACCCCTATGGTGTCTTTAAGAACCTAGTGGTTATTGAACAGAGATGCATGTAGAAACCTCTATGGTATTTTTAAGAACCTAGTGGTTCTTGAACAGGGAAGCGTGTAGGAACCTCTATGGTATTTTTAAGAACCTTGTGGTTCTTGAACAGGACATTTTATTTTATTTTTTAATGGCTATTTTTCTATATTTTTTTGTTAGATAGTCATAGTTGTTGGGAAAACTGCTTTCTCATGTGGGAGATTCGAACCCATAACCCTTAAGATTAGGCTACACTGTTGATTTAATGTACACAGACAATCTTATTGAGCTATTCTAACTTCCATTTAGAACTTGTTTAACCTGTCCAGCTTAACCCTCTCACATTACCCAGTAAATATAAAAATACGCTTATGATCGATCAGTGGCAAATAGCATTGGATATCGAGAGTAGGCCTACAAGAAGATCTAATCCAATCTCATCCTCCCGTTTATAATTGTAGTTTATAAACGGTTTTTATGGACTATGCACAAAAAGTGAAAAGGACGGATGATGAATTTAGGTATGATTGATGCTGCATTCAAACCTTGGTTCTCAGGACAAACAGGTTTCCTGTTTAGAACAAATCCAATGAGCAAACAGACTGGTGCTGTGCTAACTAGCCTATTATTCATCATCACATCATCAGCAATGGCGTACACGTTAAGCGCAGGACTCACAGTCTGAACGTCATGGGTTCGAGCCCTGCCTGTCACAAACTTCGCCCATGGGAATGCTAAACGGATTGCAAAATTACTGATGCACACCTGAGTCCCCTGTGCAATTGTGTATTCAATGTAAAGCAGCGCTTTATTTAAAAAATATATATAAACCTGAAATTTTCCACCTGCCAAATGGTAAAATCTCCGTGCGTTTGACTGGTGGCTAGTATTAATTTTCCACTCTGGTCGTGAGGTGCTGTAGGTCTGGCAATCCGAGCCACTGTGTAGCCGGTCCACTGTTTGACTCTGGAACAGCCACACTGCCTCGCCTGTGAGTGCGCGTGTGAATTCCGTCCTGAAGGACCACTGAACTAGAGAAGAACCAGTAAAGTTCCCATTTTGGAACTGATTGGTGCTCTATAGAACTTATGTGTTGGGTTGAGTGATATATATTGGGTTGAGTGATATGTGTTGGGTTGTGTGCTGCGTGTCGGGTTGAGTGTCGTGCGATGGGTTGAGTGCTGTTTGTTGGGTTTTATCGTTTATATTTATTTTTTTATTATTGGAGTTTGTGGGTGGCTTTGAAGTGACTTGGGAGGATATAAAGGCTTTTATGTAATGGGGGTATGGAGGTATTTCTGGAACTTAAAAAGTGTCTCAGCACCGACACAAGCAACTGACAAAATCTGAACACGGCCACATTTTCTACCGAAGACTGGATGAGAGAGGGAGGGAGAAAGAAAGAAAAAGAGAAAGAGCCAGGGTTCCTCTCCAGGTGAGAAGCAGCAGGTGTCTGTGCTTTTCCCCCATTTTTTTTACTTTTTTTAAAACGCCGATTCTGAAGCTCCAGAGACGGGCGGAACTCGCTCCCCGCCGAGTTTTGCGAAGTCCTCACTGAGTCCCGACGCAGCGGGGTTCACAGGAAGTAAAGCTCAATCATGCTCTCCCCACCCGCCTGCTGCACAACATCCATGGGTGTTCTGGCAAACCCACAGAAAGCAGAGAGAGAGAGAGAGTTTGCGATTTAAAAACCACTTTTAATAGCACAATTCAGGCCTGAGAAATCATATGTTGCATGTCCTCAGAAAAAAACATGACACAAAATACACACAATTCAGGCTACATGCATGTAACCATCGTTCCCCCACTCAAGGACAATAAAAAAAAGACGGAGACAGCATGGGAGAGAGAGCCTAGATAGAAATCTTGGGAGACTCAAACTCCCTGTTTCCGCCCTGTGGGTCACATGATTAGAATACATGCCTAAGCGATGCATGACTTAGCGATGCATGACTTGAGCAAAGAAGAATAACTGATTGAAGCAGAGCCCTTCTACACTGTGCCCACTCTCTGGGAGTGCCTAAGGGCCACACATAGCATCTCATTACACCCCCCTCCTCATCTCATTACAGCTCTGGAAAATGAGTGTAGTATTTATGACATCATCATTTGTGTAACAGACTTCATCTTCCACGGATGGAGTGATTAGACAGCATTTATTAAAATCGCATTATTGTTAGTATTGATATCGCTATTCTCTCACTCTCTCTCTCTGTCTAGAGCAGTGGATGAGAGAGAGAGAAAGAGAGAGGGGGGGTTGGCATTCATTCAGTTATAAATGCCATATTCTTTGCAGTAGGTCACTGTGGATGTAGCCATCCTTTAAATGACCTGATATTAATAATACAGCTGGACATTTATAGAAGAAATTCATAATTTATATTACAAGTTCTGCCCAAGAGCATTCAGACCTGCCACCTTTCAATCAGAAGACCAGCTGTGCCTCATGTCTGCCTATATCACAAAAAAACTCCATCTTTACATAAACACTACGTCCGGCCTCTTTCACAAAACACTGAAAAAGTCTGTCTTTACATAAGCACTACATTCTGCCTATTTCACAAAACACTAAAAAACTTAATCTTTACATAAGCACTATGTTCTGCCTATTTCACAAATCACTGAAAAACTCAATCTTTACATAAGCACTATGTTCTGCCTATTTCACAAACCACTGAAAACCTGAATCTTTACAGAAAACGCTATGTTCCGCCTATTTCACAAAACACTTAAAAACTCCATCTTTACATAAACGCTACACGCGGCTTATATCATAAATGCTGAGCTCTGAAAAAGCTTATCTTTACATAAACACTCACCAATGCCCTCCTGTGTGCTGTGCATGCTGTTTTTCTGATGAATGTACCTAAGTCTCAGCAGGTAACCTGTAAGGGGGTAAAAAATCTATTTCGGAAAGCCCTTTAGCAGAATCTAAAGAACAGATCATTATTCTGTAACCTTTGAAGAGACGGGGGGGGGGGGGAGGGAAAAACAGAGGACAGAAATAGGATTTCATGATATCAGGATGAGTGTAACTAGATTAGCTCACATCTCCGCGTCTTAAATTAGCCACAAATGGAATTTAATGAAAACGTTATTTCGCCTGCTCAGATTATGAAACTAGTTTTGCTGCCTGTTGCCCGGGGAGACGACCACGCGTCCGTCGTCAGCGCATGCACACGGCGCTTCGCTCCGAATCTCCCCACCTGTGTTCAGATAGACGCTGTTGAGTGACCACCTTCCAGCGCAACCTGGCGGATAAAGACATGGAGGCGAGGCACGGGGAACAGAAAAGGACGGAGGACCCAAACATTCGAAATATCCGCTGCAAGTTCATTGTTAATATTATCGCATGGCTGACTATTGAGCTGTCTAGCGGAGAAGCAGAAGAATGCCTTTAATTTGATAATCACTCTGAACCAGCCTCTGATTGGTTTGTGCCATTAACTATTAAGCACCCCCCAATTAGCCATTTTGTTTTTACTTGAATGCACTTCATGTGGTCACTCTGTCTGCATGTACTTCACAAGAAATTAGATTTTAAAAAAATGGCTTCTAGTCAAGAGCGACCTTTGATCTTTCCGCTCAATTTAATACATGTAACTTTATCACAGGTGTAATGGAAATAATCTAGTGTGAATCACAAATACATTGGTATCACAGAAAGAGAATAGAAATATGCACCCCGAAAATGTCTTGTAGGTGTATAGCTATACTGGATCCATGTGTCATGCTGGGAAATACAGAATTTAAACGAACACGCTTAAGTTTGCGCCACATAAAAGCTGATTATTTAAGAAGCGACCATTACTAGTTAGACTGAATTCTGCCACAGAATGATTCTGTCACAGAATGATTCTGTAATACTGATAAAGGCCTAACAGTGGAAACAGGAAATGGTCCCTTTTTCTCCAGAACATAGGCAGCGTGTGTTTGTACTCTTTATTACCATCAGAGGCGACACTCTTAACCCTCATATTATGTTCGGGTCGATTTGACCCGAGTCAGTGTTTGATGTCTCTTAAAAACCAGTTAAACATATTTTTTCATCTTGGCACTATATGACTTTTCCTAATTTGATGGGATTAAACAGTGAACATGCAATAAACATAATGCTACTGTATGTTTTCAAAAGTCCTGTACCAACACCTTTATAGACAAGGGTTTTGTATACAAAGGACAAATGTGTTGTGTGGGCTCATTTGTGGGGTAGCTGTGGGGTAGCTGTATAAATACCTTTTTTACTTTTTATCTCTGATTTTTTGTGGGTGGTTCTGGTGGCAACCTATACAGGTTTTAAACTTCACAAACTTTTACGTACCTCAGGCTCTAAAATGAGATCATCACAGATTTTTTTATATTTGGGCATAAAAGACGAGTCATTTAGGAAACACACAAAAGGTGACACAGCAAGAGTCAAAATGTTTCTATTATTCTATTATTTGACCCCAAACATAAAAGGCCTCATAAAATGTCAACATAAAATGAGGGTTAAACAAAGAGCAGGCAACTGTTGATGTGTGAAACAAAACATTTTGCAATAAAGCTGGCAAGCTTTGTTCACCATGAAAAAAAAATGTTTCAGGGTAATTTAGGAAAGTTTACCTGTAAACTCTCTTCATTTGTGACTCACTGATTCATCCGTGTACCCATCTGTAAGTTTCAACGTAAAATGATATAGATTTCTGTTCAAAAAAACAAACGTTTGAATTGGCAAATGCAATTATGTTCTAACCCTGTGTTCATCAGTAGTTTGTCAAGTTGTGCAAATATGTGTTGGTCACCTGTCCCCGGCGTGGAAAGAACATTGTCTAAGGAAGACAGGCAGAAACTCTAGTCTTCCTGTGGGGGTACATTATGAAATGAAATGTTCAGAAAAAGACATGTTAATAATCTCACTGCTTCCACAGAATACATTTTATGAATAGCAGCTACTCCCCCCCACCCCACTTCAGATCCCGAGTGTAACTGGATGCACTAGAAAGCCTCTGAAATCAGATACTCCAAAATAAAAAAAAGAATTAAGACAGGTCATGTCCCGAGGTGATTTATTTTTCATACCACAATGTAATGTGAAATTGAATTTTGGGAAACTGATCTGATGGTAAAGTCTCTAGACCTCCTTCCATCTATTAAAGGCCTGACTCCATGAGATCATTAATGTGTCTTTGTTTCTGGAGATGTAACATATTCTCTTCTGCCAAAGAAGACTAATCTTTTGTTTCAAACAGGGCAACATGATTCAAATCCATTTAAAAATGCCTTTCCCTGCAAACACTAGATAAATGCATTTATCAAAAGGTGTCGTACCGTAAGTGCGCACTCAGTAAAATCCTGTAAAATCTTATTTATGGCTTGCATTTCCGTTCTGTGCCCGATATTATAGTGGCTTATTGAAATGTATAAGTGTTTATTTGGAATGAAACTTTATTCGCAAGATGCTTCCTTAGAGCGATAATATTTACGCAGTATAAAAAGGCAATCTTCTGCAGTTTTATTATTTTTCTATTGTACAGACGCCTTTATCCGAGGCAAGATTGTGGCTTTAAATGGATAAAAATGTTCTATAGTGTTCTTAGCATTCCAGTTTAATAACAACCTCTATCTCAGGGGAGCATATAGTAGATTTAAACAGCAAAAAACAGATAGGCTGAATGACCAGTACTCATCTTTATGTATTATATCTATCTAGCTATATTTTCATTTTTACAAACCCTGTATTAATTAACGGATTAATTAGTTACATCAATACATCAATTAATTCATTAATACACCAGTAAATAGATTTGTAAATAAAATTAATTGACCTTCTTTATTTCAGCAGATAGGTTAACGCGGAGAACTGAACTCTCTTTCTGTTACAACCTGCGGAATCAGAGTGTGTAGGGAATTTGACAAGGACATCGGGGTTAATACCTCACCATGGGATCTTTAATGACTACAGAGAGCCAAGACCCGAGTTTTAATGTTTCATTCGAATCACGAGTGAGTAGTTACAGAAGGAGCACTGTTGAGTCTCGCCACCCGAGGGCCACAACCTATAACCAGAACCTATAACCAGAAATACATATCCAGAGATTCAATTAAAACTGCGAAGCAATCTTAAAGGGAAGAAGGTCACTGTGTCAAGTCATTCTGGGAAGAAACATCACTTTCTCTTAAGATGAGTTTATACTGTATATATTTTTTTAATCTAGGGGAAACTTTAGTAAAGTAAAACACAACGTTACATAGCACCCTGTATTATGTAATATTTTATATTATACTTGTTATGTGCTCATACTGTGTTTTATTGAACGCACTTTATTATTTATACGTCTGGATTCAGGGCCATTTGTGCTTGTCTGTCTTTCCTCTGTACAGCGAGAGCTGAGTATGGGAGTGTGCATGAGCAGAGATGAGTATGGGAGTGTGCATGAGCAGAGCTGAGTATGGGAGTGTGCATGAGCAGAGCTGAGTATGGAAGTCTGCATGAGTAGAGCTGAGTATGGGAGTGTGCATGAGCAGAGCTGAGTATGGAAGTCTGCATGAGCAGAGCTGAGTATGGGAGTGTGCATGAGCAGAGCTGAGTATGGGAGTGTGCATGAGCAGAGCTGAGTATGGGAGTGTGCATGAGCAGAGCTGAGTATGGGAGTGTGCATGAGCAGAGCTGAGTATGGGAGTGTGCATGAGCAGAGCTGAGTATGGAAGCCTGCATGAGCAGAGATGAGTATGGGAGTGTGCATGAGCAGAGCTGAGTATGGGAGTGTGCATGAGCAGAGCTGAGTATGGGAGTGTGCATGAGCAGAGCTGAGTATGGGAGTGTGCATGAGCAGAGCTGAGTATGGGAGTGTGCATGAGCAGAGCTGAGTATGGGAGTGTGCATGAGCAGAGCTGAGTATGGGAGTGTGCATGAGCAGAGCTGAGTATGGGAGTGTGCATGAGCAGAGCTGAGTATGGGAGTGTGCATGAGCAGAGCTGAGTATGGGAGTGTGCATGAGCAGAGCTGAGTATGGGAGTGTGCATGAGCAGAGCTGAGTATGGGAGTGTGCATGAGCAGAGCTGAGTATGGGAGTGTGCATGAGCAGAGCTGAGTATGGGAGTGTGCATGAGCAGAGCTGAGTATGGGAGTGTGCATGAGCAGAGCTGAGTATGGGAGTGTGCATGAGCAGAGCTGAGTATGGGAGTGTGCATGAGCAGAGCTGAGTATGGGAGTGTGCATGAGCAGAGCTGAGTATGGGAGTGTGCATGAGCAGAGCTGAGTATGGGAGTGTGCATGAGCAGAGCTGAGTATGGGAGTGTGCATGAGCAGAGCTGAGTATGGGAGTGTGCATGAGCAGAGCTGAGTATGGGAGTGTGCATGAGCAGAGCTGAGTATGGGAGTGTGCATGAGCAGAGCTGAGTATGGGAGTGTGCATGAGCAGAGCTGAGTATGGGAGTGTGCATGAGCAGAGCTGAGTATGGAAGTCTGCATGAGCAGAGCTGAGTATGGGAGTGTGCATGAGCAGAGCTGAGTATGGGAGTGTGCATGAGCAGAGCTGAGTATGGGAGTGTGCATGAGCAGAGCTGAGTATGGGAGTGTGCATGAGCAGAGCTGAGTATGGGAGTGTGCATGAGCAGAGCTGAGTATGGGAGTGTGCATGAGCAGAGCTGAGTATGGGAGTGTGCATGAGCAGAGCTGAGTATGGGAGTGTGCATGAGCAGAGCTGAGTATGGGAGTGTGCATGAGCAGAGCTGAGTATGGAAGCCTGCATGAGCAGAGCTGAGTATGGAAGCCTGCATGAGCAGAGCTGAGTATGGGAGTGTGCATGAGCAGAGCTGAGTATGGGAGTGTGCATGAGCAGAGCTGAGTATGGGAGTGTGCATGAGCAGAGCTGAGTATGGGAGTGTGCATGAGCAGAGCTGAGTATGGGAGTGTGCATGAGCAGAGCTGAGTATGGGAGTGTGCATGAGCAGAGCTGAGTATGGGAGTGTGCATGAGCAGAGCTGAGTATGGGAGTGTGCATGAGCAGAGCTGAGTATGGGAGTGTGCATGAGCAGAGCTGAGTATGGGAGTGTGCATGAGCAGAGCTGAGTATGGGAGTGTGCATGAGCAGAGCTGAGTATGGGAGTGTGCATGAGCAGAGCTGAGTATGGGAGTGTGCATGAGCAGAGCTGAGTATGGGAGTGTGCATGAGCAGAGCTGAGTATGGGAGTGTGCATGAGCAGAGCTGAGTATGGGAGTGTGCATGAGCAGAGCTGAGTATGGGAGTGTGCATGAGCAGAGCTGAGTATGGAAGCCTGCATGAGCAGAGCTGAGTATGGGAGTGTGCATGAGCAGAGCTGAGTATGGGAGTGTGCATGAGCAGAGCTGAGTATGGGAGTGTGCATGAGCAGAGCTGAGTATGGGAGTGTGCATGAGCAGAGCTGAGTATGGGAGTGTGCATGAGCAGAGCTGAGTATGGGAGTGTGCATGAGCAGAGCTGAGTATGGGAGTGTGCATGAGCAGAGCTGAGTATGGGAGTGTGCATGAGCAGAGCTGAGTATGGGAGTGTGCATGAGCAGAGCTGAGTATGGGAGTGTGCATGAGCAGAGCTGAGTATGGGAGTGTGCATGAGCAGAGCTGAGTATGGGAGTGTGCATGAGCAGAGCTGAGTATGGGAGTGTGCATGAGCAGAGCTGAGTATGGAAGTCTGCATGAGCAGAGCTGAATATGGGAGTGTGCATGAGCAGAGCTGAGTATGGGAGTGTGCATGAGCAGAGCTGAGTATGGGAGTGTGCATGAGCAGAGCTGAGTATGGGAGTGTGCATGAGCAGAGCTGAGTATGGGAGTGTGCATGAGCAGAGCTGAGTATGGGAGTGTGCATGAGCAGAGCTGAGTATGGGAGTGTGCATGAGCAGAGCTGAGTATGGAAGCCTGCATGAGCAGAGCTGAGTATGGGAGTCTGCATGAGCAGAGCTGAGTATGGGAGTGTGCATGAGCAGAGCTGAGTATGGGAGTGTGCATGAGCAGAGCTGAGTATGGGAGTGTGCATGAGCAGAGCTGAGTATGGGAGTGTGCATGAGCAGAGCTGAGTATGGGAGTGTGCATGAGCAGAGCTGAGTATGGGAGTGTGCATGAGCAGAGCTGAGTATGGGAGTGTGCATGAGCAGAGCTGAGTATGGGAGTGTGCATGAGCAGAGCTGAGTATGGGAGTGTGCATGAGCAGAGCTGAGTATGGGAGTGTGCATGAGCAGAGCTGAGTATGGGAGTGTGCATGAGCAGAGCTGAGTATGGGAGTGTGCATGAGCAGAGCTGAGTATGGGAGTGTGCATGAGCAGAGCTGAGTATGGAAGTCTGCATGAGCAGAGCTGAATATGGGAGTGTGCATGAGCAGAGCTGAGTATGGGAGTGTGCATGAGCAGAGCTGAGTATGGGAGTGTGCATGAGCAGAGCTGAGTATGGGAGTGTGCATGAGCAGAGCTGAGTATGGGAGTGTGCATGAGCAGAGCTGAGTATGGGAGTGTGCATGAGCAGAGCTGAGTATGGGAGTGTGCATGAGCAGAGCTGAGTACTGGCGTGTGCATGAGCAGAGCTGAGTATGGGAGTGTGCATGAGCAGAGCTGAGTATGGGAGTGTGCATGAGCAGAGCTGAGTATGGGAGTGTGCATGAGCAGAGCTGAGTATGGGAGTGTGCATGAGCAGAGCTGAGTATGGAAGTGTGCATGAGCAGAGCTGAGTATGGGAGTGTGCATGAGCAGAGCTGAGTATGGGAGTGTGCATGAGCAGAGCTGAGTATGGGAGTGTGCATGAGCAGAGCTGAGTATGGAAGCCTGCATGAGCAGAGCTGAGTATGGGAGTGTGCATGAGCAGAGCTGAGTATGGAAGCCTGCATGAGCAGAGCTGAGTATGGGAGTGTGCATGAGCAGAGGTTGTCTGACCGAGGCCATATTCACAGCAGATGGGGGAGTGGCAGGTGGAGCAGCAGGTAGAGCAGCGCTAGCGCGCGGGCAGCCCATCCCGTTCGACGCGCTCTCGAACCCGAGGTCAGGGCGGCAGCTGGGTGGGCAAGGACAGCCTCTTAATAATGCAGAGCGATTGCTGCAATGCTGACACAACTGGTTCAGCTGGCTGCATAAGCCCCTTCCAGCCCCCACCAGCACCAGAAACACCTACAGCCCAAACTAAACATTAATGACACGGAAAGTTTTGAAAGCCCACACCACTGAAGGATTCATATTTCTTCTCATTTCAGTTGGCGAGATTTCTCTCTCCTGCTGAGCACTGATAATTGATACAATACCAGGAGACAGAAAGACAAAGAACATCCCTCCCTGTCTTATTTGAGATTCGATTTCAAACTGTTTGAAAAGAATTGATTCAGATTTTTGCCTCCCCCCCCCCCCCCCCCCCAGCTTTGTGTGATCATCTTTGGTGAGTTTCCACATCTTTGATCATCCTGGAATGTGGAAGGACTCAATCTGCCAACTAAAATAACTTTAGATGAGACCGTGATTCAGAATCTTGTTTAGTGAGCAGAACTATTAGCAGCACTGTTCAGATCCACTGGCAACTCTTATTGTTTAATGTGTTCCCACTCTGCTAAAACAAGGCAGCAGTTAATACTATGCTGCTAACTCCAATTAAATGTTTTAGGCTTTGAACTAGAATAATATGAAAGGAAATAAATATTATTATTCAGAGAGGAACAAGTATTTCGTTTCGCACACGCACGCACACACACACACACACACACACACACTATACCCTCGAGCTATGCTAACTAGCTTTCCATTCAGCCGTAATTGGTAAAGCAAATTTTAACCCAACAGCCAGGAAATATTTTCATTTTTTTCATACGGCCACAAATCCTACTCCTGAAATGAGTACGGACTTCTGTTTCAATCAGGCTGCTTTTCCGTGGAAAGCCGAAACCTCACCCACAGGGCAGGCTCACTCTGTTCAGTGCGCTGGGGTATTTAAAATGACTTCATCTGAAACTCTGAGTCGGACCGAGGGGTGGAATCTCAGTATTCATAAGTGTCAGAAGTGAACCAGCAGGAGCTTCCTGCCTTCAGTCCAGATTCTGTGGACGCTTCTCGTGTTCTGCTGGATACAGTGCAGCTGCAATGCACTGTTCTTGGATGAGTTACATATTTTAAAAAAAATAGTAATCATATGTCTGGAGTTTAAACCTGAGATTGTACAGCATGTGGATCCAGTTTTCTCATTTCGGAGATGATTGATCGTTTAAAAAAAGGAACTAAACTCTGTAATTAGGTGGCAGAATTATTTATCCGCAAGCCAAAACTAAATTATTTTTAAAGGAGTAGACTCAAAAAAATGTACCACTGACACTTCGCAATAACGACTTTGCTGACATGCCTTCATTCATGTCTACACAAGATGAAATAACCTCTAACCTTGAACAAAATTAACCGAACATTCTGCCCTTTCCATAAATCATATTTATTATTAACAGGACTAGACCATATGACATATGACCTCTGACACTTCAAACAATTGAAAGCTTCGCACGTCTACCTTGAATCTCATCTTCAAATAGAAAAATAACCAACCCTAACCCCATGAGAATCAAACAAATATTCCACTATTCAGTCTTAGTTGCAAAAATCAGACATGGTGTGCAAGGTTACTGGATGCTTAGACATTCTGAGTTTAACCGCCAAGGAATGTCTGTAATGTTTTAGAGAGATGTGAACACAATAATTGATACAACCCTTCCCAGTAAGGATGGAATGTGACCATCTGTCTGAGTTGTTACTCCTTTATTTCAACTAAATTTGTTTGCATTCTTTCTTTTTTACCATTTAAAAAAAAAAAGTTTCACTTTGCAGCCACAGGTGGGAATACAGAAGATATTTTATGAACCATATGTTATAATTCTAGAATATTTTGTGTCATCTTTATCAGAAACAATTAAAAAATAAAAATGGCCTTATCCTGTTGATCATGCATGAGATCATGTCATGCACAATCCCACAGTGTCCTTAGTCTTTAATAATAATAATAATAATAATAGTAATAATTATTATTATTATTGGTGGTAGTATTAAGGTGTTATTAATGGTAGTATTTGTAGCAGCAGTAGTTGAGTATTCATTTTAATACTAGTTTTTTAATGATTTTTTTTCAAGGGGGAGAGCAGGAAGAAAAATATAGGTGGGGAAGATCATGCTCTTTTAGTTTAAAGCTTCATTGACTCCTTGCTGTGAGCGGGGTGGGGGGTGTAGGTGGCTAATCGGCTGCCTGCGGGGAGAGCTTTATTGGAATTTCATGCGCATATGATTGAATCCTTTATTCTGCCTGTTCACGCTCTCTGTCCCCCCATGCTGGCTCTGACTTATATATATTTAATTAAACCGATTTGCTAAATGAATTAAGAGTTTTGTCAAAGGTGCTATGAGTGATCCGCTTCTGAAAATGACTTCTGAAAATGAGAGTGCGTAGTACACGATGCGAGCGGTATATAACTGTCGCGCGTGATGGCGGAAATACTACCTTTAGGGTCCCGATGAATTCCTGATTATGGGATTTCTGCAGGACGCTCCTGGTCCTATACCAGTCAGACCAGATCCTCAGTGACATCACGGCAAAGGATCATGCCAAGATCAGACAGGATCCTGCCGAGATCCCTCGTGGGATCAGGGTGGCCATGCCTCCTGCAGTAATTAAAAGAATGTAGGCTGTGGATAAGAGTGCCCTGCCAAGTGCCTGAATGTTAATGTAATGGAAAATATATGCGGCAGCACCCTTTAGCTGAGACATCACAGACTACAGCAGGGGTGGCCAACCCAGGTCCCGGAGGGCCGCAGGGTCTGCTGGTTTTTGTTGTTACTCTGCAAATGAATTGATCAATTAAAGTAGTCGATTACACAATTAGCTCACCTGATTTTCTTGGGTCTAAAGTGGTTGTTGTATTTAAGGTGAAAACAAGAACCAGCCGACCCTGTGGCTCTCCAGAACCTGGGGTAGCCACCCCTGGAATAGAGCCTTGACTATATCATGAGCCACCTACAACCTGACGTCTGCAGCGGTAATGTTGATGGGAATGCCGCTTAATGGTTTTTTAATAGTTCCTCGCCTCTTACTCTCAGATGTCTGGCAGGGCTCCGCCCACCTAGACCCTGACACCCAGTGGTCTTCATCCAGTATATAAGAATATAATATAAATATATAAATATAATATATAATTTATTAAAAAATAACATATTATTTATGTATATTATATACATAACATATTATGTGTGTGACGTTTCTTATCCTGCACAAAGCATGCACGAGCAAATTTGTGCCTGTGCAATAATATTGCCGCCGATTAACAGCACTGCTAATCATTCTCTTGTACAATTTAATTTATTTAAATTTTTTTCGCCCACTTAATTATCTGTGGTTGCCAGCGGGAGTTTTGGCTAATTGGAGAGCTGTTTAAGATCCACTGTTGGCTCAGTTTTTGGCTTTGTTCTTAAAAGTGTTCAAACTCTAGTGCTTCAGAGTAATTCTGTTTCAGATGAGGAAAGACTTCCCTTCTCCTCATGGGTAAGTCAGAGTGATGGACAGCTTTGACTTTACACAGGAGCGTCCACAGACCACTGACTCATCATTATTGCGTGATAAGTGTGGCTAAGGCTAAGGACCTTGTCCAGTGACAAGTATGTGTCCTCTTTTTGGCTGTGAAGTGAGGTAGGTAGCTCAGAAATAACAAAGTACAAATGTTTGTCAAATTAGCATAAGAAGAAAACGAATTATTCTTTGGATTTAGAATGTTTTGAGGACATCTGTCACAAAAAGTTAGGCGTTTGTAGAATTTTTTATATACAGGCAAAACAAAAAATTACAGTATGTTATTTGGAGTAGATCAAACAACTTAGTAGCACTGACACATTATGATAATGTACTGCCCCGCCGATACTTCACCGTCACGTGATCTCAGAACACTTGGAAGAACATGCTTGCCAAGCTTCGGCGAGAGGCAATTTCGATATGACAAAGGTGTGATTTAATTTGCACAAGAAAAGTGTTTATCCTGAAGTGCTTACGATTCATTTTTAATTTATTTACCGATTGAGAGTACAATGTGCAAATCCCCCAGGTGCACGTTATTGAGTCAAGCTGTTTAAATCATACCACATTACTGCCGATTCGCTCTTTCACCGCTAATTTCCCTGACGTGTTCAAAGTAAGATTAAATCTAGAGACGCTGTTGAAAGTACGCTTTTAATACAGGCTCCGCGCAAGGAAAAAAATAACTTTTTATTTCACTTCTCATTGTCTGTTTTTTCATATTCTTGTTAGTACTGTTGTTTCTTCCAATTAGATCCACACAGTCAAAGGCAGTATGGATCGCCTCTCAAAACAGCAGAGCTACCACTTCAGTTACGGCAGAGAGTACCCACAATGCACTTGGAGGTTTAGTGATTTATTGAGTAACAGTATCTGATTTCTGGCAGCTCTGTTCGAGGCTCTCGATCGCCGGTATGCTGATGTAAGCACAGACAGTACTCCGGCCTCCAGGTATTTGCTTAATCTCCATCCATTAGGGCTTTGTTTCTTCCCCTCTGTAAATCACACCGACAGAATGTGTACAGCCACACAGAATTCAACCTTAAACGAAAAAATAACTTGTTAAAATTCCAAAAACACAACTCAGCTTAGCTGTCATAAATACCCAAGAAAACATAATTTTGTTTACGGTGAAAATAAGTCAGCATTTATTTTTAAGTCCAAACTAACCCCCGTTTGAAGTTTGGTTATCCAAGTATTACAGTTTTTTACAAACGCTTTGACACGTAGATCACAAGCTTGGGCTCATTGTTCAAAACTCAAAACTTTGTTCAATTGCTTGGATACAATAAATATAAACCTAAGATCATTTGTTAATTGAACCAAATCACCTGTTCAATATGACACAACTTAACATTAAAGTAATTACTATTTCAAAATTCACACATTACATTTGAAATGACTGTGTTTTCATTTCATTACAATGCATCTAACTATCAATGAATCCAACTGCTCAAAATGATACATTACTGTAGCATTACTAGTAATGCATAGTTTTATGGAAACTGATTACTAACAACATTCCAAGTTTAGATCATAAATGTTTCAGGATAAAAAAATCAACACCAATTACTTTGGAACATGAACCAATTTTACTACATTATATTTGAAATATTTCATCATCATCCTTTATCAGACACTGCTTCTGTGGTTCCACTGTTCCAGACAATGTTTTCAAATTTGACGATGTATGTAGGCCGTTTTCTTGGCATTTCCAATAATGACGTTACAGTAATGATGTATAAAGGGTCTGTATCCACCTGCAACAACATCGCAAAAACATGGAGCAGGCAGATGATCGACGTCAGAATATAGGTCAAGCAGTGAGAGGAGGAGGAGGTAGTCAGGGGAATGGCACAGGACAAGTACCCCTTCAGAGAGGTGGTCGTAGACCTCGTCTTAGAGGAGGGCTTCGGCCTCATCAGAGAGGTGACCATGGGCCTTGTTTGAGAGGTGGGGGTTGGGGGTGGTAGGCCGAACAGTTCAAAAGCCGACGCAAACTACATACCACATATCCAGTTGGACAGCGCGCGCTACCCAATTGGATAGCTCCAAGATACCCAATTTGATGTCGCTGATTGGACAGGAATTCACTCGTCATCTCTCACATGTAATTTACGTAAAACCAAAGTTTGTAGGGTCATTTCAATCATAACGATAATCAAAGTTTTTTGTTGTTTGTCATTTTAATTCTCACACTGTAATTCCAAAGACATAGAACAATATTTGGAATAACTTAACCGATGTGTAGTTTAGGAATATGGGAAACATGAACAGAGACTGATCTGAATGCAGACATGAAGGAGCAAACACTATTGTTTTAAATAAAATAAGTGTAATTAATCACATTCATAAAATGAAAAGGCCTAGTTAGTTAAAAGCGCCGCTTTCTGGTATTTCTAAACATATTAGAAATTTATTTAATTTAAAATAATAATCCCTGTTCTTTCATATATATTTTGCTAGCTTCCACGTTGCTCTTATGTTCTCTAGCCTGTGTTGTCCAAGCCTGAAATGGGTGGGCTACGCACTGTCAACCCATAGCTACGGTTTGCCCGTATAAAATATGGGTTTCCACCTTTTCGAAGGTTTGCGGCCATATAATGTTATGATACGGGAAATCTAGTCTATATTTTGTTTTCAAACGTTTTCCAACATAATTAATTCAAACGTAGCAATCACATTTTATTTCTCCCTCTCTCTGCTATAGCTAACCAATACTCTCGATTTCTGAGGCTGCGGGGAAAGCAAGTAGCGGCATCAGGACTGTAATGTAGCTACTTTATGACAACGAACAACGAAGACGCAGTAGCCAACGAGATACCTATAACTATCTAACGTTAATTAACCAAGCGAACAATTAAATGGTTATGACTGGACGATGTTAATGTTTATGCAATTTTAATAATTAGATAATGTTCCATGACGTATTCAGTATTCATGTGGTGGATGACTCAGTTTAATGAAGCTACTACAAGTTTAATTGTAAAATAACCCGTCTAACTTAATGTTAACTGTTACTAGAAAAGTATTCAAATTAAGATGAGCTAATTGTATAACCATATGTAGGCTACATTAATGCACGTTGTCTATTTACGCTATCAAAGAGTTGTTATGTAGACTAGTAAGATTACAAAACTGCATTAAAAGTGTACAACACGACTATTGCATAATTTAGGAAATTGTATCTATGTATCTCTCTCCTGCACTGGGTTGTAAGTGTGCGGGGTCAGTCATTTTGGGGTGTCTGTTTACCTGTTTTAAAATGAGAACCTTAATGAATTTGTAGGTGCACAGTCATTATTATGTGAAAAGCTAAATGCAGAATATATTAAATAAACTTGAATCAGACAAATAACTGTTTGGCTAGTGATTTTAATAAATAATCAATAGATAATCTTCTATACGGTTTTTGGTGAATTTATACAGTTTTGCAGGCATGAAAAATAAGGGCTCTCTTTCCAGAGGTTTACAACTATGCATGAATAAAATAATATTGTAGCAACCACATCTAAAGACAGACCAGGCGGATTCACTCGTTGCTTTTATTACAAGCCAATGTTCCCAGTACACAGAGGATTACACTGACTGAAACGCACAGACTTCAAGCATTTTTATACTGGACTTGCGATAATACTGCAAACCAGGGGCGGACTGGGACACAAATTCAGCCCGGGACGTTCAGACGTTCAGAGGCACACACACCTATGGAGGTAGATTTCTATCAAAAATAAACAAGCACAAAAGTATAATCCACAATTGTATTTACCATCCACACACACACACACACCTCTCAATTTGTGTTCGTAGATATAATCCACAATTGTATTTACCATCCACACACACACACCTCTCAATTTGTGTTTTGTAAAAATCCACAAGTATGTGTTTTCCATCCACACACAAACACCTCTCAACTTGTGTTTGGTAAATCGTCATTTGGATGAATGCAAAAATTATATTCACAAATGCAAATAACATTTACAGATATGTTTCCAATGTTCACAAGTACAAATCAAAAGCTTGGCTTGCGAACTGGCGAATCTACATTTGCCGATCGAAGGACACGCTTGATCTGCTTGGATTTACGGACAGAATTTTGAGACAAATATTCCGCTGTTTTTCACCGTGTCGATTCACGCTCGCTTAACTTGCAATTCGTAAACTAAACTTCTTCTTTTCTGGTGCTACATAACACGGCGGTTTGTGTGTTCGGCTCATCAGCGCCACTTTTAGAACAAGTGGCCAAAATTGCACATTATCTTTAAGAAGTGGATTCATGGTACATTTAATTAAAACAACCGAGTTTTGAGTTTATTTAGGTTGTAAAGTTAACCCCACGCTAATCTTGCGATGGCAAGTTTTTTAAACAGTCATTGCACAAAACTCCTATCAGATTGCATGTAGCTAGCTAGCTAGATTACATTACACAGGGGTAGGTCCGTACCAGTGGCGGCTGCTGAGCTGAAAATTGATTATTGAAACTGATTATTGGTCTCAATCATTTTCCAATCATTTCCCTTGATTAACAAGTGTGCCGACGATCTGAACAATAATTAGCAGGTGAGGACACAGCGTCTTTCTTCACATCATGTCAGGGAGATTAAACGGAAAAGTACACGTTAATAGAAATGCACAACCTGCAATAAAAATAATCGAACAAAAGCTGAGCTTTAAGATCGTTTAATATCCATGAATATTCTCGGAATTTGAGTGCGGAGAAAAAAAGAGCAGATGTATCCACAATTATAATGTTGATTAAAATGAACACAATTTTGCGACGCAAATTAAAATAATTGAATTACTTGCCTAATAGCCTAATTGAGGAGAACTGGCTACATTTGATGGCATTGAGTCATTTGTGAATTAAACGCTGTAGCCTATTGTTAATCAAGGAAAATCATTGGGAAATGATTGAGACCAATAATCAGTTTAAGGGGAAGTTTTCAACCTCCTCAATTTTCAGGTCAGCAGCCGCCACTGGTCCGTACACAGTAGCTACATAACTCTTTCGTCCCTCATGGAAAAGATTATGTAAAACAAACTCAACCATGTGAAGTATTGGAGCCAATTAAATTCATTTGGCATCTATTCTCACTGATACCGATGTCTCCTGTGAAATCTTTTATTTGTTCAGCTAGCTAGCTAGTAGATAAGACACCTAAATGAAAATGATCATTCAAATTGCATGGAGTGCTCTCCTTATTTTAGCTCATAGTGTTGTACTTCCTAGTTCCTATCAATGTACGGACCTACCCCTGTGTAATGTAATCTAGCTAGCTAGCTACATGCAATCTGATAGGAGTTTTGTGCAATTACTTTTTTTTTCGTGGGGTTAACTTTACAACCTAAATAAACTCAAAACTCGGTTGTTTTAATTAAATGTACCATGAATCCACTTCTTTAATGTGCAATTTTGGCCACTTGTTCTAAAAGTGGCGCTGATGAGCCGAACAACACTACCGCCGTGTTATGTAGCACCAAAGAAGAAGAAATTTAGTTTACGAATCGCAAGTTAAGCGACGAGCGTGAATCGGCACGGTGAAAAACAGCGGAATATTTGTCTCAAAATTCTGTCCGTAAATCCAAGCAGATCAAGCGTGTCCTTCGATCGGCAAATGTCGATTCGCAAGCCAAGCTTTTGATTTGTACATGTGAACATTGGAAACATATCTGTAAATGTTATTTGCATTTGTGAATATCATTTTTGCATTCATCCAAATGATGATTTACGAAACACAAATTGAGAGGTGTTTGTGTGTGGATGGAAAACACATACATGTGGATTATTTTTACGAAACACAAATTGAGAGGTGTGTGTGTGTGTGGATGGTAAATACAATTGTGGATTATACTTTTGTGCTTGTTTATTTTTGATCGAAATCTACCTCCATAGTCACGATACTCTGAAGACTATCATTACAGATTTGTGAAATAATTATTTAGCTCAGCACACAGCATTTTCTGTCCAACTCAAGCACATAGCAGCCGAAAAATCATTCTAAAACTGCGTCTGTGAGAATCTGTCTTCCAATTGGACGAATCCTTCTCGTCATCATGGGGGCCGCTCTTATCTCCCCCTTCAGTAATAAGATTGACGTTAAAGCTAACCTATCGTAATAGTTCACTCTGAACACCTGAACAGCAAACAACACGAGTCACGACTGAATGTGTAATGTATGCAGAGAGCGTCAAGTGAGGAGGGCCGGCCCATGCCCGAACGTGGACCGCATCGCAGTACTGACAGCTAGCGTAACATTTACTATACATTAAAATAAAATATAAAAATAAAATAATAATAATTAAAGAAAAAAAAATATTTTTATTTTTTTTGAGATTCGAAGTGGACCGGCCCTTCGGGATTGGTCCCGATGGCCAGTCCGCCCGTGCTGCAAACTGTCATAAACATATTGCATCTATAGCTCTGCTGTGGCTATATAGCTACACTAGCTACTGTCAACAAAACACACGTAGGCCTATGCACTTTATACACACAATAACACTTAGCTAACCCCGGTGACCAGCCAGGCGTTTATTTAGTTCCATAAATAGCGCGCGCGTGGAATTGTGAAGCGAGCGCACAGAACTGTATGGTTCTATGAAGCGAGCGAGCAGAGAACCATCCGCGCGAGCGCGCGAACTGGGTTTGCTCTCGCTCAAACTTGGTTTGCGCTCGCTAGAAATTAGTTTTCTCTCGCTCGCTCGCCAAGTTCATTTTTGAAACTTTGGGGCGGTGATGGGAAACACAGTGGCTGATGTCTCCACTCATTTGATTGGTCACTTTAATACCGGCCTTGACTTGTGTGATTTGATCGTGGAATCGCAGATTCCCATTCAACAGGAACTAGATTCCCATTCTTAATTTCTGTTTCTGCATTGTTGCCTACAGAGGTATACTACTGCGACTAAGAACATGCTGATCATGGAATATTTATATTCTTTGACTCGGTGTAGGCCTACTCTAATAATATGCAATTTGATATTACAGAAGCCATCTTAAAGTTTTCCGAAAGCTTCCGTCATGGCTAACGTTACTAAAAACCTGAAACTGAACGTTAGGCTAGGCTACTGCTTAGCAACAAAACTTGCAGTTACTCTGGATATGTCATCCACACTTTATAAAGGCTAGGCTAATGGCTTAACATGCGTCAGTATAATTGTCATGGAAATGTGGATTATATCTTGTAAACTGCCTAATCAATGTTTGTAATTTTTGGATTTCCAGATGGAATTTAACACGAAAGCCTACATCTGATAATAATGATATATTCTTTGATGTAGGCTATGTTAATCTTTGATGAATAAATGGATATCTGATCCATTATGAACAATCAATATAAAAGGACTAGGGCTAGGTTATAGACCTAATATTAGGCTACAGGAAGTCAATTAACTGTCAACAAACAACATAATTGTTCATTAGCGTTTAATTCCAGGCTTCCTGATTATTTTAACTAAATCATTATCTGCGCATTGACGTTCTGACCTCTGATCAATCAATGCTGATTTGCACTTCTCGTGCCATCTTATTGCGCTTAAATGCCGAGCCATGGCGAATTACATCGCGGACAACGTTTTTTATTTGCTGTGTTCATTTGATGAAACTATTGGTTTCGCTATAATTCAGATACTCTTATGAATTGTATAATTCAGATAGGCTAATTGTATGAACAGCACATACACACAGGGGCGTCGTAGTGGAGGGACAAGTGGACCTGACCACCCAGGGCCCCAAGGTGGAGAGGGGCCCCCAGAAGGCCCGTACTAAAGAGTTTGCATTGGGAAGGGGGCCCAGAGAGACTGCCTTTGCACGGGGCCCAGAATGTCATGCTACGCCCCTGCATACACATACATACTATGTAGGCTAGACCGTCTACTACTGCATTCATGTGTAGGCTAACTAAAAAACATATTTTAAACATTGTCAATGTCCTATTGCGTTATACTGCACCCTTGTGGACGATACCGTTTACGCCTATAACAGATTAGAAGGAGCGTCACTTATTATAGCCGACATATTGCGCCCAACAATAAGCTAATATAGCCTATTATGCAAATGATGTTGGAATATATTCGATTGTATAACAACTTTAGAAGGTTAAATTCGAATTCAATTTTCCTATTGACCCCTAACATTGTCAAAATGGTAACCTAACATAACAACCTGTTCCTCATCACTTTTGAACTTGAGTATAGGTTTACGAATATAATTATTTTATATTCATTGATGATAATGGATCACATAGGCATATATCTAGCTGGTCTATTAATGCACCTACATCAACTGAAAGGCTACATTACTATTCCCAGATGTAGGCCTATTAAATTCCATCCGGTAGCTACTTCAAAATGACAAGCATTTTAAATACATTCTGTCTGAGAAATGAGCACTGGAAGATATTAACTAAATCCACATTTCCACGACAACTATACTAGTTACTGAAGCACGTCAAGGCATTATATAAAGAAGTGTGGACATATTCAGAGTAACTGCAAATTTTGTGGTTAATATTCCGTTTCAGGTTTTTAGTTACGTTAAGTTTAGCTATCTAGGCTAGTTAATGAAAACTCGTGGTGGCATATAACACATCAAATGCTTAGCTATGATGACATTATTAAAGTAGGCCTACACCGAGTCAACAAAATTAGTATCTTGCATGATAGCCATGTTCTTAGTCGCAATATACCGCGATCAAATGGCCAATCACACAAGTCAAGGCCGGTATTTAAAGTGACCAATCAAAGGAGTGGAGACATCAGCCACTGTGTTTCCCATCCCCGCCCCCAAAGTCTCAAAAATGAACTTGGCGAGCGAGCGAGAGGAAACTAATTTCGAGCGAGCGCAAACCAAGTTTGAGCGAGAGCAAACCCAGTTCGCGCGCTCGCAGCTCCGTGCTCGCGCGGATGGTTCTCTGCTCGCTCGCTCGCTTCACAGCTCCACACGAGTGGATACGGTTATGTGCGCTCGCTTAAAAATTCCACGCGCGCGGATACTGTTCTGTGCGCTCGCTTCACAGCTCCGCGCGCGCTATTTATGGAACTAAATAAACACGCCATAGGGGGGTACGTGGTAGAGGACAAGGCCACGGACCAAGACAGTGATGGCAACAGCAAAGAGTGTCCAATAAAATCCGAGCAATAGCTGTGGACCTTGTCATAAATCGTGGCATGACAATGACAGCTACAATGATTCAGCCAATCCTCAGGAGATCAACAGTGGCCTCAATCATCAGAACTTCCCGCCATGAGAACAAGTCTTCACATTGCACTATGCATTACTCTCAATTGTCAAATGACTGTGTAATGCATGCCACGACATACCACACATTAGGTGTTGTGACTGGATGTATTCTTTGTTTTCCCTCACAGAATTGATATACGCCTGACCGAAATTCAGCGGCACATCATTGACAATGACGACATGTTGAACAAAGTGGAGGCCATGCATGCATTCTGAAAAGGCACCAGGTGTCACGAACCCAAACACGGGCTGAACCCAAATGCAACGACCAAGAGACAGGGAAACAGAAATGAGGATTTATTCGGAGCTTTGGGGTAGTCCCAAGCTCAACACAAACTTAACACAATAGTTAAGAGGGTCCAGGAAGTAGCGAACTGCTCCAAACCGGAGCTGGACTTGTACTGGACCGGGAGGCCCACACTGGAACCGAATCACGGGAACGAAGGTTTGTTCCGAACCGGAACTGGACTGGATCAGGACCGCGGGGTCCAACAGGAACTGGGTCACGGGAACGGAGGGTTGTTCCGAACCGGAACTGGACTTGAGACAGGATGTGGGTTCCGAACCGGAACCGGACTGGATCTGGACCGGGAGGTCCAACAGGAACTGGATCACGGGAACGGGTTCTGGACCGCGGGGTCCAACAGGAACTGGACTGGATCTGGACCGGGAGGTCCAACAGGAACTGGATCACGGGAACGGGCTCTGGACCAGGGGGTCCAACAGGAACTGGACTGGAGGCAGAGCACCCAACTGCGCAGGCAACTGGATCTGGACCGGGAGGTCCAACCGGAACTGGATCACGGGAACGGGCTCTGGACCGGGGGGTCCAACAGGAACTGGACTGGAGGCAGAGCACCCCACTGCGCAGGCAACTGGATCTGGACCGGGAGGTCCAACAGGAACTGGATCACGGGAACGGGATCTGGACCGGGGGGTCCAACAGGAACTGGGCTGGAGGCAGAGCACCCCACTGCACAGGCAACGTTAACTGGGAGCAGGGGTACCGCCACACAAACAGGGGAGACTTGACTGCTACAGGCTGGATATTACAGAACACTGGACTAGGAACCAAGGAGTTAGCCAGGGAAAAAACCACAACAGAGCTTTCAGTCAAGTAGTACCAGAAACCAGGAGACCATGACACGCACGAACAACGTTAACGAACTGGCGCCGAATAGCAGCCAGCGGGAGGTATAAGTAGGGGAGTGAAATTGAAACCAATAACCAAAAGCATGAGGAATGTAACCGAGAGTGATTGACTAATTGACTGGTGCGGAATGCATGCAAGAAGGGGGAAAGGAGATAGGTTGAACCTGAAGTGAGGGAACAGAGAGAAACAGACAGAAGGGGCACGCCCAGCCTGTAGCGACAGGGAAAACACGGACACAGGGAATCCACCATGACACGGGAGGAAAGGGAAAACCTGGAGAACGGACAGGAAGGGAGCGGGACGTTACAGTACCCCCCCCTCAAAGAACGCCACCTGGCGTATCTGAAGGCCTAATCCTGTCCGGGAACTGGTTGTGAAAGCCGGAGATGAGAGAGTGGTCCAGAATAAGGCTCTTGTGGAGCCAGGACCGCTCCGGAGGACGACGGTGCAGACAGGACCGCTCAGGAGGACGACGGTGCAGACAGGACCGCTTAGGAGGACGACGGTGCAGACAGGACCATTCAGGAGGACGGCGGCACCAACAGGACCGCTCAGGAGGACGGCGGTGCAGACAGGACCGCTCAGGAGGACGACGGTGCAGACAGGACCGCTCAGGAGGACGACGGTGCAGACAGGACCGCTCAGGAGGACGGCGGTGCAGACAGGACCGCTCGGGAGGACGACGGTGCAGACAGGACCGTTCAGGAGGACGGCGGTGCAGACAGGACCGCTCAGGAGGACGACGGCGCCGACAGGACCGCTCAGGAGGACGATGGCGCAGACAGGACCGTTCAGGAGGACGGCGGCGCAGACAGGACAGACTGCGATGGCTACATCGCTCAGGAGACCGGCTCAGGGAGCCGTCCGCGACGGCTGCATCGCTCAGGGGGCCGGCGGCGACGGCTGCATCGCTCAGGGGGCCGGCGGCGACGGCTGCATCGCTCAGGGGGCCGGCGGCGACGGCTGCATCGCTCAGGGGGCCGGCGGCGACGGCTGCATCGCTCAGGGGGCCGGCGGCGACGGCTGCATCGCTCAGGGGGCCGGCGGCGACGGCTGCATCGCTCAGGGGGCCGGCGGCGACGGCTGCATCGCTCAGGGGGCCGGCGGTGGTTAGCTGGCTTGGCTGCTCAGGACAGGAGGTTAGCAGGCTGGGCTGCTCAGGACAGGAGTTTAGCAGGCTGGGCTGCTCAGGACAGGAGTTTAGCAGGCTGGGCTGCTCAGGACAGGAGGTTAGCAGGCTGGGCTGCTCAGGACAGGAGGTTAGCAGGCTGGGCTGCTCAGGACAGGAGGTTAGCAGGCTGGGCTGCTCAGGACAGGAGGTTAGCAGACTGGGCTGCTCAGGACAGGAGTTTAGCAGGCTGGGCTGCTCAGGACAGGAGGTTAGCAGGCTGGGCTGCTCAGGACAGGAGGTTAGCAGGCTGGGCTGCTCAGGACAGGAGGTTAGCAGGCTGGGCTGCTCAGGACAGGAGGTTAGCAGGCTGGGCTGCTCAGGACAGGAGTTTAGCAGGCTGGGCTGCTCAGGACAGGAGGTTAGCATGCTGGGCTGCTCAGGACAGGAGGTTAGCAGGCTGGGCTGCTCAGGACAGGAGTTTAGCAGGCTGGGCTGCTCAGGACAGGAGTTTAGCAGGCTGGGCCGCTCAGGACAGGGGGTTAGCAGGCTCGGCCGCTCAGGATAGGAGGTTAGCAGGCTCGGCCGCTCAGGACAGGAGGCTAGCAGGCTCGGCCGCTCAGGACAGGAGGCTAGCAGGCTCGGCCGTTCAGGACAGGAGGTTAACTGGTCCCGCAACTTGAGAGGAGGCAGGGAACGGGACGGGACTGGTGGCGTGGAAAGGGACCGGACAGGAGACATGGGCCGGTGCGGGACAGGAGGCCTGGACCGGGGCGGGACAGGAGGCATGGACCGGGGCGGGACAGGGGGCATGGACCAGGGCGGGACAGGAGGCATGGACCGGGGCGGGACAGGGGGCATGGACCGGGGCGGGACAGGAGGCATGGACCGGGACGGGACAGGAGAGCTGGGACGGGACGGGACAGGAGAGCTGGGACGGGACGGGACAGGAGAGCTGGGACGGGACGGGACAGGAGAGCTGGGACGGGACGGGACAGGAGAGCTGGGACGGGACGGGACAGGAGAGCTGGGACGGGACGGGACAGGAGAGCTGGGACGGGACGGGACAGGAGAGCTGGGACGGGACGGGACAGGAGAGCTGGGACGGGACGGGGCAGGAGAGCTGGGACGGGACGGGGCAGGAGGGCTGGGTCGGAACGGGACAGGAGGGCTGGGTCGGAACGGGACAGGAGAGCTGGGTCGGAACGGGACAGGAGAGCTGGGTCGGAACGGGACAGGAGAGCTGGGTCGGAACGGGACAGGAGAGCTGGGTCGGAACGGGACAGGAGGGCTGGGTCGGAACGGGACAGGAGGGCTTGGATGGAACGGGACAGGAGAGCTGGGACGGGACGGGACAGGAGGGCTGGGTCGGAACGGGACAGGAGGGCTGGGTCGGAACGGGACAGGAGAGCTGGGTCGGAACGGGACAGGAGAGCTGGGTCGGAACGGGACAGGAGAGCTGGGTCGGAACGGGACAGGAGGGCTGGGTCGGAACGGGACAGGAGGGCTTGGACGGAACGGGACAGGGGGGCTTGGGGGCTTGGGCAGGGACGGAAGGGTGATGGATCCTCCGTCAACGGGTGGCCGAGCCCGTCGGTGGAGCCGGGAGCCAGGACCCCATCGCTTCCTCCTGGGACCACAGCCCCTCGGGCAAAGGGCAAGACGGGTACCTTCAAAATTAGAAGGTGTGGGGTTGTGGCTAGGCTCGGAGCTATCAGGATGGGGAGAGACCACTCCGAGCCTAACGGAGTGGGAGCTGGGAGGAGGAGTCCGGAGTGATGGGTAGTAGTCGGCATGACGGCGGGCAAACTCCGGATTTTGGCCCCAGATTCCCATGAGGTATTCCTCATAGGAATCCGAGCCGAATGGGTAGATCTCCATAGAGTGGAAGGCGTGGCGACCCTGCTCGAGGTCGGCTGGGTCCATGTTTAGGGCCAGTTCGTTCTGTCACGAACCCAAACACGGGCTGAACCCAAATGCAACGACCAAGAGACAGGGAAACAGAAATGAGGATTTATTCGGAGCTTTGGGGTAGTCCCAAGCTCAACACAAACTTAACACAATAGTTAAGAGGGTCCAGGAAGTAGCGAACTGCTCCAAACCGGAGCTGGACTTGTACTGGACCGGGAGGCCCACACTGGAACCGAATCACGGGAACGAAGGTTTGTTCCGAACCGGAACTGGACTGGATCAGGACCGCGGGGTCCAACAGGAACTGGGTCACGGGAACGGAGGGTTGTTCCGAACCGGAACTGGACTTGAGACAGGATGTGGGTTCCGAACCGGAACCGGACTGGATCTGGACCGGGAGGTCCAACAGGAACTGGATCACGGGAACGGGTTCTGGACCGCGGGGTCCAACAGGAACTGGACTGGATCTGGACCGGGAGGTCCAACAGGAACTGGATCACGGGAACGGGCTCTGGACCAGGGGGTCCAACAGGAACTGGACTGGAGGCAGAGCACCCAACTGCGCAGGCAACTGGATCTGGACCGGGAGGTCCAACCGGAACTGGATCACGGGAACGGGCTCTGGACCGGGGGGTCCAACAGGAACTGGACTGGAGGCAGAGCACCCCACTGCGCAGGCAACTGGATCTGGACCGGGAGGTCCAACAGGAACTGGATCACGGGAACGGGATCTGGACCGGGGGGTCCAACAGGAACTGGGCTGGAGGCAGAGCACCCCACTGCACAGGCAACGTTAACTGGGAGCAGGGGTACCGCCACACAAACAGGGGAGACTTGACTGCTACAGGCTGGATATTACAGAACACTGGACTAGGAACCAAGGAGTTAGCCAGGGAAAAAACCACAACAGAGCTTTCAGTCAAGTAGTACCAGAAACCAGGAGACCATGACACGCACGAACAACGTTAACGAACTGGCGCCGAATAGCAGCCAGCGGGAGGTATAAGTAGGGGAGTGAAATTGAAACCAATAACCAAAAGCATGAGGAATGTAACCGAGAGTGATTGACTAATTGACTGGTGCGGAATGCATGCAAGAAGGGGGAAAGGAGATAGGTTGAACCTGAAGTGAGGGAACAGAGAGAAACAGACAGAAGGGGCACGCCCAGCCTGTAGCGACAGGGAAAACACGGACACAGGGAATCCACCATGACACGGGAGGAAAGGGAAAACCTGGAGAACGGACAGGAAGGGAGCGGGACGTTACACCAGGTGTCTCAAAAAGAGACGGTGCCTTTTGAAGGTAATGCAGATAGAGTGAAGCAACTGCGTACAGTTTCAAGATTCCTGTTATCAAAGTTTGATCTACATTATTCTGGAGGGTTTTTTTTTTTCCAATTTCTTTTTAGAGGGTGGTGGAGCTGGATGCTGCAGAGAACCACCACAAATTACTCTTTGTGGACAAGGCAGGCTTCAACCTAGCCAGAGGTCGGAACTGTTATTATTTTTTGTTTTTAACTGCTAGTTGAGGAACACTGCAGTTGAGGACTTTTTTCACTTTGTAGCTATAATTACTGTATTATTATATATATAATTATATATATATATAATAAATATAATTATATTATTAAAAAAAAAATTCTGATTTTGTTCAATGATTCCACTCTGTTCTACTGTCTCTACTATTCCCTTTATTTAAAACCACAAAAAGAACCATATTGAAACATGTATCAAGTATTCTTTAACTTCTCAAACAAGGCCCATGGTCACCTCACTGATGAGGCCGAAGCCCTCCTCTAAGACGAGGTCTACGGCCACCTTTTTGAAGGGGTACTTGTCCTCTGCCATTCCCCTGACCACCTCCTCCTCCTCTCACTGCTTGACCTCTATTCTGACGTGGATCATATGCCTGCTCCATGTTTTTACAATGTTGATGCAGGTGGATACAGACCCTTTATACATCATTACTGTCACGAGTTGTCATTATTGGAAAAGCCAAGAAAACGGCCTACATACATAGTCAAATCTGAAAACATTGTCTCAAACAGTGTATGTGTATTGTATCCAAGCAATTGAACAAAGTCTTTAGAGTTTAGAAAAACAAGCTATTAGTATCTTGTGTGTGGGTGATCTAAACTAATGTTCCTTTCGTATTTCATGATAAATGAGTTATTTTTTATTCTGAATGAACCAATGCAAGGTTTTGAACATAAGACAGGCTGTGTTACAAGTGCTGACCATTTTGAATATTGTGTCTAAGGTTTTTAAAATTGAGCACCAAAGTGAATGTAAAAAAACTGTAATTCATTACTGATATTTTTTGAAGCAGACGTGTGGCTTAGAAGAAGGGTTACTTAGATACCATGAACCCATATTATAGTTCCCAATAATATACATATACATTTACATATATAAATATACTTTTTATGCACGTACACTCGTACATTTATATGTTTGCTCATTATAGTACCTATCTCATTATCTATTATTATATTACTTGCATAGTGGGAAAATTGACTGGGGAAATCTGTTTGGCTAGTGTAGCCTACAACCAGTGTGACACCATGAATTTGAACCCTTGAGTCAGTGTGGAACCCTTGAGTCAGTGTGGAACCCTTGAGTCAGTGTGGAACCCTTCCGTCAGTATGAAACCCTTGGTGACTGTAACGCGCTAACACCTGTTGCTCATGAGAGCTGCTGAATGAGAGGCTGGGAGCGCTTTACAGGGCAGTCTTCCTTTCCACAGAAAACAGCAAATACTGCAAATGCTTTACGTAGCAAGGCCAGGGGGAAATCTGAGATGTTGTTTTTCTCATTGTCAGACACATAGCCTGGAGTCTATATGGATTACGGCCCTAAACGGTGGAACCCCATACAGCCTGGAGCCAGACAGAGAGAGAGAGAGAGAGAGAGAGAGTGCGTAGTCTTGATGACGGAGGTGGCGGTTTGCACCGCAGCAGCCGTAGCACGGGGCGAACCTCGCTCAGCGGAAATGGGTGGGCAGGAAAAACCGGCCTTAGAAACAAATGCACCTGTCAGCGCGGCATAACCGCCTGCAGCAAGACACAGTCCTGTGGGAGTCTGAGCCTCTGTAAAACACGCTACGCTGGAGGTGTGCTTAAGAGCCGCAGTGTGACAAGAAACTAAGCACACCTCACATCACCGCAGGAAGATGAGTTTAACGTATCATGGAATCATATAAAACGTGAATAATAATGCAGCATTTATCCTTGGCCTTTGAATCCCCCTTTAGCAGTGCTGTTAAACACGCATTGCAGGACCTGCTTTTGCACCTGACACACCTTGGCTAATTACTATGAAACCTAAGCTGGTCAGACACACCTGCGCTAATTACCACATACCTGGCTTACCACATTACGTATAATCGCATAGAAAAGAAATTTGGTGAAAATAGACATTTCTTTAAAAATTTCCAGTAATTGAATTTGAATTTTAAATGCATCTAAAGTATTACAGTAATTCAAATGATTGTTTGATCCAGGTCTATATCTTTTTATTACATTTTTGTAAGCGAACAGCTATCAGTACAAACAATGAAAGGGCAATACATGGTAAAATATCGAAGCAGTTTGATGCAACGGGAGGTGACACTGTGTGTGCTGGAGTTATTATAGTCCCTGCTTTTATATAAACAACCATACACAACCTTACATATATTACAAAAAACATATCAGTCACACAGGCTCACATACTCAGAATCCACAGAATAGCAGTACATCCACCTGACATACATGTTTATGAGCCACAGTGAAGTATCTGTCTAGCAACACTGAAAAGTAACATAGGCAGTATACCTGGAGCAGCACTGATGTGGGCTAATTGTGTTTAGATAACTAAGTCCAGTTTTGATAAACCATATTTTTCAAGGTGGGTATAATTTTTCTGACAAATGGTTAGATTATTATTATTATTATTATTATTATTATTATTATTATTATTAGGGAGTATAAAAATGTGATTTCTCACGTGAGAAAACACCAATTTAAAATAAACGAAAATGTTGATTTTTGCTAAATTGGTCAAAGTGGGCTGAGTGAGTTTTTGGGAAAACACTATTAAATTATTCCAACCTTGAACCATGACACGCGTGACTAAAATGAATGGCATAAAATTAGAGATACTACCAGTACCATAACAAATTACTGGACATTAGCAGGTTAGCAGGAAGCACCAGAGATGGACGTTTTGGTACCAGAGGCCGCTCCGGGCCGCCATGTTCAGCCTTGTGAGACTGATCAAGGCCATCATTCGAAACCAGCTTTGCGTAAAATGGACGGTGTTTGTTTGGGATTTAACCTCTTGCTGGGCAGGCTTTTTCAATCTGACAGGGTCCCAGCAACTAAGAGTCAAACTCAGGCAACAGCTGCGGAGATGAACAAAAACAATAAATAAACCCAGCTGGAATGTAATTCTCATGCTATTTTGTATGTTTTTTTTTGGGGGGGGGGGCAGAAAAGATGGTGGGAGGGGTTTGGAGTGGGGGGGTCTTAAAAACTAATGCGAGATAAAGGCAGAACACATCGCGGTTACGTTACGTTAAGCTCACTGAAGCACGCAAATGTTGGGGGGGGGGGGATTGCCCAGTACAGGACGAAAAAGATTACAGCGAAAAGCTCTGTATTTATGTGCTTTAAAAGTGAACAACTGAACTTCAAGACTTTGATCAAGTGGACAAAGGCCGAGTGCTTAGCCGTGCTAAAAAAAAAAAATGGAGGAAGGGGTTTGCGTCTAGAGCAGACGGCAGAGTCTCCATCTTTTTCTCCAGATTTGTGCCGATAGCGTTTTTTTTGTTTTGTTCTTTCCGCCTACAACATGATAAACCAGCACAAATACATCCAACGAAACGGCTCTTAAAGCCCACCCAAGGGTCAGAGGTGCCACGCACTCTTACTCTAATTGATTCCAAACAGCCACAAAACGTTTTTATATCCAGAAATGGCTTTTATCTGGGAGCCCCCTAGCCTTGGTGCTGCTGAAGAGAATGTGTTCTGGCTCCTCTTAAGGAGGTCACACTCACAAGCATTTTGTATTGTGCCTGAAGGCCGAGTAATTGCGAGACACCTTACTCCGAAAAATTAAACAATGTTTTCATTGTGCCCAGAATACGCATTAATGTACACAAATGTCAAATGTGTGAAAGTGAATTTATTGAGTGGGTCTACCCCTTACAGTGGTGTAGATTGTGACAATCTCTATTATTGTATGGCAATAAATGTAGCATTTCAGAATCACAAGGCGCTACATAGAACTATATATGTTGAAAATATATATATATTTTCGTGCTGTCCTAAATTGACTGCATGTTTTGCGGGAAGATGTGGAAGCGGTATGTCCGTCCCTCTGTCTCTGTTAGGGCAGTGTGTCCGTCCTTCTGTCTCTGTTAGGGCAGTGTGTCCATCCCTCTGTCTCTGTTAGGGCAGTGTGTCCGTCCTTCTGTCTCTGTTAGGGCAGTGTGTCCGTCCCTCTGTCTCTGTTAGGGCAGTGTGTCCGTCCCTCTGTCTCTGTTAGGGCAGTGTGTCCATCCCTCTGTCTCTGTTAGGGCAGTGTGTCCGTCCCTCTGTCTCTGTTAGGGCAGTGTGTCCGTCCCTCTGTCTCTGTTAGGGCAGTGTGTCCGTCCCTCTGTCTCTGTTAGGGCAGTGTGTCCGTCCCTCTGTCTCTGTTAGGGCAGTGTGTCCGTCCCTCTGTCTCTGTTAGGGCAGTGTGTCCGTCCCTCTGTCTCTGTTAGGGCAGTGTGTCCATCCCTCTGTCTCATTTTGGCTGGGATTGGACATATCCCATGATGGGATGAAGCTTTCCAAACCCCCCCAAACCACACACCCCTCATTCTCCTACTCCTAAATCACACAAACTTGATCACAAACTTGTTTTTCAAAACTCTAAACACTTTGTTCAATTGCTTTGATAGAATACACATAAACCTAAGATCCTTTGTTCATTGAACCAAAACACCTGTTCAATATGACACAACTTAACATTAAAGTAATTACTATTTCAAAATGCAATTCACACATTTTCTCATTTGGGTTTCCTTTGTTCTCTTTGAGACAGTTTTTCCTTTCTACCGCATTTCGTAGTTTCTCTCTTAGTTTCTCTCGTATATTGAGAGTGGGAGATTCTACCTCTCTATTTCTTTTCTCTCTCCCTCGAGCCTACGAGGTCTTTCACCCATATTTTGGGTCGCTATTTGTTTGTCCTTCGTTTTCCATTCACCTTATTTACTCCCCTCTGTTATAGTGAGAGGTGAATACTCCTCTTTTCTATTTCTCTCTGACCTACTAGTCAGTTCGCTCTAGTTTTCTTGGGTCGCTTTCATTTTCCCCCCTGTTTTCTACTCCGTCTTAGATGCTCTCTTATAGTGAGAGTAGGAGTCCTGTTTTATTTTTCCCATTTCTCCTATCCTGTTACGGAGATCTTCCGTCTATTGGTCTCTACTCTGTAGAGACGTTCTGATCCCCTCCTGTCGCGTCTGGCCTTCATTACAAACCCCCTTATAGGAATTTCAAATGTAGATTATTAGATTATGGATATTCTTTTGTTCCACTTTTTGGATGTATGACTTATGTATTTTTATGACTAAATGTATCCTGCTATTTCAGTCTTGTAGCTAGCGAATGTAACAATGTTTGTGTTGGGATGACTCCTATGACCACATGTTGTAATTTGCAAATGTGCTTGTGTGTCTAGCTGGTTCAGTTGACTTTATCTGAGTAATATCACAATAGTTTGCTTGCTACCTGACATTCACATATACACAGTAAAATGGCTTCAGTTTCAGATTTTATTTAATTTATTTAACTTGATGAGTTCAGACTTGTGTCAGTTGACCTCAGACAGGCATTCTGTGAAGGTTTTGGATCTCCCAAAGCAGTTCTACGGGACTGAACATCTGAATCTCATCACAGAGAAGATGTGGTGTGATTTGGGTTCTCTTATTCCGTTAGAAGGCAAGGCCAATGCTCATCAATACTTCAAGTTTTTGAGTGATCACCTTCATTACACACTTTAGCATTTCTTGCCTGCCGGGAGGGGTGTCTTCAAGAAATAGTGCCCCTATCCACAGAGCACATACAGCCACCCAATGATACGACAACGATGCTATCCATATGCTATGGCCTTCTGTCACCAGATCTGAACCCAATGACATGCTCATCACTTTGTGAGTTATCGGTATTGTTTTAAGTTCATGTGTTGGTGTGTTTTTAGTTAGTTCCAGGATTCAAATGAAGGGAAGAAAGTTGCAAGGCCGCCCTTCTTTATGAGAAAAAAACCCTCCAGTTGTGAGGTCTGTCCTACCTTATGTGAGAGAGACCCTCCAGTTGCAATGCCTGCCCAACTTTATGAGAGAGAAACCCTCCTGTTGCAAGGCCTGCCCTACTTTTTGAGAGAGTAACCTTCTGGTTTCTTCAAGATCTGTAAGGTATGTAAAGATATTCTGCTGCAACACAATCCACAAAAAAAGCCAGTTCATTCAGAACACCTCAGAAAAACTCCCTGGGATCCGCTTCACCTGATCTCCTCTTGAGTTCTCATTATGCAGCAGAAAACACATGACAATGACCTCAACAATCTCTACAACCAGAATCTAGTGAGCCTACAAACTCAATTTAATAGTCCCTATGTACTGTGGCTCTTCTACATCTAGGTGCAATAATCTTGGATTTGTTTTTATTCATTTGATATATTTGGGCCAGATGGACTGCACCTGGAGACTTTAGGGAATAGGGCTATATTTTTAATGATCTTAGTGCATGGTCTAAAGCGCATGGCACAAGTGCATTTAGGGCGTGTCCAAATCCACTTTTGCTAGTTAAACAGCAGATAATTTGAGCACACAGTAAGGTGCAAGTTTCAAATGGGCTGAACTCTTAATTAATAATAGGTGTGCCTTGGGCGTAGCATGCAATAATTGAATCATAACATTGAATATGCAATACCCCAAATAACTCAACTACCCAACAGAAGCGATATGGGGATTATTTGTGAGAATTGGAAGAGGTCGTTCACGGAAGTAAGAAAAAATCATAAGAGTCTTGATCATTTAGGTTAATCTATAAAGCTTCATAATATTTTAGTTTTGATGGACTAATAGTTGTTCATTTAGTTAATTCAATCAATTTGTAGTGAACTCTCTGCTGCTGTTATTCTAACTACATTCTATTTTACCTTCAAGACCGCAGTAATAGACATTTGTTTTGTTGAGTAGGCTACCTCTTCTACACCTTTTTGCTTTTGGGTATTTTTACTTTGGAATGTCTGCCAGTTTCGAAACAAGAGTGCGCATTCCTGTGTTTTGTCATCTTTTTTCTATTCAGTTCTGAGTCGGATTATGGACTGATTTGCGCTGAAAAAGAACACTCAAAGATGTTTCCATGTTGTGCAACATCAACAGCTTATAGTTATCAGTACTAGAAGTGGGTGTGTGTTTTTTTTTTCCTGTGCGTGGAGATGCCTGAGTGAATATCCGATTTGAAAAGCTCAAGCTGAAAATGTATTGGCAGCGGTTTTGATTAGTATGGTTTGCGAGGGTTGTTATGAGTTATGTGAGAGTTTACCACTCTCATCAAAACACGGACTTTCTCGCACTACATCAAAGAGGTACTAAAGAGCCATTTTCCCCATTAGCTGTCGTCTCAAATATAAACTGGATTTACGATAGGTGTGGTTACTATTGCAATGGCGCTGTCATAATTTGAGTAGTGAGAGGGTGTTTGTGATAAGTGGTCCCAGACAAATGTACCCTTTGTTTTCCCCCTTGTTTTGTGAAAAAAACAAAAAATGTACATAAGTGACATCCAGTGGAGCACGTTCTTTTGTTGTTTCATACATTTCCAAGAGGAGGGCTGTTCTATTCACAACAGCAGCCAAATATGGCCGCACTGATTTCAACCATTTGCCCGAAGACACCCACCAAAAGCCAAAACATACCCGCCTGTTTTTACATAAGCACCTGTGGTACGAATCCAAATCTGTATTTACACACATTTATTGCATTATAATTAAAACTTCTATTTTCAGACTAATTCATATGAACAATGTTTTTGAAAAAGCCTCTACTGCTAATTTGGCACATTTTGAATCAAAAGGATATTTGATCATCACATAACTCCTAGTACAAATAAAAGGTGATACGGTAGAGCAAATAACACAGAAAGTTACAACTTTTCCATTATCTACTCAACAAAAAAATCATCAGATATTTAATATCCCTTTGGGGAAAAGTAAGTGCCCTCAAAGGTTCAGTAGCTGGTAAAACCTCTTTTAGTAGCAATACATTCACTTGATCCTTTCCTGTAAGTGTTGATCAGTCTTTCACGTCGTCTAGGAGGAATTCTCAACCGCTCTTCCTTACAGGGTTGTTTTAACTCTGGATTTTGTGCATGTCAAGCCTATATTGAGTCCTTTCCACCCCTCACAACAGGCTTACTCTTGGACAACGTGTAGTACATTGTGGCCTCATTGATTGTCTCGACTCAAGGTTCTGAACGCAGGCCAATATCATCACCTTCCTATTGAACTCATGGATAAGAATTCACAGGTTTTAATTTCCCAGACCTGTAAGGTGAAAGAATTAGGGTTGTCCAAGATCAAAAACGACCTTTTTCACTGGCCCTTTCCCTAGCTACTAAGCACAATTATAATCTTTTCTGAACCCTAACGCTTACTGTAGTCCTAGCCCTGAATCTAGTTTTTAGAGAATGTTATCCTGGGTGAAATACAAAGCTTTTGTACAAAAGACAATACATATATATTCTTCTTCTTTTTCTTCTTCTTATTATTCTCAGTATTTTTATTATTAATACATTAAAACTACTATTTCAAATTACTTATGTTTTTAATGATTTACTGATGTTGAATTTTTATTTCCTGACTCTGTGTTGAGATATGAACTCAGAGTTTGGGGTGAGTAACCTCTTATCCCCAGTCGGGCTTATGCTTTTTTTCTCAATTATCATTTGGTTGTGATTTTGCCTGTGAATGACTGCTGGTCACCTGGCAAAATACACAAAAAAACAACAACGAATAAACAAAAGAAAACAAAAAACACCAGGAATGGAAAAATTGCACAGTATTCACAAGCCGAACATGGTTGGGCTGGACCCACTCTGCTGGCATAGTCTGTTATTGAACAGCAGTGTAGCTCAGGTGAGCATCTACACATTTAAAAATACATTTACTTAAATCTAACACATGTACCCTTTGACATAGGGCCCTCTTCTTAAATGTTTAATGAGCTTATAATAATACATTTTTCTGTGTCCTCTGCCCTTCCTCGAGGCTAGATGGCTATCATCTATTTTTAATGGTTTTTGTTATTAAAGAATACGAAAGAGACTTCAGATCTTTAATTCTCCTGGATTTGTATCTGTGTGCAGAATATCAATACAGTCCACCTCAGCTAGCTTTCCTTGTGTAAACTAGGGGGAGACAATTATTTTTTTACAGCATGCTGTGTGCTACCGGACAAAAGCACCACATCAGTTCAATTATACTATAATTTATATAATTGTATTTTGACATCTGTTGTAAAAAATAATTTCTAGCCAGGCTTTGAAGTGAGTTTAACGAGCGCAATTGATAAGAATCCCTCCTGAAAACCACAGACCGCCAAGCGTTGCGCTCAGATCCAGACCTGGAAAGCAGACCCTGTGGCCCTGTAGAACTGTTTCGTGATTTTGAATTTCGTGGTAGGCTTTTGTTTCATGATTTTGAATTTTGTATTCTCTTGATGTGCACCGTCTGTCCAATCAAATCTCCGTAACAACCTCTGCGTGTTGTCCTAAACGGAGACCCGTTATGAATCATCACACATAGTATTAAATAAATCTAAGAATGTACAATAGATTTTTCTTTTTACAGAAGTCCCTGATTTTTTCTGAATGAAAATAATCTCTGTGCTTCCAGAGACGGCTTCTTTGTAAAGATTGTTTTTCTTGTTAAAATCCTAATGGCAATATTAAGTAGCAACCAATGTTGAAGCATACATATTTTTTAGCCAGAAATGTCTATTAATAAACTGCATCCTGTAGATTTTCTATTTGAGACCATTAAGCTCAGAATACATCTAATGAATACATCTTGGAAGCTAAAATGTTCTACGGCGAGTTTAAGTGGACCAGTGTTGCTGTGTGGAAAAATCAGGATCGGTTGAATCTCGTAATGGTGCCAATTCTGATTAGATCGAAGAGCAACTGCCAATTTGTATGCACCAATGCAGAAAGTATGCAGAAAATGAATAAATAAACAGACATAGCTGATTTAACTCTTTCCTGGAGATTTATTTATTTTGTCAGATATAAGGAAAAGCGAGCCTTTCTCTCAATAATAATACCCATTAAGCACAGTCCATTTCTATTAAAAACCAGCAGAGAAATCCAGCTGCTTGCTCTCTCTCACAGGCAGATTTACAGCTTAACTGAATTAGAGAGATCCCAAAGAGAGTACCCGGTCATTTAAATAAAAAAAATTACAACTGAAAAATGACCCTGGAATCAGCGATACGCTAACAAATGGTTCTGGCTAATAAGACCACTCGAGCCGCTCCCGCGGACATGGGTAACACAATCAATTACTCTTGCTCCTCTCCCATATCATACAATTAAAGAAGCTTAGGCCTGTAATATGTGCATTTTATGGCATGAGAACACTGAATGTGGCTCATTGAAAAGGGACTGCTGACGGGTTGTGCGTGGTGGAGTGCATTGTGGTATTGAATGGCTCGCTGTAGCTTAGCTTTAATATATCTTAGTGCAGGGCTGGCCAACAGAACAGCAGGGGCGGGAGGGTTTTATTCTCATCTTAAAATCAGCAGCCAGTTCAGACCCCAGAAGCCAGGTGAGGCGAGATAAATGTGTAATTGACTGTTTTAATTAGTCGATTAAGTGCCAGGCAATAAGGCAGGCCGGCAGACCCCGCGGAACTCCAGCAACGGCGTGCCACGCCTGCATTAACGTAGCCCAGAATGCTGTGATATTGCTTTGCACGCTGTAACATCATAACTTATATTTTATTACGTGACATTCATCTAGCAGATACTTCTTTCTGGAGAAACATAGATTGCACACAAACTGTAGAACCACACAATGTAGAAGAGCGAAGCAACTGGAGAAAAAGGGCGCATAGAGAACTGCATATTGCGCTGTGGCATCATACAATATGGTCCTGTGTTAAATCAACTCGCATTAGCATTTTATTGCTAATACGCTCTTAAATTAAGAACACTAAATGATTAAGTTATGAACACTAAATATCTTGCATGTATTCAGGTGACAGTGTATTGTATTAAGGTGAGGGAATCTATAATGGTCTGCAAATAGGGGGTTGCTGGTTTGAACATTCCACAGGTAAACAGGTGATGCTATTATAACTGGGTATAAACGGATATCAAAAGGGTCATCAAGGGTCTGAGGTATCAAACAAGCCTCAAACTGTCACTTTGCTGCCAGATATGCAGTAGATATGGACGGATCACTTTAAGGGTTGTTTCTCCTGACTCATTTTCCTATTGAACTCTATGGAAAAATAAGTCAGGAGAAACAACCCTTCAAGTGATCCATCCATATCTACTGCATATCTGGCAGCAAAGTGTGATGGTTAGAGACTTGTTTGTTACCGCAGACCCTTGATGACACAGCCATTTAGCCAACCATGGGTTCCATACTATTCCCGTGTACAATTTACAGCTTAATCTAGTCCCACCCCCAAATTTCCATAGAGATCCATTCAAATGCAGAGAGGTTGTAGTATTGCTTTGTACCTGAAAATAAAATATCAAGAGTCTTTTGATATCCTTTTATACCCAGTCATGATAGCATCACCTGTTTAGCTGTGGAATGTTCTAAACAGGTGTTTTTTGAACTTCCCAGTCTTTTTTGCCCCTGTCCCAACTTTTTTGTAACGTGTTGCAGGCATCAAATTCAAAATGAGGTATATTTACAAAAATCAATGAAGTTGATACGGTAAAACATTAAATATCTTTTTTTTGTACTGTACATTTTTTTTTTTAGAAATCAGTGCTTTCTGCTTTTATGTGCCTTTTACATGTCCCAGCTTTTTTGGAATTGGGGTTTGTATATGACAACATAATATATATATATATATACAGTCAAGACGGAAAGTCTGCACACCCCTTTCACTTTCTCCACGTTTTATTACGTTACAGACTTATACTACAATAGATTGAGTTCATTTTTTGCCTCAAACATTTACACACAATAGCCAATAATGACGAAGTGAAAACAGGTTTTTAGAAAATATGAAATTTTATTTTACTGACAAAAATAGGTTATATACTTGGTTGCTGCACCTTTGGCAGCGATTACAGCTTCAAGGCATTTTGGGAAAGAAGCTACGAGCTTGGCACACTTGTTTCTGGACATTTTTGCCCATTCTTCTTGGCATATCTTTGCCAGCTCCGTCAGGTTGGATGGGGAGCGTCGGTACACAGCCATTTTCAGCTCTTTCCACAGATGTTCAATTGGATTCAGGTCTGGGCTCTGGCTGGGCCACTCAAGGACATGCACAGACTTTCTCCGAAGCCACTCCTTTGTTCTCTTGGCTGTGTTCTTCGGGTCGTTGTCATGTTGGAAAGTAAACCTTCGCCCCAGTCTGAGGTCCAGAGCGCTCTGGAGCAGGTTTTCTTCAAGGATCTCGGTGTACTTAGCTGCATTTATCTTTCCCTCTATCAGGACTAGTCGCCCTGTTCCCACTGCTGAAAAACATCTCCACATCATGATGCTGCCACCGCCATGCTTCACTGTAGGGATAGTATTAGCCAGGTGATGAGCGGTGCCTGGCTAATGTGTCGCTTGGTATTCAGGCCAAAAAGTTACATTTTGGTTTCATCAGACCAGAGAATCTTAATTATCATGGTTTGAGAGTCCTCTCGGTGCCTTTTGGCAAACTCCAAGCGGGCTGTGATGTGCCTTTTAATAAGGAGGGGCTTCCATCTGGCCACTCTACCATAAAGGCCTGATTGGTGGAGTGCTGCCTGGATGGTTGATCTTCTGAAAGGTTCTCCCATCTCCACAAGGATACGCTGGAGCTCTGTCAGATTGACCCTCGGGTTCCTGCTCACCTCCCTGGCCAAGGCTCGTCTTCCCCGATCAGATGAGCGGCCAGGTCTAGGAAGATTCTTGGTGGTTCCAAACTTCTTCCATTTACGAATGATGGTGGCCACTGTGCTCATTGGGACCTGTAAAGCTGCAGAATTTTTTCGTACCCTTCTCCAGATCTATGCCTTGACACAATCCTGTTTTTGAGGTCTGCAGATAATTCCTTTGACCCCATGGCTTGGAGTTTGCTCTGACATGCACTTCTTCTTCTTCTTCATTTGTTGTTTTATGGCGGTTTACAAACAATTCAATTGTGCATTACCGCCACCAACTGGATTGGAGTGTAGATCAGGATTCATTAAATTAAATTTACCTTAGGTCTGTATCTATAAAAAATAAATAAATAAATACTAAATAAAAACAAATAAAACCTAAAATTATACCAAACAATCTCTATTATACGTCTCTTAAATCATATTTGAATATCTTCTCTTCATCTCGATTTTAATTCCTACATAGGTCCTTTAGAGCATGTTTCCTGGCTTTGATTCGGACTCAATTCTTTTTGAATTTGTTCCCAAGAAAGACCCTTCACCTCCAATAACTTTTCCGCTCCCTTAACTATTATTCTTATTTTCTCGGTTTTGCTTTTAGCTTGGTCTGAATAATTGAGGACATAGGCAATGAATAAAACAATTTTTTTTCAGTACTTAACCCTTGAGTTTGACTACACTGTTCGATCCCAACTCTAGAAGTTTGGTTCACGATTGTTCTCTCAGAATTCTCTACTCTTCTTTCTCTCTGACATGCACTATCAACTGTGGGACCTTATATAGGCAGGTGTTGGCAATCCCCAATCATGTCCAATCAATTAAATTTATCACAGGTGGACTCCAATTAAGTTGTAGAAACTTCTCAAGCAGTATCAGTGGAAACAAAATGCACCTCAGCTCACTTTTGGGTATCATATCAAAGGGTGTGCACACTTGTGTACGTATGATATTTTACATTTAGATTTTTAATAAATTAGCACAAATGTATAAAAACCTGTTTTCACTTTGTCATTATGGGCTATTTTGTTTAGAATTTTGAGACATAAAATGAACTCAATCTATTGTAGAATATGTCTGTAACGTAATAAAACGTGGAGAAGGTGAAACGGGTGTGCAGACTTTCCGGCTTGACTGTATATATATTATAGTAATGCCCAGAACTGGAGATGTGTTTTATAGCTCCAGCTTGTTAGGACCTTATTGGATCTCCTGTATGGACAGTGAGGGCCAGCGGCTCAAATCTAGTAGCTAATGACAAAGTAACAATTGGATCTGACCAAGAGCAACTCTGGCACAGAGCTCACTACCCATGTATTTAATTTGAAAACAGACTAATTTAAGCAGAAAGAGAAAAAAAACCCTCAGAAATATTCTTCATGTCTGTGAATGCATTAAGGAACTAATGGAGAATGTACTGTATGTGTAAGTCTCTGTGTGTGTTTTTAATATGTGTCCATCTTAATACATCTATTAAGATGGATTGCCTCAATTAACCTTTTTTTGTTTCTGTTATTTGTTTTTTGTTGCCATGGCAACAATGTGAGTTTGATTTTCTGTAAATAACCATACCCCAGAATGCATTGCAGTGTTCTGCATGGGGGCTGGGAAAAGAGACCTGCTTTTTTTTAACATGCACACAATACAAATTTCTGTGTGAGCGTGTTTTTATTTGAGTTTGTGTGCATGTGCATGGTTGTGAGCATGTTTGCGTTTGAGTGTGTGTGATTATGTGTGTGTCTGCGCATGTTTATATTTGAGAAAATGTGTGTGTGTCTGCATGTTTATATTTTAGAAAATGTGTGTGTGTGTGCATGTTTATATTTTAGAAAATGTGTGTGTGTGTGCATGTTTATATTTGAGAGTATGTGTGTGTGCATGTGTGTGTTTATTTATTAATGTAATATGCAGTCATTTCTCTGCACTTTGTCCTCTTGGGTTTTTGCAATTCTTTTTTGTTTTTGAGTCAGAGTTTCAATGCCTCTGCTTGGTCTTTTCTGTGTACAGTCAACCACTGGTGTGTTTACCTGAGTGTGCTCAATCATGCTCAACAATGCTCTATGAGAGAGAGAGAGAGAGAGAGAGCGAGACAGACAGACAGACAAACAGACACAGTATAAAAATACCTCATTCATTTTCAGTTTCATTAGTGATGACAACTGTGTATTTGCTTCTTCCCTAAAAATAATTAAAAATGATATATATAAAAATAATTAGTCAGGTTTTATATGTAAACAAATGGGAACGTGGAGATCCAGCCAGAAGGCTGCATGTTTGAATCCCAGTTGTGTTGGTGCTGTTGCACTTCTTAGCAAAGCGCTTAACCCTTGTAGTTAAGTAGTGGTGTTCGGGATCCGTTTTCAATGGATTAAAGGCGGGTCCCACAGACCCGACACCACACAATGGTTAACCTGGCTCACACCACAGTCAGCCACATAAACACATAACACTAATATGTGCCCTGGCAAAGCTGGCTGCTCAGATTACAAATAATGCAATCTTATCGATGGTATAGCAGGTCTTCACACACAACAGCAAATGCCCTACAACTACAACACAATGTATTTTTTATAAAACATAAATGCGCTGGAATAAAAAAAAATAATAAAAAAAAATAGTACAATCGGTTGACGCGGTATTATTGTCCTTGTATTGATTTAATTGGGTGGTTTGTTTTGCGACCAAATTCCCATTTTCCTGGGTAAATATAACACAATGAATCAGGGGTCTGGAATCCAAGTGATCCCCCTTCCTCTCCTTTGCTTGAATTGGATCATGCCATCCCAAGAACCGTAACCCCGCCCCTAACCCCCCCCCCTCCACCTCAGAGCTCAAGGCCACTGCTGGTATAAAAAGCATCATGGGAAACAGCCACGCTCCTGGCTGCGATTACAGGGCCACATGAGTTTTTTTTTTTAAAAGGTCAGCTCAGAGTATTCTACAGAGTCACTGAGAGGGGTTATTCATTATTATTATTATTATTATTTAGAATAATATCTATTTCCCACTCATCACAAAGCAATTTGTGCCGGTTACTAACGAGCGAGGCACAAATTGGTGCTAACACTCGTTTGTTCTTCCCTTGAATTATTTAGCAGCCACGGCGGACTGTTCGCTCAGATTGTGTGCATGCGGCAGGCTATGCGTGCGTGCGTGTCTGTGTGTGTGTGTGTGGGCGTACAGACGGCGCTCACATGGCAAACACATTCATGCGTAGGGCCAACGTGGTGCTGAGTGACACCACGCCCTGCTCTGGGCCCTGATGTAGAAAGCAGCGCCATCGCTGGGTATATCTCTGGTTTCACCCTCAGTAATATGTCATGATAATGAGAACGTCCCGGTTCGCTCCGGTTTTGCGAAGCGCGGAAGCTGTCTTTCAGAGGCGTGTTAAACATCTGTCTTCACAGATCACTGGTCTTCCGTAATGCAGCTTATTGCTTATGATGAGGTATTTTTTCATGACAGGCTTAGCTAGGCCATCATGGCACAGGTCAAAGGTCATGCAGGAGACCTCAAGAAGTGTGTGTGTGTGTCCATAAGTGTGTGTGCAAGTGTGTGTGATTGTCTGTGAGAATGTGCGCAAAGGCGCATGCATATTTGTATGTGTGCGTGTCTGTGCTCGTGCGTGTCTGTGTGTATGTGTGTGTGTGTGCATGTGTGTGTGCTTGCATAGGTGCGTGCATACTTGTATGTGTCTGCACGAGTGTGTACATATGTGCGTGTGTAAGTGAGCATATTTGTGTGTGTGTGTGTGTGTGTGCGCATACAGTATGTGTGTGTGCACCTGTGTGTGCGCCTGCAAGCCAGATTTAGTTCCCAGCCAGATCCCGCTGGGTAATTAGTAATTAGTTAATGAGCCGTACACGTTTACACCTATACAACACATTTCCCAAATTACAGAGCAGGAAATATGTCTGGACTATAATGTGCCAACACAACCTTTGGCTGTGATCAGTCATTTCCAGGGAAAAATGTTTTTCAAAAATGTCAAACTGTCATAACATCCGAGCTAATTTAGCTGTTAAGAGCAGAGATGGCGTAAAATTCACCGCACAAGTGGGACTGGCGTAAATTGAGTTTGACACTCTGTTCTGTGGAATAGTCTCTCAACCAGGTCAGATTACAATCTATACAGGTATAAAAATCTTCCAATCACACTCCTGTCTGAATTAATCATGTGATACTTCTTTTATTTTTATGATAAATGTCCGCTACAATCTAACACGATAGAATCAGTAACATCCCCCAGCACACACCCCCCCCCCCACCACCACCACCACCACACACCTTCTATTTTCAACTTTTATCGTTCGAGCCTTGACGTCGGCAGAAATCACGTTTTGTCAGACTCCTTGAAAACTTTAAAACGCGAAAATGTGATTGAGCTGTTACACACGTGTGTCAAACACGCAAGGCACTCGGTTCGGACCTTAATCGCTGTTGCCGTTTCTCTTCACGTGATTGTTCACTTCTCATTATACAAGCTCTCACTGTGGATTTAAAGGAGATTAGAAATAAATTAATTCCATTCATCATAAATCATTGTTTAGGGTTGGGATATAAATCACACTCTTGTGCTCTGAGCTTGCCACCCCTGTAAATATGCAATAAAAAAAATAAAGAAATAACGAAATAATAAAGAAATAATTCTAAATGGGTTTCTGTTGGTTTCGTCATATTGTTATTAATCTTCTTGTTGCAATATTATGTCAGTTATATGTTAAAAATTATTTTGTTTTTTGAAGGTTCAGCTTGGTATTGGTGGGGGTGATGACCTGAATGCATTGAGGTCATAATGGTGTAAGATTTCAATTTAAAACTAGATTAACAATTCCTAAAGAAATTGTAGGTGTGGTTGCTTCACAGTGGTATCAATTGCTGGAAATGGTATAGAAAGATGGTAATATGGTATAGTGTGAGTTGGTAAATAAAAGGTGGAAATGGTTTTAAGTAGTAATGTGGTATAATGGGATCTAAAGAAGGTGAAAATGTTAAAATATGGTGATGTATTTTGTGGTAAGTAGTCTAAAGCAGCGGTCCCCAACCACCGGTCCGCGGACCGGTACCGGTCCGTGGGTCATTTGGTACCGGGCCGCACAGAAAGACTGATAATCAATAAAATATTTTTGTATTCAGAATCTGAAAGATGTTTTATTTTGAAAAATGCATCTGCGTCTCTTGAGATGGTGAGTTGTATTTTTTATGCACTTTATACAGTAAAACCTTGACATACAAACCTTGAAACTTACGAGTATTCCGAGTTACGAGCCGTTGCTCGGACAATTTCTTGCTTCGCCTTACGAGCCTAGACCCGAGTTACGAGCCGAGCAAGTGGAGCGAGCTTAGAGACGCCTCCGCTAGTTGGCGCAGTTAAGCAAGCGAACACCCGCATGAAAAAAAAAAAAACTAAAAACAAAGTTGTATCAATTAAGTTTAGGGATAAAGTGTGATGAGCCCTTCAAATCTCCTCCGCCTATCTCCTCCACCACCTCCACCAGCATCTTCCGTTAGCCCAAGTCGTCTGATCTCCAAGGTAAATACACTTTATAAAACCAATTTATTTCTTTATATTCTATTTTATTATCTTTGTATTTGTAAGGGCGTTGTAGTGGTACAACGATGAGCCAAACGCGATGAAAGAAAAGAAAGAATGAAAAAACCTCCCAGCCGTAGCCGAAACCAAAAACACCCTTGTAAAACCGGGATAGCCACGTAAACACGGGCGACACTAATACCGATAGCCAGAAGAACAGCAAAAACAAAGGCACCCTCGGAACGTGACTATAACGCCCGATAACTGGTGAAACAAATGAAAATAAAATAACGCTCAGGCCCTCTAACAACAAAGAGAGCGGGAGTGGAAACGGAGAAGTGAAAAGAGGGAAAAACCTAAACTATATTCCCTGAGCTTCTAGTAGTTATCTGGGTATAGCTCTACTACGCGAATAAAGAATAACAATCTTTTAAGTGCGAGCAGAGGAAACAAACAACAACCATACATACGTGAAGGCACGAAATGATAAAGTAGCGCCAGGAAGCGGAACTCAGGGGTTTAAATACCTCCTGACGCGGGCGACAGGTGAACTAGATAATCACCTGGGCGAAAGGAAAATCCCGCAAGGGAATGCGGAGAAAAATCTGATAGACCGAAAAAAGGACGAGGCGTCGAATTAGAGGAAAGGAAGGGAAAACCATGACAGTATTATGTTTTGTATTAATTATTTATAAATACATTTCTCATTTTTATAACTATGTAACAAAGAAATTAGGGTGTTTTTTGGGGGGCTGGAATGGATTAATGGTATTTCAATTCATTTCAATGGGGAAAATTGATTTGATATACGAGTAAACCGAGTTACGAGCTCGGTCACGGAACGAATTAAACTCGTATGTCAAGGTATTACTGTATTTGTTTTTATGCCAGTCGTATCATATTATTTCGTCATATTTATCCCCCCACACCTTGAAGGCCGGTCCGTGAAAATATTGTCTTACGTGAAACCGGTCCGTGGTCCAAAAAAGGTTGGGGACCGCTGGTCTAAAGAACCTGAAAGTGATACAAATAAGTAATAAATTGTAATGAAAGCACAAATAGGTCAAATCATCTGGGATAGTATTTTCAGAAACCCTCCTCCAGGAAATCTCTGGTATTGTTAGGTCATAGCAGTGTTGTAGAGGAAGGCATTGTGATGTCAGAAGCAGTGTAATATGTTACAGCATCCACATTCTATTGCATCGGTTTTCAAAATGTGCCCATTGACTCCCATTAATTTCCCATTCATTTGGCGATAAAAGGTAAATTATCTGAAAAAGCGTATATGGTATAAAGGTAAAAAGTCATAGCAACCTGGAGGATGTATGAAGGTATAATATGAGGTATGAATGGTGTCGATGGTGTGAATGGTGTAGGAGGAGATATGAGAATCTTAGAATGAAACACTGCATAGAGCACATTGTGGTTCTGATCAACAAAGTTTACCATCGCTCTTCGCCAGAGTTGAAGGTGTTGGGACTGATCCAGGAGTGCAGGCAATCTTCAAAAGGCAACCAGGGAAGGAGAACGGGGGAGGAGTGAAAAGACGACTGGGAAGATTGACGCAGTGCTCCGTTTCGGCGGTGTACAGAGACCGCGGCGCTGCGTGTATGGAGGAGAGTCGTGGGGACGGGACGGAGTTTGTGTGTTGGACTGCTTGGTGACACTGGACATCTCGGGACAGCGGGGCTAATTTTAATCATGGCTGTATTGCACTTTAATTCACTTAATTCACTTGATTGATGCAATGATTCTGATGGATGTATTTGTTTGATATGTTTGTTTGTGTGTTGTGGATCTGCCCCACTGTCTATGTATTTTTTGTTGCTGGGGCTACAACTGAAGTTTCCTAGCGGGAAAATAAAAGTTCTATTCTATTCTATTCTATCATCTGATGTAATATGAAGGGAAAAAAGTTTCTTATGACATCATAATGCATCCAATAAACTGTATGCATTATGATATCACTCCACCAATTAGCTGTAGTTTCCCAAATTAATGGAGTAAGCTTTTCACATGTTACATGGTCTTCTGTCGTGCCCCTCCAGGAACAGAAAAGTTGTTACAATAAAAAAAAAATTATTATTATTATTTCCATTCGGTGTTATTTTGAATGACATCATGGTAGTTCTCACCAGCTTGATTTTTGCATGAAATAAACAGACATTCCACTTCAACTTTCCGCCCTTGTATCAAATGATCAGTCATCTTGAGATTCCGCCTTGAAATATGCATACTATTTATATTTACATTTAGATACACCGGGTAGTATTTTCTCTTTCTCTCTGTCTCTTTCTTTATCTCGCTCTCTAATGTCACACTCAACTCTCCACCTGCCGAAGACCTGACATGGACAGACCTTAACGCTGGTGTGGCAGTGTCCTTCCTGGTCTCTCTTAATGCGGCCATTTTGTTTTTGCTTTGACTGAAAATGCAGACATGACCAGACTATATGTTATAGTCTGTACATTATAATTCAGCAGGCCCACCAGTCTGTGTCTGGTTAAATAATATATCTCTCCATGTCACAGGTGTTCCAGAAACTTAAAAAGATGTAATCCCCCGCTCCTGATCTCCTAGAGCTGGTTCAATATCATGGAACATCTGCGTGCATTATACAGAAATCTGCTGAAAAATTCAACAGCAACCCCCCCATGGACACTGTAGGGAGGCCTTGAGCCCAGATTAATAAAGCACACAGGGAACTTTAAAACTTAACAATATTTACATGACATTGCATTATATTACAGTAACTTAGCAGACGGTCTTATCCAAAGCAACTTACAAAAGTAGAGAACATCAGCGTTAGTCTCAGGAATACAAAAGTGCGATATCACCAAGAATGAAGAACCAGATTGCAATGGCTTGAAGGTGAGCTGAGATGCTCGCTGAGACTAGCGTAGTAAGGAACAATTTACAGTTATATGTATTTATTCATTTAGCAGACACTCTTATCCAGAGTGAGTGGCGGATTAGTGCATACAACAAGGCTATAGCAGACACTCTTATCCAGAGTGAGTGGCGGATTAGTGCATATAACAAGGCTATAGCAGACATTCTTATCCAGAGTGAGTGGTGGATTAGAGCATATAACAAGGCTATAGCAGACACTCTTATCCAGAGTGAGTGGCTGATTAGTGCATATAACAAGGCTATAGCAGACACTCTTATCCAGAGTGAGTGGCGGATTAGTGCATATAACAAGGCTATAGCAGACACTCTTATCCAGAGTGAGTGGCTGATTAGTGCATATAACAAGGCTATAGCAGACACTCTTATCCAGAGTGAGTGGCGGATTAGTGCATATAACAAGGCTATAGCAGACACTCTTATCCAGAGTGAGTGGCGGATTAGTGCATATAACAAGGCTATAGCAGACACTCTTATCCAGAGTGAGTGGCTGATTAGTGCATATAACAAGGCTATAGCAGACACTCTTATCCAGAGTGAGTGGCTGATTAGTGCATATAACAAGGCTATAGCAGACACTCTTATCCAGAGTGAGTGGCGGATTAATGCATATAACAAGTCTATAGCAGACATTCTTATCCAGAGTGAGTGGCGGATTATTGCATATAACAAGGCTATAGCAGACACTCTTATCCAGAGTGAGTGGCTGATTAGTGCATATAACAAGGCTATAGCAGACACTCTTATCCAGAGTGAGTGGCGGATTAGTGCATATAACAAGGCTATAGCAGACACTCTTATCCAGAGTGAGTGGCGGATTAGTGCATATAACAAGGCTATAGCTAGGATTGCCAACCGTCCCGTATTAGCCGGGACGCCCCGTATTTGAGCTAAAAGAGGCGCATCCCGTACGGGACATCATTTGTCCCGGCCTCCCCGGTAAAGAGAAGATGCATATATTTTTCTGTTTGCGCACCATGCAGTGTGTCTGCAGGACGCCTGCCTGTGTGTTTGTGTGCTGTATCCGACAGGCGCTAGGACCGCTCGGCGCCGCTCAGTTGACACGGCAGGCAACGCTCACGTGTTTGTGTGTATGTGTGTGTGCGGTGGTGCATGCGCATGTCAGTCTGTTCGTGTGGAAAAATTAGCGCTGCTGCAGGTGAGCAGGCTAGCGTTGGCAGACAGTATAGCCTAGAGCCCTAGACTAACTGATTTTGCACATTTTGTAAAAAATAAATTTTTGAATGATAATCTGTTTCTCATGTTCATTATCAAATATAAAACTGAAATTAAATGTTGTGTGTCTTAGTAGGCCTACATGCTATGGGCTTAGATAGCTGGTGGTGTATGGTTGAAGAATTCCATTTCCTTGATTATGGTATGAATAGGACTTGTTACAGTAAGTGTAATACAGTAGCCTAATGCAGCTGTATGTAAGCCATGTTGTGTTTGTATAACTGTGCCAAAATGCATTTTTCTATGCATTTTGGGAGTTTTGACCCACACAAAACCCCAAAAATTTTCGGCCGCCCGCCTTTGGCGGCCGGCCACTGGGTGTCCCTTATTTCAGTCTCTGGGAGTTGGCAACCCTAGCTATAGCAGACACTTTTATCCAGAGTGAGTGGTGGATTAGTGCATATAACAAGGCTATAGCAGACACTTTTATCCAGAGTGAGTGGCGGATTAGAGCATATAACAAGGCTATAGCAGACACTCTTATCCAGAGTGAGTGGCGGATTAGTGCATATAACAAGGCTATAGCAGACATTCTTATCCAGAGTGAGTGGTGGATTAGAGCATATAACAAGGCTATAGCAGACACTCTTATCCAGAGTGAGTGGCGGATTAGTGCATATAACAAGGCTATAGCAGACACTCTTATCCAGAGTGAGTGGCGGATTAGTGCATATAACAAGGCTATAGCAGACACTCTTATCCAGAGTGAGTGGCGGATTAGTGCATATAACAAGGCTATAGCAGACACTCGTATCCAGAGTGAGTGGCTGATTAGTGCATATAACAAGGCTATAGCAGACACTTTTATCCAGAGTGAGTGGCGGATTAGAGCATATAACAAGGCTATAGCAGACACTCTTATCCAGAGTGAGTGGCGGATTAGTGCATATAACAAGGCTATAGCAGACACTCTTATCCAGAGTGAGTGGTGGATTATTGCATATAACAAGGCTATAGCAGGCACTCTTATCCAGAGTGAGTGGCGGATTAGTGCATATAACAAGGCTATAGCAGACACTCTTATCCAGAGTGAGTGGCGGATTAGTGCATATAACAAGGCTATAGCAGACACTCTTATCCAGAGTGAGTGGCTGATTAGTGCATATAACAAGTCTATAGCAGACATTCTTATCCAGAGTGAGTGGCGGATTAGTGCATATAACAAGTCTATAGCAGACATTCTTATCCAGAGTGAGTGGCGGATTAGTGCATATAACAAGTCTATAGCAGACATTCTTATCCAGAGTGAGTGGCGGATTAGTGCATATAACAAGTCTATAGCAGACATTCTTATCCAGAGTGAGTGGCGGATTAGTGCATATAACAAGTCTATAGCAGACATTCTTATCCAGAGTGAGTGGCGGATTAGTGCATATAACAAGTCTATAGCAGACATTCTTATCCAGAGTGAGTGGCGGATTAGTGCATATAACAAGTCTATAGCAGACATTCTTATCCAGAGTGAGTGGCGGATTAGTGCATATAACAAGTCTATAGCAGACATTCTTATCCAGAGTGAGTGGCGGATTAGTGCATATAACAAGGCTATAGCAGACACTCTTATCCAGAGTGAGTGGTGGATTAGTGCATATAACAAGGCTATAGCAGACACTCTTATCCAGAGTGAGTGGTGGATTAGTGCATATAACAAGGCTATAGCAGACACTCTTATCCAGAGTGAGTGGCTGATTAGTGCATATAACAAGGCTATAGCAGACACTCTTATCCAGAGTGAGTGGTGGATTAGTGCATATAACAAGGCTATAGCAGACACTCTTATCCAGAGTGAGTGGTGGATTATTGCATATAACAAGGCTATAGCAGGCACTCTTATCCAGAGTGAGTGGCGGATTAGTGCATATAACAAGGCTATAGCAGACACTCTTATCCAGAGTGAGTGGCTGATTAGTGCATATAACAAGGCTATAGCAGACACTCTTATCCAGAGTGAGTGGTGGATTAGTGCATATAACAAGGCTATAGCAGACACTCTTATCCAGAGTGAGTGGCTGATTAGTGCATATAACAAGGCTATAGCAGACACTTTTATCCAGAGTGAGTGGTGGATTAGTGCATATAACAAGGCTATAGCAGACACTCTTATCCAGAGTGAGTGGCGGATTAGTGCATATAACAAGGCTATAGCAGACACTCTTATCCAGAGTGAGTGGTGGATTAGTGCATATACAAGGCTATAGCAGACACTCTTATCCAGAGTGAGTGGCGGATTAGTGCATATAACAAGGCTATAGCAGACACTCTTATCCAGAGTGAGTGGCTGATTAGTGCATATAACAAGGCTATAGCAGACACTCTTATCCAGAGTGAGTGGTGGATTTGTGCATATAACAAGGCTATAAATGATCTGTAACACAAAGATGCCCCAATTCTAAGCCCCCCAAAAAATGCTATGCTAACCATGTGGTTTAGAGTTAATGGGTGACTCTAAGCAGGCCAATTAGAGAAATGCAATTCCAGCAGTGGTTAAGTGCACTAGTAATCCCAACAGGCTGAAATTACATATTTAATAAGATAATGTATTGAGGGGGGCGGGGGGCATATGTTTGCATATGTGTGTATGTATGTGTGTATTTGTTTGACTGTTGTCAATGTATGTATATATGTGTGCATGTGTCTGTGTGTGTGTGTGTTTTCGCAACCCACCCTTGTGCTAGGACAACTCAAAAAATGGGTAATAAAGCCTCCTAGCTGCACCCAATTTTTAAGACAGTGCTGATAAGACCCTGTGTTCCACTCTAATCACAAAGAACAGAAGTATTATAAAGTATTATCACACCATGTTATATCTGTAGACCCAAGAAAACATCATCTGCCACATTTAAAGTTTCTTTGACATGACTGACAATGATTGGGTGGGAGAAAACACACTGCTAACCAGTACAGTCTAAGTTCCCCTGACTTATCCCCATCCTGCCTTATATATGTTCACTGAAAAAGAAAACCTTTTGTGGTCGGGGGGTGGGTGCTGGGGGGTGAGGGGTATGGGGAAAAAAATAGCAACGAAAAGCCACTTTTTACCCCGACTTTCCCACAAAACCCACACACGCACGCACGCTTACATACACTTCCACTCTTTCCAATATTCCCCTCACCCCCCTTCTCCATCTCTCTCCCTCTCTCTCGCTCTCTCTCTCTCTCTCCATCTCTCTCCATCTCTCTCCCTCTCTCTCCATCTCTCTCCCTCTCTCTCCCTCTCTCTCTCTCCCTCTCTCCATCTCTCTCCCTCTCTCTCTCTCCCTCTCTCTCTCTCTCCATCTCTCTCCATCTCTCTCCCTCTCTCTCCATCTCTCTCCCTCTCTCTCGCTCTCTCTGTCTATCCCTCTATCCCTCTCTCTCCATCTCTCTCCCTCTCTCTCTCTCTCTCCCTCTCTCTCTCTCTCTCTCTCTCTCTCTCTCTCTCCTCTCTCTCTCTCTCTCCATCTCTCTCCCTCTCTCTCGCTCTCTCTGTCTATCCCTCTATCCCTCTCTCTCTCTCTCTCTCCCTCTCTCTCTCTCTCTCCCTCTCTCTCTCTCTCTCTCTCTCTCTCTCTCTCTCTCTCTCTCTCTCTCTCTCTCTCCCTCTCTCTCTCTCTCTCCATCTCTCTCCCTCTCCATCTCTCTCCCTCTCTCCCTCTCTCTCTGTCTATCCCTCTATCCCTCCCTCCCAGCATTTTGAGTTCCTGGCTCAAATTTAGTCTACCCCTGCATTTCTTTTGGGCCAGGGGTGGCCCAGCGCTCCGGTTAGCAGCTCATTAATCCCACACTGATGCCACGGCCGGGGTAACACGACACGGCAGGCGGCTGACAAATCTTACTCCGCACGTCCAAATCCAACTGGAACCCTTTCCCTCTTTTTTTTTATTGTATATTTTCTTCCAGCGTGGATTTAGTGGAACGCTTAGCGGAGGGTTCGTGAGTAAAGCTGGGGGGGGGGGGGGTGCTGAGTCTTCATGAACCTTAAACGAGAGAGCAGACTTGCACTGTTTCCATTAGCATGAATTTATGTTACTTCAGTCCATTTCCACTTCCGTACCGCCGGCCTAATGGAAGTGAACAATGTGCGCATAATAATTAAACTTCGCTGGCTTTTATTAAATGGCTGCGCCGACCTCACCTTAGTGTTTTCACTAAGTCGACGGTTCAAGGAAATGGGAAACAATTAGTCTAAATGCACATTAAGGCAAATGGAGCCGGTTGTAATTCGCACAAAGTGTACCCCGCACCCTGACTGCACCAGGAAATCAGTCATGTCGTCTCTAATGCAACTTGCGAGCCTCGCTCGAACCGCGTGGCCCCACTTTTTCAGGCAGAGAGCACAACGCAACACTTTCGACAATAATAATGATCATTTGATGTGCTCCAAGGTAGATTTATATAAGTATCCTGATGGAAATATAACCAGCGATGCTCTATTATAGTTAGCTGCTACAGAGAGCCGTACTCATCGTTATCACTACCACCACCGCCACCTCCACCATCATCATCATCATCATCATCATAATCAGCATCACAGAGTTTATTGCACAACTACAGAACTGACTTGTTATCATTATCAGTAATATGCAAAACAATTAATATAAGCTGAGACTGTTAGGCAGAAAGAGAACCTCCACACGGCTCAGGTTGCAATGGTTTAAACAAAGCAATTAACCTGTTTCCTGCAAGTAACGGCCTGTTTTCACTCACCACAGGCACACACACACACGTACACGCATGTGTACATATGCACATGAACACGGAGACACGCCCGCGCGTGTACGCACACACACGCGCACACACACCTACAGGCACGCACACACGCATGCACTGACACACACACACACAGGGGTGTGAAGAGAGGGCGTGCGGGTGAACACAGCAGCATTTCCTGTAATGAGCAGCACATTTCAGCAATTAGAGCCTCTTACCCTGGCAGCTAAAACATGTCACGGGTGGCGAGCCAAGTCCTCCGCTTTACGGCTCCTCCTCACACATTTTTAATAGTCAAACCTAAAAAGCGAAAGGGAAAAAAAAATAGGATTTTATGAGCAAATGTAGGCTTATGATAATAAAAGTTTATTTTCAGTCTGACAGGAACGTGTGGAGGGGAAAAATGTTGGCATTGCAGGTTATGAAAATGGTGGGAACAAACAAATAAAAGCAGTTAAAAGTGGGATTAATATCGGCCAAACAGCGTACCCCATGCTATTCAATGGAGTTACAAAATTGCAGCCATATAATTTTTAAATAGTCTATAATATAAAATATACTGTGCGTGTAAATACAAAGTGACTCGCGTACAATTTATGTATAATTAATATCATAAAATAACTAAAGGCCATTTCATAGTAGCCAAAAAAAGTATGAGCGCGGACGTCCGCAGGGTCCTTGTGGACCTAAATGACATCATAGCGGACCGTGAGCGGACGTCCGCCTTGGCAGTCCCCGAAGCAGTCGTTTTGTCTGTCCACACGGACGTGTCATTTCCCCTCCAAGCGTACCTTCTTCTTACCGTAATCTTCTTCCATGAATGACACCATTGTTTTTTTAAAAATTTGCATGCAGAAAATATGAAAAATGTATTCAAAAAGGGGAGTCGGTACGCTTTGAATATGCTCGAATATGCTCGTCTATGAAAGGAAAAAGTCAGCCGGACTGTCCGTCCGCTTACGTGTCTGCTCCCTTTTTTTTTCAACACTCTGTACACACCTTAACTGTACCCCAATACTCCCTCCCATACACCACCTGATCCGCAAACCGATTCTTCAACTATTATCGGTCCCCCAATACAAAACGTAACCACACACCCTCTACCACCTAACCGGAACCCCAGCGGCAGATGAGCTCGCCCTCAGAGTCAGGTTCTACTCAAGGTTTCTTCCTATTAGCAGTCAGAAAGTTTTTCCTCCCTAGGTTTGCTCTTGGGGGGGGGTTCAGGCCCGGATCTCTGTCAAGCTGCTTCTTGACAATGCCCTTTGTGAAAAGTGCTATACAAATACAATTCAATTCAATTCAAAGCCAAATCGGGACTCCAACCCAAAACTCTATCAGTACTGTCTTGTCTATCTCTGTTCTTAACCACAGATTTATTCAGTACCCCATCTGCTAACCGTACCCCTACTCCCTCCCCCAACATCAACCTTAAAAATACCGCTATCCCGAATCTCAAGCCTAAACCGTACTCTTTCTCTCCCATGTAACTACCCTCATCGACTGCATACCCAACTCTAAACCGTAAGCCTACACTATAACCTAACCAAGGCTTTACGCCACACCCCAATGCTAAAGCACACCCCTACATCTTCCTCCAACACTAACCGAAACCACATCCCCACTCCCTACCTGGACCCCAACCCTAAACCATAGCCCAACTCAAAGCCCTTGTCTGTGTAACTAAAGAGCACTTCCACACGTTACACACAGCATGCACCCCAGAGTCACAAGTTCACTGCCAACCTACTTTAATTCATGCAAACAGATGGTAATGCTTGGCGTGGGTGCTTGTAACCATTAACACAGTCAAGCACATCTGAATGCCATTAATTCTTTGGAAATAAGTTTAATTGCAATATTACAGTTTTCCAGTTAAAGAATGAGAGAGAGAGAGAGAGAGAGAGAGAGAGAGATAATATATACAGTATACAGTATATAGCACATATGTTATTTGTTCAAATGTTTCATATTTAAATGTGTATTTTCTACGTTCTCACTGAACTTACCTCTGTAGTTCAAGAGGCCTGTTTTTATGGTTTGACTGTCTGTCATTAGAGAGATGTTGCTTTTATAATTTATATCAAACTACAGTAGTGACCTTATTAACACACTTCTCATTAGAGTGAAAACTGTTCTATGTTTGTGTCTCCCGTTTGGAATGTGGGTCAATACGAGACACGTCCAAAAGTTTGTGGCTTTAACAATGGCAGAGCAAGGCTTTGTGAACCTGGAAACAGCGTGTGTTGGTTCTCACCGAAATCACTTGTGATTTGAACCAACGGCAGGCCAAGGAACAGCTCCTGTAACAGTGCCACTCCAGCCATACATTGTGAGAGGCTTCAAGCTTTACCACAGTTCAGTAAAAATAATAATGAAAAAACCTTGCATACTAAATGGTCAACGATAAACAGTTTTATATATAATTACCGTACGTGTACATTACATTTGAAACATTCGGTTGAATTTGAACTTGCATTTCGTCTCTGGGGTTTCAGATTGAACCTGGCTGTAGAGACAAGGTTATGCAGGGTGAGGAAATTAGACCCATGGCATTTTGTAAAATGCAAAAGGAGTTTACATAAATACACAAATAAATAAACAATAGCTTTAACCTGCAGTGACTTCAGTGACTTGGACATGATCAATCTTTTATCTGCATGTGGCCTTATTTCAACCTTTTCCTTCTCACCGCTGTTGCTATAACTTAGATTTGATTTATATTGTTATTCTATTTTCTATTTTCTTTTGCATGCTTTTATTTGTTTTTGCTACAGTGCTTTGTTCCAGAAGTTTCTCTCATTCGCCTTTTCCCAGAATTAAGGGGTTGGGGGGGGTTTTTCTGGTTTTCTGATTCCCTCTGGAAAATGAGGGTCCCTGGCGCCTTGTGATAAGACCATCGTGAAAGCACACAAGAAAAAATACAGCTGGATTGTTTAACTTACTTTGGTAACAGAGTGAGGTCAAATTCACAGCAAAAGGAAATCAGTATTATGGAGACATTAAATGAGCGACAGATTTAATGATGCTTGTAATGTTAGCAATATCCCTGCCATTATTACGTACCTTTGTTCCTATAGGTTTACCATTACCCGTACCTATCATTGTGTAACTATACCTGCACCTGTAGCTGTTCCTGTACACATATCTGTAGCTGTGCCCGTTACTGTAGCTGTTCCTGTACACATATATGCAGATGTGCCCGTTACTGTAGCTGTTCCTGTACACATATCTGTAGCTGTGCCCGTTACTGTAGCTGTTCCTGTACACATATCCGTAGCTGTGCCCATTACTGTAGCTGTTCCTGTACACATATCTGTAGCTGTGCCCATTACTGTAGCTGTTCCTGTACACATATCTGTAGCTGTGCCCATTACTGTAGCTGTTCCTGTACACATATATGTAGCTGTGCCCGTTACTGTAGCTGTTCCTGTACACATATCTGTAGCTGTGCCCATTACTGTAGCTGTTTCTGCAGCTGTTCCTGTACACATATCTGTAGCTGTGCCCATTACTGTAGCTGTTTCTGTACACATATCTGTAGCTGTGCCCATTACTGTAGCTGTTTCTGTACACATATCTGTAGCTGTGCCCGTTACTGTAGCTGTTCCTGTACACATATATGTAGCTGTGCCCGTTACTGTAGCTGTTCCTGTACACATATATGTAGCTGTGCCCGTTACTGTAGCTGTTCCTGTACACATATCTGTAGCTGTGCCCGTTACTGTAGCTGTTCCTGTACACATATCTGTAGCTGTGCCCATTACTGTAGCTGTTCCTGTACACATATCTGTAGCTGTGCCCATTACTGTAGCTGTTCCTGTACACATATCTGTAGCTGTGCTCGTTACTGTAGCTGTTCCTGTACACATATATGTAGCTGTGTCCGTTACTGTAGCTGTTCCTGTACACATATCTGTAGCTGTGCCCGTTACTGTAGCTGTTCCTGTACACATATCTGTAGCTGTGCCCATTACTGTAGCTGTTCCTGTACACATATCTGTAGCTATGCCCATTACTGTAGCTGTTCCTGTACACATATCTGTAGCTGTGCCCATTACTGTAGCTGTTCCTGTACACATATCTGTAGCTGTGCCCATTACTGTAGCTGTTCCTGTACACATATCTGTAGCTGTGCCCATTACTGTAGCTGTTCCTGTACACATATCTGTAGCTGTGCCCCTTACTGTAGCTGCACCTGTTACTGTATTTTTTTTTACCTGTAGCTGCAGCTATTTTTTTTACTTTTACCTGTAGCTGCAGCTGTTCCTGTACTTATACCTGTACTTCAACCAAGTGGTCGAATTGTAAAATGTTCTGCATGAGAACTTTTCAAAAGATCACTCTAAAATGGTTAATTCAGATGACTTCTGAGAGTAAAAAAACTGTTTATTCAATAGTTATGTGGGGTTGGGTGTGACTCTAAAAAGGTCAAAGGGCATGTTTCCCTGTGATAATTTTATTTTTTAAATCACTCTAAAATGGTTAATTCTGATGACTTCTGAGAGTAGAGAATAAATTTTTTCAACAATTACATGGCTGCCATGGGTGCCTTTTGCCAGCCTTAAACTAAAATGAATAAGCGAGTGAAGACCTATAGACTAAAATAAATCCTTATACAGTTCTGTGTTCCCAGAGGATGCTTCAGCGAGGAAACACAAGTGTAGCCTTTGCAGAAGTATTTTCTTGGAACGCGTGAGGTGTATAGCCTAAATGATCAGGCTCCCTGCCACAGGCAAGTACACCCCTGCACAAATCCAATCTTACCGTTCCTTTCCATTTATTATAAATCGCTCGCTTTAATCCATAACAACACTCATTTTTTAGAACAAATAAAAGCCACGTTTATCCATAAAAAAAGATAAACTATCTTTTACCGATGCTATTACTATTTTGTATATTTTATTGTACGTAGCTATTTCATGCCTGAAATACAATGTCAAATAAAACAGGAGCCTACATCCCAGTGCAAAAACAAGCTCTGAGACAACAATAGAGTACAGAACCATCTGTTAAAAGCCCACTACAGCATGTGCAACACATCATTAGTAATTAATGAAAGTCGGTCAGGGGCGGGGCTACCATCGGGGCACGGGTGGGCACTGGCCCACTCTGTGATCTGATTTGCCCACAGCGTGCCCACCCAGTTCTCATTGGTTCTGAGTGGTGTCAATCAATTATATGCATTGCTGCGTCAATGGGCCTCATTTATCAATATGGTTCTAAAAAAAAGCGTATATTTGACGGATCCAACTTGCGTACGAAATTCTCACGTGTGATTCATCAAACTTGTGTATATCACTGATCTGAGTGTAAATGTATGATAAATCAGACTTGACCGTATATTAGAAAGCACGTTCACATCATTATGAATTACCATACTCACACGCCCATTTTATTATCTATATTTGGCAAGGCCACCTCCTTTAAAACGCACATGCCAACGTGGTTTTCTTAGCGGCATGCTTATGAATGAACATAAAAATATATGTGTGCTTATATGGAGCGTTAGTAGTGGTGTGCAGCCTAGCTCAAAAGCCACTATGTGGCAGAGAATAAACAGGGCTAAAAGGCTTCCTCTGAATTGCGAACTACAGCTGAGATAAAAAATAAATAAATAAATAACCATTCCCGAAAAAAGTTCAGCCGGATGGTACAGAAAATGGCGTCTCGGACCTCTCGTCTGCAGTAGAGGGTGGGAATATCATTGGGAAAGTGGCCGTGAGTGATAGAAGAGACGTGACTGTGACTTGATTCGTTCAAATTTAAATATTATCTCACGGAGATTGCGACGTCTGCTAGGACTACTAGGCTAAAACTAGATAGGATTTATAAAAAAATATTAAAACTGTTTTGCGTCCTTGGCAGGTGATGTGTAATTATTGTCTCCAATAAATCCTTATAGGCTACAGAGGCTATTTCCTGATGTAATTATTTTAACCAGCTTTTGTTTCATTCCATTTAGGCTGCACATGATGAGAAACAAATAACGATTAAACTAATGGTTTAAAATGATTAAAAAATATACTTATTCAGATACAATTTTTGCCAATTAGGCTACATGACGCGTAGGTTAACTGTATTTTAAAATATTGCCCAGATGCATGAACTGCTTTTAATATTTTCATAAATGGAATGACTTGTACGGGCCATTTTTATGATCAGCTATACTCATTTAAGGTAAACACTGATTTTAAAGCTCACATAACAAAAGCTCACATGTTTTTCAAAGAGCACCTTTTTATTTATCACCTGTAGACTCCGCAGTGCTCTAAATAAAAGTTATTTGTTTTCATTATAGCCTGTATGACTATTGTTACCTCGCTGTTCATTGCATAATAATTCCAAAACCATTTGACAGAAAGTTATGAAACTTGGTAGGTCTGTTAAGAGTAACATCAGGACTTGACCTCTGCAGTTTTAACCCAATCGAGCCACGTGGTGGTGCTATAAAAATCCAAATATAAAATAAATATTTAAAAATTCACTAAAATCACCTGTGCAGATATTTCAAACGTGCTATAGTGACAAAGGCCTGGATTTGGAACATAGATAGTTGAAAGGTTTCATCCCACAAGCCCTCACCAAACTTGGTGGCAATAGGCCAGTTGGTGGCGCTGTAGTGCGCGTGACAATATTTTGACATTGACATGGCCACTGCTGACACCCCATTTAATTTAGAGTCACAAAATTTGGTGTACAGGACTCTCTACTCATGCCGAACAAATTTTGTTTAACGGACCTATGGAGTCAGCCAAATTGGATTAGCATTTTTTGAACAACACTTAAAATGCTATTCTTCCTACAAAATTTGACCGGGTACATACACTCCTTAGACCATGCTTCATAAAAATGATATACAAAATTTTGATATTTAAAAAAATGGCAGAATGACAAGCCAATACATTTTGCATTAGGCGTGGCTTATCACAGAAATGCTACTAATTTTAAAACCGTTTGACATAAACTTCTGAAACTTGCTGGGTTGATTAAGAGTTAGATCAAGACTTGAGCCCTGCAGTTTTAACCCAATCAATCCACGTGGCGGCGCTATAAAAATACAAATGTTGGGATGGCAGGTATGCCATCTGCCAAGTACACTATCTATGCTTAACAGGCTGTTTACCTACTATCTGTAGTTTTGTGGTTAAGGCATTGTAGTACTGTGTAGTAGGTTGGTGGTTCGATCCCCACCTGTTTCTTACATTTTTTTTGAGGCACACAATGTGCACATCATGCTAAGAATGTTCCTTTAACATAACAAAAGTTATTTTTATTGCAAAGGTTAAGAAATTTCACAATATTAACTGTTTGAATTATGAAGTCAGTAAGCAAACACAATCTGATACCGCAACACAAAAGTCTTATTTGGCCTGCACATATTTGTTTTCGCCTAGTGGTTACAATCTTAGCTTTCCATGCGTGAGGTCAGTGGTTCAATTCCTGCTTGGTACCAATGGCTATGTTAATGTTTGGCAAAACTATTGTGCAAATGCTATGCTTTTTTTTTTTAAATTGCACATTAAGAAACACCTTTTTAATGCAAAGGTTAAGAAATTTAACAACATTAACTGTTAACTGTTTGAATTATGAAGTCAGTAAGCCAACACAATCTGATACCGCAACACAAAATTTAACTTATTTAATCTTATTTAACCTGCACATTTCTGTTAACCTGCTTTTGCCTAGTGGTTACAATTTTTGCTTTCCATGCGTGAGGTAAGTGGTTCAATTTCTGGCTAAGTTAATGTTTGGCTAAATTATTGTGCAAATGTTATGCTTCTTTTAATGTTCTTTTCACAGTAACAAACGCCTTTTTATTGCAAAGGAATGAGAAAATGTAACAGTATTAACTGTTCACTGTTTCACTTGTACTTAAAAGGCCGCCAACATGGTCCAGTAGCTTACGATACTACCGACCAACAAAAGATTAACCGCAGATCATGTTTATGCAGTTGGCTTTGGGAACAAGTATCCATTTGTCAGACACAAAAAATTAAATTTTTACACAAAATATGATCTGGTACAGAGCACGTTGTTGCAGTAATGTAAAAAATCCATTCATAACTGTGTTATTGGCTACATGTTTTTAACTAACATTTCTTTTCAAACATCGTCACTAGTCTCAATCTCACACAAAAGCAGACAAAAACATCCGTCTATGTGTAGGCCTACCTATGTTTAGCGGGCAAGATTTATTGATTAATTTGCAACAAAAAGGATGTGCACTTCAGCTGTATTCGGGTTAGAGAGCTGCACGGGAATGGGGACATCGGTAATACCGCCAAATATTGCGGTAATCCGGGGGTTTGGGGACAAAATAAAAAATATTCCCGCGGTGACAACGGGAATGGGGATCGGCTTTACGGTGTTCCCGCAGGAACGATAATGACATGTATGTTAGCACCGCAGTAACGGTAATAAGATATTATGGTCATTATTGTTTGCACTGGTAACAGTGACAAAATCGTCTGCCAATAATCATGGAGATGCAAAAGGCTGACATTTTAAAAGTGACCGTCGAGTTTGTGTGGAACAACACACAAAAAAGCGTGTATGGAAAGAGTTTGCTTTAATTAAAGTTGACGGGAATATTGTTGCGTTTGTCAAATGCAACAAATGCCACACAACTTTAAAATAGCAGAGAGTTCTCGTGATGCAACCAGTGGACTATCTGTTCACATTTGTCTATCGGGGACGGGGTGGAAATGGGGTTAGGGATGCGGGGGATGGGGTGGGAATGGGGTTTTGGATGACGGAGTGGGACTGGGGTTTGGAATGACGGGGACGGGGTGGGAATGGGGTTAGGGATGCCGGGGACGGGGTGGGAATGGGGTTTGGGATGACGGGGACGGAGTGGGAATGGGGTTTGGAATGACGGGGTGGGAATGGGGTTTGGAATGACGGGGACGGGGTGGGAATGGGGTTAGGGATACCGGGAACGGGGTGGGAATGAGGTTAGGGATGCCGGGGATGGGGTGGGAATGGGGTTTGGGATGACGGGGACAATCGGGACGGGGACAGAGTTTTCTCCCCGTGTAGCTCTCTAATTCGGGTTATGGTTTTCACACATAACACAATGTCACCATAAAAATGAAGTAGTTTACTAGGAAAATTTATAATTTACGATAATACGCAAGCCCTTACGGGATCAATTTAAGATACCATCAACAGTGGCAAAAGCCCTGATGAGAAACAAATATTATATTTTTGGGTCAACCCTGTCTAGAGTTGTCTACCATTTTGCAGTCTCTGTGTTTGACAAATGCTGCTCATGCCACTCGGTCCCCGGGAATTGCTGCTTGCAGCTATATTTTTTATTATTATTGTTTATTTACATTTATTTTAGTACATGCCGAAATATGCCTTTATGAAGTGTTTTTCTGTGGCTCAGTGAGTAGGTAGCCTGCTCTGTGATCTTTGCTATCCACGACGTTGTAGCCTATGTTTGAATCTGAGACACTGCAGAAACGCATATTTTGGCGTGTATTAAAATAAATATAGAAATAAACAATAATAAAAAAAATACTTTGAAGTTTATATTTACAGAAAAAAAAGCATATTAAAAATTTGGAACAAGTAGGCCTAATATAAGCCACTTGTGCTCACTGGATATTTTTAGCTTACATTTGAGTTTTATGAACTAAAAAGTGGCCTGTTTAGTCCAGACAGTTATCATAGCCATAGGCTAGGCTATGTGTAGCCGACAGTTTTTATTTAGTTTTTTTAAAGGGTTTCCGCGCTGTTATGGTTTTGAAAGCTCTGCGCTATGATCGCCATGATGCAGCTTTGGCAAAAACTGGTATGCAGTAACAGCATAGCCTTTTTATTTTATACATTTTTTTGTTTCCAAAGCATTTCCTGATATAATCGCTGACTTGAAAGTGCTGCCATGTTGATAGATTTACATTAACATCTGTCCAAGAGTTGTCGATTTTCACGGTAAGAAGAAATTTAATGACAACGTATCTTTTCCATTGAAATCTTCCAAGACAAGTGGTCCAAAATGAACTAATAATACCGTTTTTTGGCTATATTGACGCATTTTGATTACAAAGTATGCATTTATGCAAGCAAATAAACATATGATGAAGTGTTTATTTATGTTTGGTTTATTAATAGTGTCTTTGTTAAGTAGCTGTCAGGGGGTGTCTGTAAGCCCCCATTAAATCAATGTTATTTGGCTAACAAAGCTAACGGATAACAGAGATTGAGCTATGCGTACTCGAGACAGAAGAGCTTGAGCCCCATATGACATAATTTGTGGTAAGTAGCTCAGTGGACCTTGGTCTTTAACGTTATGACTTCAACTGCATCTGTATTCAAATGTGAGGTAAGAACACTATGTTCTAGCTCTTAAAAATGGCATATATGTACATACATTGCAATTATATTTCACAAACATCTCAGTTTGCATGGCAAAATATACTAACCTTCGGTAGGTTAAACTAAGCTGTTTGGCTGCTTAACGTTAGCTAATGTTGGCACCTTTACACCAAAAGACACAGTTTGCCTTTTCATGCTGCACTGCTTTGCAACTTGAAGTGCAAGACAGTACAAGTATTTGCTTGATTTTTTTTATCACATTGTGTTTTAGAGTTGCTAGTTCATGTTGTTAGCCCTGTGAGCGCATTGCAAGTGCTAATATATGATGTGAGCTAGCTATCTAGCTGACTGGAAAGTCTAGCTTAGCTAACAAAAACGAATTAGCTAATGCAATGTTACATCAACAATGTAATGATACCGAGTGGTTTGTATGTGTTCTCAAGGTAGACTCTAGCCAAGCCATGCAAAGGAAGCAGGACAGGTAGTCAGGAGAAATAACCCTTGCAGTGATCCATCCACATCAACTCCATATCTGGCAACAGAGTGATGATTTGGGGCTCGTTCGATAGCTCAGACTCTTGATGACTTACAGCCATTTAGCCAGCCATGTGTTCCACACTGTACCAGTGTAATTTACGGCTGAGTTTAGTCTCACCACCAACTTTCCATAGAGAGCCATTCAAATGCAGAGAGGTCATAGTATTGCTTGTAACAGTCCCTGAAAATAAGATATTGAGAGTCTTTTGATGTTGATGGGTTACAAACTTCAGAAAGTAACAGCATGCAAAGGATATGCGACTAAATATTAAATATTATACTTTAAAAATACGTTAAGGCAAAAGGTTTGAATACTTATGCAAATGTGATATTTCAGTTATTTATTTTAAATGAATGTTTACATTACAATGTGTGAAATGCACTCAAAATGCGAAAATAACCATATCTAACATAGCCTACCGGACAAGACAGTGATTGAGTGGAAAAACTAACGTATATATATAGCTAGCGAGTAGAACCGCATATTACAAGCAGCAGGCCTACTTTTTTCATATCGAGGACGGAAAACTCCAATCAGCGAATGCGTTTTCTGTAGCTGTTTGTGTCATAGTCCATTGACTAGATAAAAAATGCTGTTATGCTGGGCTGTAAATTATCGTTCAAAGCATCCAAGAAAAAACTGCGAACATCGTTGAGAAGGATATACTGTCATCTATCAGATAAAACCGGGGAATAAAACCGGAATGATGTGAAATACTTCAGAACAGGTAGGGCATATGAGGTACTGCCCACAGACTGTCCAAATTGTGTACTAGCGTGCTAAACTGGTGTGTATTTCTCAAATAGATTGTCCATAAATGACAACTGAATTTTGAATGGAACATCTCTATGTGTAAAACCAATGGTAGGATTGTATATTTATTTCATATTTAGTAGCGGATATTTATAGTAGAATGATGTGGAATATGACACAATAATTTAACATGTTTATTTTTTGGCATACAATCAGGCTATAATAGCCAATAATTGTTGGGTTTATCTTGTTGCTATGATGGAATTAAAATTTGATATGATGAATAAATATATTTATATTTATTTACTCACACATAGATGCTATTTTCCACTATGTCACGCACGAGTAGGTATAGTCGCAGGCAAAAATGGGTGGGGGGTTGTTTGTTTAATGGACTTGCTACAGGAAAATAGTGACACTTAGAAACTCTGTATTTGGCAGACTTGTCACGAATCGTCTGCCAATGAAGATACAATTTTTGGTTTTTGGTTGAGGTCTCCACTCATAGTTTGGCTGCAAGAGCAATGAATGTCTCAGTTGAGCAAAATATTAGCGCCGTTGCCATGGTCACTAGGCATCTGCACAAAAAGGTTAACAAGGGGGACGCCGCTCTCCCGCGTTCAACGACAATTTTGCCCTCCCTGTACCTGTTCCTGTACCTGTACTTGAAATTGTACCTGTTCCTGTACCGGTAGTCATACAGTGCTGAGAGATGCCCAGTGCAGCTTCACTGCTGAAAACCCTGTATTTTCACAGTCCACTTGTCTCTTGTCCAAGTTGACTATTTTCCCTTCCTTTGCTTTGATGGAGTTCAGTCATGATCACTGGGGAATGGAATGCTTACATAAAACTTTTCACAAATGAAGATGAATTACGATAACGGGGCTCCGTCCAGGCTTTTCAAAGCAGTGTTAACGATGTCCTTGACACAGCTACAAGCCAAGCTGCGGTGTGCCATGTACCAGCCCACAAGCTCAGCTTAGTACCAGAACCTTGTGGGCTAAATTAAAATAACATCACTCCCTGTGCCTCAGAGCCCCTCTGGGGTACAGCAAAGCACGTGGCACTGATGAGGTCATTGTCAGGAGGGGTGGGGGGAAAGTGTATGGTGACCTCCGAATGTGAAGAGGTCTTCTGGCACTGCAGGCTGAAATGTCCCACCGGGAGACAGTTTGGCAGGGTGAGCTGGGAACGGTTACTGGAATGGTTCATTTGGCTTGGGATACTGAGGAGACTGTGTGTTTGACTGTGTCTGGCTGTGCTTGACTGCAGCTGCATTTGACTGTGTTTAGCAGCGCAGGCCTGCCAACCGTTAGTGGGAAAGAGGGCGGTGGGACGCAGGTGTGCGGTGGGTCACCGAGTCTCCATTCGTGCAAGGACTTGTTTGAAGACTTGCGTCACGTGACACTGCTGCCAGGCAGCCAATGGAACGTGGAAGGATGTAAGGAGCGTCGTTGCAAAGGACAGCGCAGCGCCTGCACATTTCTCTCAGTTATGCCGAAGGGCTTCGAGCTTTCCGGAGCTTCCCTTCCCTGAAAGAGGTCAGCAGCTGTTTATAACGCAGCGCTGAGATTGAGGCTTTTCATCGACCCCGGGACTCCAATGTCAATGGAACACTTACTGGAGGGCAAAGAAGAGGGTGCAGTCCTGTGGCAGTACAGCATTAACACTATTTTTCCACTTGTTATTATTTTTGCTTCTGAGAAGCAGTGGAAGCAGCAAAAAAAAAAAGAAGAAAAAAAGAAAAGACGGCTTTGGTTCCCGCCGGGAGGGGCAGTGTTCAAGGATGGCAACGCGACTGCATATGCGAGAAACGCCTCTTTATGGCTTTATGATGGGAAACATCCCACGGCAAGCACACGGGGACGCGAGCGTAGAAAAAGCCCTAATGAACGCACTGGCATGCAAAGTGTTCCAGCTCCATTTCAACAGGATGCTATTTTACGCGCTTGAGGGGCTTTCAGCGTTCAGTAGGGGATTCCCACTTTCTCTCTCCATCTTTATTCCCTCAAACCTCGTCCACCCATGAAACGGGCTGACCGAAAAAAATAATTCGTCCTCCAAAAAACTGTAAAAGTGCAACTCTGAGAGAGAGAGAGAGAGAGAGAGAGAGAGAGAGAGAGAGAGAGAGAGAGAGAGAGAGAGAGAGAGAGAGAGAGAGAGAGAGAGAGAGAGAGAGAGAGAGAGAGAGAGAGAGAGAGAGAGAGAGAGAGTTTGCCAGGCTTGTTAAGAAGTTAACCAAAGCAGAGTAAAAAAGCTGTACTCTGATTGAGTTTTGACCCCACAGCCAAGTGTTTGATCTCATAATTTAGGGGTTTGATCCAATAATTCAGTGGTTCGATCGCATGATTCTGGGGTTCCTCACCCTGGTCCTGAAGGGCCACCGGGCTTGCTGGTGTTTGTTTTCACTTTTCACCAATTCAGACCAAAGAAACCATGTGAGGTGAGTTAACTCTGTAATCAACTGCTTTATTTGATCAGTGTGCTGAGAAACAATGAAAAACAGCACACCCTGCAGGACTGGGGTCTGAAACCATTGCACAGATTATGGGCGCATATCTGGCCACCATTCGGAACACATCAGGGTTCCCCAGGCCATGATTGGTGCGCTTCTCCAAACACCACACCACTCAGAACCTCCATCGTGTTTTACCCCCAGCGAACCCTCACGTCATAATTTTTAATTTTGAACAGTCCTGCAAATACTAAGGCTAAGTTCCTAAGCAGAACACCAAAAATGAAGGCACATTTAATATCTCAGTGCTGGAGTCTGCAGGAGCACCGTATGTGATTAAACAAAGCCGGTTTGTGCGCGCGGTTTAAGACACGCCGAAACCCGATACAGCATCTTTCAGCTTTATTTAAATGAATGTCTCGCTTAGCAGAGGAAACTCTTCTCTTCTTCCATCAGCTGTCAGGAGGGACCAGGTCAAAGACCTCTGCTAAAGTCTCAAAATGAATGTGTTTTCGTTGGCGCGGAGGCTGTCCGGCAGAAATTAGGCGTGTATAAAATGTGCTGAATATTTTGCGCCTCACACATCAGCCAAGAGAGACAGTTGGTTTAAAAACGCAGGCAGCACAAGGCAGCCATCTTTCAAAATGTCCCGGCTGAAGGCGAAGATGACCCTGCCAAATGCCCAGCTTGCGGAATCATAGATTTAATTAAATGTGACAAGAGGCTCAAGAGTTAGTTCTGATCCAACTCCCAGGCAAAAAAATATATAAAACACACACACACACACACACACACACACAAGCCAGTCGGGTGTCTTCAAACGGGTGTCCCCAAACTCGCGCTCATGAGTAAATAAAAAAAAGAATGGGGAGAAAAACAGGCGTTTTCAATACAACTGTTCTTTGGATTGTCACCTTTTATCACTGCGCCGTATTCCAGTTCCCCTGTCTGGATATAAACCAGATTCCACTGTTCAGCTCCCATCCTGTACATATGAACATTTTTGAAACTGAGCATCCCGTGAAAGAAATCAAAGCAAAAAAAGAAAAAGGGTAGAGTAGCCTATATAATTGTTTATTAGCTCCTAAATACGATTATATTTGAGTAATCCGCCGCAGAGCACAAGGAACCGGGCCAAGCATTTATCATTAAATGCTAACGTTTTGGCTTCGGTCCCTGACATGAATTTTAAAGGAGCCCTTAACGTGCTACGCTGGTATTTTTAACTTTGCGGCCGTGACCGACAGAGCGGAGCACTCGTATGGGAAAGCGACTAATGAGCCGGAAATGAGAAAACAATCATATCAATGCCATATTTCACAATTAATAAAATGTTATATTTATTAACGTTATGCTAATTTACCAGTTTCTTAATACAACATATTAGAAATATGTTGTATAATACAGTTGGAGAAGAGGGCACTCCAAGAATCTCCAAATATTTACATTTATTAATCTAAAATAAAGCTCTTAATTATGTAATTATCCAAATTGTATATTTAGTTTTGTTATTTGTGCATTTGGGGAAAATAATAAATCACAGCTCATGAGATTACACTGGAGCTTTGCAATATGCTCAATAATTATATTTCCCGCAGTGTGTGTGCTTTGGGAAATGCTGTGGTTTAAATGTCCAGAGCGAATGGACTAATTGGACTCATTAAGCTGGATGGAAGACTCGAGCATTCACTGGGCCTTACAGGGATTGAGTGTGACACTCCTGAAGTGGATGTGCCAAAGCCACGTGCCTCTGTTGAAGCTTCTGCCAGGTACCTGAGTAACTAGCCACTGGTACAGGCCTCTGATACATGCCTCTGGTATAGGCACCTTATACAGGCCTTTATAATGTACCTCTAAGACAGGCCTCTATAATGTACCTCTGGTCCAGGCCTCTATAACATACATCTGATACAGGCTATAACGTACCTATGGTACAGGCCTGTGATAGGCCTCTATAACGTACTTCTAATACAGGCTTCTATAATGTGCCCCTGGTATAGGCCTCCAATATAGGCTTCTATAATGTGCCTCTGGTATAGGCCTCTAATACAGGCCTCTATATTGTGACTCTGGTATAGGTCTCTAATACAGTCCTCTGATTTGGGCCTCTGGTATAGGCCTCTAATACAGGCTTCTATATTGTGCCTCTGGTATAGGTCTCTAATACAGGCCTCTGATTTGGGCCCCTGTAAGAAGCATCTGCTATACATACTAGAGGTAAACAGGACACAGGACGGCTCCAGGGGACGGTTGTATTAACCACATGGCAGCACTTTCCAGGGTTCAGCTCAGAGCCATAATCGATCCTTGAGCATTCGGGCCCGGGGGGCAAGGGTCTCTACGCCCCCAACTCTACTCTGCCAGGATAAGCACCATCCCAGCCAAGCTGAGGCCAACCACAAGTCCCACGGCCCGTCGGCCACGTTAGACAACCTCATCCATCGCTCTCTTTCTCTCTATCCTGTTTCCCACACCCCTCAAATATTTCAGCACTAGTTTCCCAAAGCCTGTTTATTTAAACGTACAGTACCTGGTTAACTCCTTTATGCAGATGCATAGTGAAGTTCCCGCCGGCGCCACATTTTTGCTCAACTGAGACATTTGTTGCTCCTGCAGCCAAACTATTAGTGTAAATCACAAACTCTGTGTTTTAACTTTATTGGTAGACGATTCGTGACAACTCTGCTGAATAGTAAGTTTCTAAGTGTCACTATTTTTCCGTAGCAAGTCCATTTAACAAGCACCCCCCCACCCAGTCTATACCTACCCATGCATGACATAGCGGACAATAGCGTCTTTGTGTGAGTTCATAAATATATTTATTCATCATATACAATTTTAATTCCGTCATAGCAACAAGATAAACCCAACAATAGCCTGATCGTATGTCAAAAATGCTGTGAAAAGCCCTGCTTACTCAAATGCAAAATAAAGGTGAAAATATAGTCTCATTGTACCACGTATTCTTCAATGTATATCTGCTACTAAATATGAAATAAATATACAATCCTACCATTGTTTTTATAGATACAGATGTTCCTTTCAAAATTCAGTGGTCATTTATTGCCTGGTACAATCCGTTTGAGAAATATACAACACTTTATACCGCTATTACACTATCTGAAACGTCGACTCGTAATACCCCTGCAAGCCTGTCTCATTCATGACAGTTCATTCTGGTTTAATTGTCGGCTCTTTTATCCAATAGAGTACATTATAACCTTAGCAGCGGTATATGCAACATTTTATTTTGTGCTTTGAAAAATTAATTGCAGCCCAACATAACGGTAGTTTTCACGGTCTCATATTACGCAAGCTCTATAGAAAACGCATTAGGGAGGGGAGTATTCCCTTTTGCAATATGTAAAAATCTAAGCATCTAAAATGCTGTTGGTCTCGCTGGCTACATATTTACATTTGTTTTTCCACTCGAGCACTGTCTTTCCAACATGATTGATAGGCCTATTGTTATTTTCGCATTTTGAGTGCATTTCACATACTGTAGCGCAATCGTTAATTTTATTTTTGATGTACAAGGTTACCGATTTTCATTGAAGATAGAACATTTGGCAGCATTTTGCAGACGGTGGAATACTATTTTATTTTCATGCTATTGTACATAATATAGGCTATGGCATATATACTTGTCATTTATGGCATGACAAATGCTCATTCAAATTTTCTGTGCGCTGATATGTGGTAGATTAAGGTAAAAAAATGTCTTGGCGTCATTAAGAATAGAACATAAGGAACATAAAAAAACTACAGAAAAATGCAAAGTATACATTCTTTAGAGTAACTGTAGATTACAGGGAAAAGAGATGTTTTATTGAGGTACAAGAGTGAATGATTAGGCTACATATTTAGGTGTATGTAACACTGTGATATCTTAATCCATCAGAAGAAGCAAATGTATATTTTTTATAATGGACAAAACTAATTTTATACAATTTATGACACAGGGGTTTTGGACCCATATATAACCACCCCCCTATACTGATGAAAATATAGTCATTCCCACTTGAAAATGATGAGCCAAAAGTGTTGATTTGTAGTTAAATATATCATAATATATTTATTTACATATATAATATATATACATATATAATTTATTGAGAGCAATGCACAATTTAGCCATTTGGATAAATTTGGAGACACTAATGGACATCAGGGTACACTGCCTATATTTTGCATCATAGACCTTTAGTAGTTCTGCATATCATCTTCAGATTTTGTACACTTGTTGAAACAACTCTTGTTTCATTTAAACCATTTACCAAGTTTATGTGATGCTCACACCTGGAGTTATAAAGCCTTAAACAGAGCACCCCCTAAATAGATAAGAATTGACAAAATGTGCCATCTGCGTGAAGGGGTTTTAAACACTGGAAGTAAAACACTCAGATAAGAAATCGCTTGCTGTCTTTGTTTATAAGGTCATCCACTGTGATAATATTTCTCCCGTACTCCATGTACTCCACACATTCATGTGAGGTTTTAGACACACACCTGTACTATACATACATGTCAGGATTTACACAATTACATATTCAATGTTTTATTTCTGCCAGGAAAATTTTGGTCTGGTTAGTGTTCAGAAAGTACATATATCTACTGCGTATTAGTAGGGCATCGACTGTGTGTGTTAGCAGGGGATTGTGTGTTAGTAGATCTACTGTGTAGACTAGAGTTAGGTGAGTTAGATAATTTCTCAATCAATGAAGATACGTGAAAGATGCAGTGAAACAGCCTCATCTCTGCTTTCCTCTGGATGGTGACGACTTTCAGCATCTACCAATCCAGTGTGACTGCCCCTGCAGATCATCCAATCAAATACAGCCTCTTTATGGAAAACCTGGCTCATCTACCAATCCAGTGTGACTGCCCCTGCAGATCATCCAATCAAATACAGCCGCTTTATGGAGAACCTGGCTCATCTACCAATCCAGTGTGACTGCCCGTGCAGATCATCCAATCAAATACAGCCGCTTTATGGAGAACCTGGCTCATCTACCAATCCAGTGTGACTGCCCCTGCAGATCATCCAATCAAATACAGCCTCTTTATGGAAAACTGGACTCATCTACCAATCCAGTGTGACTACCTCTGCAGATCACCCAATCAAATGCAGCCTCTTTATGGAGAACCGGGCTCATCTACCAATCCAGTGTGACTACCTCTGCAGATCACCCAATCAAATACAGCCTCTTTATGGAGAACCGGGCTCATCTACCAATCCAGTGTGACTACCTCTGCAGATCACCCAATCAAATACAGCCTCTTTATGGAGAACCAGGCTCATCTACCAATCCAGTGTGACTACCTCTGCAGATCATCCAATCAAATACAGCCGCTTTATGGAAAACCAGGCTCTCAGTCACGCCCCTTACTAGAAAACTCATCTCATTGATTTGAAAGTCTTTGATATACAGTAATACCTTGACATACGAGTTTAATTCGTTCCGTGACCGAGCTCGTAACTCGGTTTACTCGTATATCAATCAATCAAATTCCCCATTGAAATTAATTGAATTACCATTCATCCGTTCCCCCCCAAAAAAAAAAAAAATAATTTTTTTCTTACGTATATTAAAAAAATGAAAAATGTATTAAATAAATAATAATATATAAAAAATAAATAAATATATAAATAAAAAATATATATATATAATAATAAACTGGTTCTAAACTTAATAATTGCTATTATATTTTTTCTTCACTTTTCATTCAATCTTTTCACAGTTTTTCTTTTTCTTTTTTCTTTTTTTTTTTTTTTTTTTTTTTTTTTTTTCTGACTGATCGAGGGGGTTAAAAAATAAAAACCTATGGTTTGTTTCTTCTCTTCCTTCCCTTCCTTCAGAAATTTTGTTAGACAAGTGTCATTTACACAACGCCAACGCACGACAGTTTGCCACTTTTTCTGGATGTTTCTTTTTTTTTTTTCTGAAACTTCTTTTTTCTTTCTCTTCGTAACTAGGGTCTAGGCTTCTCTAGGAGGCTCGAGGCAGCGAAGCATCGGCTAGCTCGTCGCTCGTAACCTCGTAGTCTACTCGTACTCGTAGTAACTCGTATGTCAAGGTAGGGTATACATAATGCAAATATTCCCGTAATTTGGCCTTGGAGTACAGTTCATTGGAGATGGCAGATTTGTACAGTGGACCAGTCATCAAATCAGCACGGAAGAGTTGTTGCAAAATCCAGCCCACAGGACAGAGTTTGTGTAACTTTGGAGAAGAGTTTGTGTAAAAGCACCCGTCAGGAGCGGGGATGAACCAGCGTGGCCCGGCTGTCACCAAGATGACGGAAGCGAGTCCTCAGTGAGCCGAAGGTGTACGGTTCACCATGCTGGTTAGTGCACTCGACCCTAGCATGTCTGTGTCTGTCTGTCTGTCTGCAGGTGTGTCTGAGAAAGGGACGAGCGGTCTGTTTGATTGCGGTTCTAATGCTGAGGATTGCATCCAAGGCTCACTATTACTCCAAACTGGTTGTCAACCCTAACAAGATCCACGGTGCTGAAATCAACCAGCTATGGTCAGTGTTAGAGACACTTAAGGTTTCATAGATTTAAAAGTTGCCAAACAGCACAATGGTCAGAGCAGAATGTTAAGAGCAGAATGTTCAGCGCAGAATGTTAAGAGCGGAATGTTAAGAGCAGAATGTTAAGAGCAGAATGTTAAGAGCAGAATTTCTGCGCAGAATGTTCAGAGCAGAATGTTCAGCGCAGAATGTTAAGAGCGGAATGTTAAGAGCAGAATGTTCTGCGCAGAATGTTAAGAGCAGAATGTTCAGCGCAGAATGCTCATTGCTCCCATTTAGGCTCATATATAAATTAACACTTGTTCTGGGAGGCACAGTGGTGCAGTGAGGAGCACTTTTATGTCACAGCAAAAAGGTACCCAGTTTGAATCCCGGCTGAGGTCCTTTCTGTGCTGAGTTGTCCCTATGTCCCGGGTACTACGGTTTCTTCCCAGTTTGCTGGGATAGGCTCCAGCCCCCTCATGACCCTGACCAGGAGCAAGTGGTTTAAAAAATTGATGGATGGATGGATGGAATGTTGCTCTGTCCTTGAAAGCTATTTGGCCACTGCAAAAACAACTAAAACCACCAAAGACTTCAATAAGTGAGATTTTCTGCACAAAGGGGTATGGCCAGGTGATGGATGGAATTTTTTTTTAATGAATGAGTCATTCCAGTTTTTGATTATATGCACCTCTAATATATGCACCTTCTTCGTCTTTTTTTTTTTAGTAAGAAGAGCATCCAACTGGGCTGAATGGAGAGGCAGTGAGGATAGGATAGGGACAGAAACTGGGCACTAGCAGGAGGGTGTGAAGTCTTTGCTAGTTTCGAGTGAAAGTCTGAATTTTCTGATTATAAAGGTTTCATTTTGTAACAGAGGAAGGTTCAGTGGTCTCAGGTGAGAGCTGGACTACGTGCCAAAATAAATCAAAAGACTTAAACCTCAAACGTCCAACACCACAACGGCAGTCCCAATCGAAAATTCGATATTGGATTTTTTCTGTTCTTGTTTTGGCAGGGTAAAGATACAGCCTTTCTCTTTTCTTTTCCCCTTTCTTCAATCAGATTTTGACATTTTAGCTTTTTCTCCTGTCGACTGTAAGTTTCCACTCCAGAAATGTCAAGTGAAATGGGTCTGGCTGTGGATATCCGGGCCTCTGAAGCTGTGGAAGGAGCCTGGCTTTGGATATCTGGGCCTTTGAAACTGTGGAATGAGCCCGTCTGAGGATATCAGGGTCTCTGAAGCTGTGGAATGAGCCTGGCTGTCGATATCATGGTCTATTAATCTGTGGAAGGAGCCCGTCTGAGGATATCAGGGTGTCTGAAGCTGTGGAATGAGCCTGGTTGTTGATATCAGGATCTCTGAAGCTGTGGAATGAGCCTGGCTGTGGATATCAATGTGTCTGAAGCTGGAGTTTGGGCCAAGATGTCAAGTAAGAAAATGGGGAAGGAAAAGATTTATATTTTCCTCTGCATTCACAGATCCAACAAGGTCAAAGTCCAGAGCCGACCCTTGAGATAAACTGTCTGTACATATTCCAGCTAATGCTACACGTCCAACTGCGTAGAGACAGAATTAAGCAGAAAATTTTGTCAGAAAAGCAACAGAAACTGTGATGAACAGTGTGTGGCGTGTACAGGTGTGTGGCGTGTAGCGTGTAGTGTATCGCAGGTCAGCGTATCGGTGAGAAACAACTCCAGATTCACTCTGGGTTCCGATGCCACGAGCTGCATATCATAACTCAGCTCTCCCGAAGGCCTGGCCAACAAATTTGAACTTCTCTCTCTCTCAACAAAAACACACTGAAATCTAACACATCTGTGGTTTTGATCCTTGTTACCAAACTTTCTTTTCTCAGTGCACTCAGATGAGAGAAATATTGCAGCAATACGTACATTTCTGGGCTAAATTACATTTGGAGTAGGTGGAGAGCATGTTGACTTATGGGTAAGGAATGCAGCTTGGAAAGGCTGAAGTTAGCAGGGAGAGCCAACCACAAAGTCCAGGTCCTTCTCTACACAACCTGTGATATAGATGGGGAATAGGGTCCTGGAGCCACAGGCTCTGCTGGTTTTTGTTTACACCTTAAAATAATAAACAGTTCATACCTAATGAATCCATGTTAACTGCGTAATCAAAGACATTCATTGTTAAATTCAGTGCTGAGTAACCGCCACATCCTGTGGCCCTTTTTGATCAGGGCACTCACATACAACCAAACACACACACACATACTCACATACAGCCAAACACACACACACACACACACACACACACTCACATACAGCCAAACACACACACACACACACACACACACACACATACTCACATACAGCCAAACACACACACACACACACACACACTCACATACAACCAAACACACACACACACATACTCACATACAGCCAAACACACACACACACACACACACACACACACACACATACTCACATACAGCCAAACACACACACACACACACACACACACACTCACATACAGCCAAACACACACACACACACACATACTCACATACAGCCAAACACACACACACACACACACACACACACATACTCACATACAGCCCAAACACACACACACACACACACACTCACATACAGCCAAACACACACACACACACACACACATACACAAACATGCATACATGCATACACACACACACATACACACACTCACATACAGCCCAACACACACACACACACACACGGTGTGGTTTGAAGTGCACTGGAGCAGTAAATGAATGATGTAAAAGTGTGAATGAGCTGGTGACTCAGGCCCATTTCCGTCAGTTAAGAAGCTTCATTTGTGCATCACTCCTTCTCCCGGCACGCCGCCAGATCGCTAACAGCGGAGACTTTCCCCCCTCCGAAAACTTGGCGCCATCATCTCGCGGTTTCCATATTTGTGCCATCTGTGCGGGAGGCATCTGTCCGCACCCCCCCCCCCCCGCCCCACCTTCGGCTCACCGAGGACTCGCTTCCGTCGCCTTGGTGACAGCCAGGCCACGCTGGTTCATCCCTGCTCCTGACGAGTTTTTCAATGGCACTCAAGATAAGTCGCTGAGTCACATGCGACACCCGGGGTTAATTGCACGCCCCCTCCTCCCCTCCCATACACAAGCTGTGGTCCTTCTGTACGCAGTTCTGGTTCCGTTTCTTTGGGTCACTGTCATGTCCCGTACCATCCTGATCCACGCTCCTAGACAAGGTAACGTTTGAATAAAAAATTATAATGATCAACACAAATGGGATGTAACAGTAAAATCGCTATGAAAAGCATTTTCCAATTATGCGGGATGCACTTTGCGTTCCCTTCTATGTTGCTTGTAGTTTAAAAACTCTCCTGTTAGAACTTAGGAGTGAGAAACTAGTCCAGCTGCCTGCGGAGATAATGCACTAAATGTCCGCGAGCGAATGAGTCATTTCTTAATATGTTTCCTATTCTCCCCACCACAGCCATTGATAACCGACGCGCCGTGGGTCCACACTCTGAGCAATGTGTGAGTGATCACCCCTGGCGACGGATCGCGCTCTAAGTTAGAGGCCAGTGGAAATGGGCGGCCTTTCAAATCCGCGGCGTGGAGACGGTCGAGGCTTAGCTTGCCACTGGAAGCTTAACTATCACTACGGTTCTGTTCTCGGACCCCAGTGAAGCATTAAATTTAAACATATGTTAATTTTTGTAATAAGCGTTTGAAAATATTTTCAAATGGAATCTTAAGCAGAACGTGTCCTGTATCGCAGCTGTGAGCCACAGTCATCAGCGCTAATGGATGCTTTTACGCCACCGATCATTTGCGTTTCCCGGGACGCGTCCTTGCCCAAGATGCCGATGTTTTTCTCTTCCTTTCCGATTGAGCATTGCATATCAATGAAGGGGTAATCTGCCTCAGTCTGCTGAAGCTGTCTTTAAAAAACGCTGATGAAAAAGTGCTCTCTCCCTCCCTCCCTCCCTCCTTCCCTCTCTTTCTCTCACTCACTCTCCCTCCCTCCCTCTCCATTACTCTCTCCCTCTATCGCCTTCCCTCTCTTTCTCTCCTTTTCCTCTCTCTGCCCTCCTCTCTCTCTCCCTCCCTCTCCTTCTGTCCCTCTCTTTTCCCTCTCTTTCCCTCCCTCCCTCTTTCTCTCTCACTCTCTCTCTTTCTCTCTTTTTCCTCTCTCTATCCCTCCCTCTCCCTCTCTTTTTTCTCCCTCCCGCCCTCTCTCTCCCTTTCTCTCTCACTCTCTTTTTTCCCCCTCTCTCTCTCCCTCCCTCTCTCACTCTCCCCCTTCTCTTTCTCCCCCCCTCCTCCTTTTTCTCTCTCTCTCTCTTGCTGGGGTTTGAAGGAGAGGCTGGCGCGGACGGCGATCCCGCGCGGCCGCTCGATGATAGCGCCCCTACCCTTAGCAGGGCTGGCCGAGTCTGCACCAGGCTGTCGAGAGAAAGTAACCGGTGCTTTCAACAAGAAATAACAACCACATTATTCCGCCGATAAAAAAAAGTTCTGAACTTTCACGCTGTGCGACGCAGCCATTTTTTTTTTTGTTTTTTTTGAGGGGTTTAATCCTGTTCTCTTTGATGCTTACAGTGCGTCTGTTTTATTTTCATTCGGAGAATTTGATCAATATGTGGAGCTCTTGCTTGAGGGACCATGTTCAGCCCTACCAGCTCAGATCGTGCCGGTGAAATTACTTTCTTTTTCTTTTTTCAGCAGAGACAAAAGACCTCCCGCTGTTGAACACGGCGTATATACGGCAATAATCTGAGTTTCCCTGGAATGATGTGCTTTTGCTGCTCCAGTTATTAATGTTTCGGTCTAAAGCGGTACCATCTGTCTCCCTATATCTCAGCATTATTTCCATGTTACTATTTTTATTTTATTTTTTTGGTGTGATGCATAATCCAATGTGAAAGATTGATGTCTGTCCTTGAAACGCAGAGAGAGCGAGCCAAAATGATTATGAACAAATGTGGACACTTTTTTCCTTATTTTTTGGGGCGCAAGGCAGTTTATTTTAATGAAGGCGCACACTCGATTCAATCTTACCACAGTGGGCTTTGTCCTATTGGTTGAGTACCACATTTAAATCGCCGTTTGAGTTTTCTCCCATCTCTATTTTTTATTTTTGCCTTTACATTTTGGGATGACCAATCCTAGAGCTCTTGTCGATCTGTCACATTGCTCTACGACCCTCCATGGATTCAGCGGGGCTGTGATGCGCCACCTACACTAGCAGGATGCAGGCTTCTGATTGGCCAGAGGCGTCCCTCTCTTCCAATGAAGTGGGGATATGCTTCTGATTGACAAGTTCCCTCTCTGGGTCACACACGACAGCCTCTCCCCTGCCACTGACACAGTGAGGATTCTGTACCCATCTGCCTATCACTACACCGTGAAAGGATCCTAGCCCTCTAATGTGGTATAAGTGTCAAGAGCAAGTATTTTTTAAACGTGAAAGAAGGAATGAAATACCACAGAGGGTAACACAAACAAGACTTAACAAACTTGTGAGTCACCTCTCTTACGACATTACCTCTTGATGCCGTGCAGGAATGATAATCTGCAAAATTATCTGTGATGTGGCCGATTGGTGAGCTTGGTTAAAATAGCCAATAGAAATTACTGAACTACAACCTAGTGTTTTGGATGTGACATTCCCAAGTGTTCCTGTCTGAGCCTTAGACTCCATCACAGGTGTTGAAGGGCAGTAGAGGTCATAACCTTGCCTACCTGTCCGGGCCACACTGAGCAGAGGAACATAGAGCACAGTGATGAGAACATAATTTACTTACCGCTTCGTGTCTCCAGTAGTGTTGAGTCTGGACTGTGGGCGGAGCCAGACAGGGCCGGGCGGGGCCAGACCGGAGTGGGCTGCAGGGGGAGGGTCAGAGAGCCTTCCAAGAAAGACCAATCTAGGAAAAAAAGGACAAGAGATTGGTGAGAACCCAAGAGTTTTTCAGTGTTTTTGTCTACTCGAACAAACAAGATGTCATCCCTACTTTGCTGCCTGTCATCATAAAACATTATAATCTCCAGAGACTGTCAACAAGTTGTTATACAGAATATTCCTACAAAAATGATTTCTTAACCAAGGACAGACAAAGCCTCAAAGCCAGCATAAGGGACCATCGCTGTGGGGGTGCACTTCTCATGGAAACATGAACAAGAAAGTCAATTTCATTTTCACTGGTGGCCAAGAGAGAGTGAGTGAGAACGAGAGGGAGAGAGGGCGAGAGAGAGAAAGAGGGCGAGCGAGAGAGAGGGTAAGAGAGAGAGAGAGAGAGAGAGAGCACTGTTAAAGCACTCTTTCAGTTAAAACACATTTTCTTACGCCATTAAATTACAGTAATAAACTGTACCACTCTTTTAACCGGTTAAATCAGTGCACTCACTGCTGAGCTATTGTTATAGAGTACACTGTTTTAATATGCAATATTGGTGCATTCTATAGCTCTCTACATCATCCTATTATTGTTTAGCCTTCACAATCTTTGCACTTGCTTTGTTAATCTATAGTACTGATTTGCAAAATCAGTCCATTAGCAAGCTTATTGCATTTACAATCTCAGTGCATTAGTGCAATCAGTGCATGGGTAAATTCACTGAATTTGTATTTGCTACCTAAGTGCAATTGCAAGCCCAGTTCATTAGTAAGATCAAGGCATTTGCAAGCTAAGTGCAATTAAAAGCTCAGTGCATAGTAAGATCAGTGCATCAGTAATTTCATTGCATTTGCATTTGCAATCTAAGTGCATTTGCAAACTAAATGCATTAGTGAGATCAGTGCATTTACAAGCTCAGTGGATTTGCAAGCTCACCGCACTTGTAAGATCAGTGCATTTGCAATCTCAGGTCATTTGCAAGATCAGTCCCCAGTCAGCTCAGTGCAATTGCACTTTTTGCCCCCACAGTAGTGCTACAGCACAGCGCAGTTTCAAGCTGTAAGGTCAGCATGATAGATGGAAGTACAGTGGAGTGCACATATTTTACCTGGCCGCTCTGGTGACAAGTGAGGCCAGGAGAAAGCAGGTGACAGGTCCCCCACACAGGGCCGGTCACGCCCTGAACTCACCGTCATGTTCTGAGTCACTTTCAGTGAGACACACAGCAGGGTGGGCACGCTCACTCATTGCCTTTCTCTCTCTCTCACTGTTTTTCTTTTTAATTCCATTGCTTCCTCTTGCCCTCTCCCACTCCATCTCTCTCTTTCTCTAATACTGTTTCTCTCTCATTCTTTCTGTCCCTATCTCTCTCACATCCTCTCCCACTTCTTCTCTCTCATACCATTTCTCTCATTTTCTTGCACTCTTGCTTTTTTCCATCCTCTCTATTTCTCTTTCCATGCCATCTCTTCCTCCCCTCTCTTTATGTCTGCCACTCCGTCTCTCTCACCCTCTCTTTCTCCTTATCACTCTATCTCTTTCTTTTCTTTATCTCTTTCACTCTTGTCTTTCTTGCTTTCTCTGCCTCTGTTTTCTCTCAAAAAATTTTCTCCCACTCCCTCTCACATTCCAAAGTTCCGAACCAATACCCAGGAATGTGATGCTTTTGGGATCCTGTCAAATTCTGCGGAGTGAAATTTTCTTCCACATTTTCACCATGTGTCAGGGAGGTCTGGTACATTGGGAAAGATCTGCTGTGAAAGTTCATCTTGGGCTCACAAAACCCCTGACACCTCACTCACTCTCACACACACACACACACACACACACACACACACACACACACACACACACACACACACACACACACACACACACACACACACACACACACACACACACACACACACACACACACCACCACTGTGAAACAAGGAAATGAAAAGGGATTATGCATCACACCAAATAAAAAATGATCATACCAACAAGGGGAGAGAGAGAAATTATGCTCCTAAAGGACCCAATTAGATTTCAAAGATAGTTATTCATTTGTATTGTTCTCACATTTACTTTTATATGTTTTATGTTTTTTTAATGAAGAGCACCGGCAAACAGGTGATAGCGGCCGTCTCGGGGGCAGCCAGGTAAAAAAGGCAGACAGGTGTATCACAAACCATCGGCTTCTCGTCTCATTAAGGCTGATTGCAAAAGCACAGAGTTCCACACAGCTGTTCAGTTTTAAGGGGTTTGTGTAGGGGGGTGGGTGGGTGGTTCAGCTTTAAGGGGTTTGATTTTTCAGTTTTTTATAAATTGTCCCAATTTGTCTAAATTGTTTTTTATATTGTTATTCACTCTTGAAAAAGTCCATTGTGAAGTGCTGTGTAACAACTTGTTTGTAAAAACACGCACACACAAAAAAAATTGTACAATAAAAAATATTTTAAAAATATATAAATACAATGATTGGGATCCAACTCCTTGCACTTCCTCTGGCCAATCAGGCGCTGTGGTCTGTGAGTGACAGATGTGTCACTTGGACAGCACAATAACGGCGCAGCTGAGCTGATGGACTGAAATAAGCTGTCTGTTTTTAAACCAGTTTATTCTGGGGTCAACCCAGAAAAACTGCCCTGTATTTAATCGGTTTATTTTCGGGTCTGAACCCAGTTCCCATTTAATCTCGATTCCTTCAAGAAGATTTTCATGCCATGAGATAAAACGCAGTGATAATAATCTCTCATTTGAAGCTGCGCAGGGATACCCGTAGCAACGCTGTTCAGCTGAAAGCCTCTAAATCTGATTACCTCCAGTGAAAATGCATTAGCAAAGTGTAAATACTTTTACATTTTATACCAATAAATGCATTGAAACAACAGCCATTCTCCCCATGGTTTCGGTCTGCGGGTCATTGAGTTGGTGAATGAGGCTTCACAGAAAGGGAAACTGGTTATTATTTTTTTCAGACGGGTGTTTTGGAAACTGGAGAGGGAGCATATTATCAGCCCGAAATGCCTGTTTAGCTTAATGAAAGCTAAAGAAACAGTGGCGCTCTGATGAAACATAAGATTCACTTTTAGGGTTCATTACCTTCAATCCGGCTGGCCGAAAGCAGCATTAGCACACCTTGATTTTGCCAGGTAAGCTTAATTTATGTTCGATGAAAAGGAAATGAATTCAGTTGATTTGATTAATACGTCCAGGCAAGAGATTGGCTGGGAAAACGTTCTTTCCAGCTCTGGATATGATATGTTACATTCTTTCTCAGGATACACACACACACAGATCACACACACACACCCACGCACACCGCACACACACACACACACACACATCATATTTCTCAGCTGATATTTGTAAATGGGTAGAGAAGATTAAGTATAAATGGAAAACATATTTCAAAAGGGTATAATCGCACGGCAGCCAATTACCTGCCAGAATGCCGGCAAGCCATCAATTATGCATATGTATTTTTCACGCTCATTATTCATATTCAGACAGGGGTATGCTTTATTCAAGAAGTAATTCAACCATATTATGTGATCTGAAAAGTTATTACAGATGGTTTTGTTTCCATTGACAACTTTTGGGGAGCAATTAAGACGTGTTCCAGGGTGTCGTTACCTCACTCCAGTAATTGTCTGCACTTTTGATCGGACGGCAGAAAACGGATGCCTAATTGCTTCTGATCGCGGCGGAGCAATTACGCTTTACAGTCTGACTTTTCAACGTGATATCAGCTTCTCGAGCTGTTCTCAGAAGAAAGAGGGTAGATGTTTAAGCGAGGATTTGCCATCAAAAGTGTTTAAACTTGAAGCTTGAGGGATGATGAAAAAAAAAACACCAGTTATGTACATTTCGTTCAGACTTTCCCAAAGACACGTACACAAAAATAAAAATAAATTGCTATTGTTTTTTTTATTCAACTGCCTCTCAGAGTAAAACATGATTAATGTGTTTCTTTTCTTTGACTGTGGAAACATAGTAACTGACTGGTGGAATCAGAATTCTACAAAGGCAATCATTGCTCAATTAGTCACATGCATGCAAATGCAGCTAGTGGGAGTCGGGGGTCTGATTTGAACAGGCAGACATCACAACTTAAATACTGAAGTTTATAAAGTATGGAACGAGGCTCATTATATCATCCAAGGAGAATGGCTCAAATGTAGTCATGTGTGCAGAACTTGATGGCAAATTATTTGATTGAGTCAAAACAGTGATTGCGTACATCCATAGGCTGATTGGTGTGCGTGTGTGTGTGTGTGTGTGTGCGTTTGAGTGAGAGAGAAAGAGGTTGTGATAGTTCAAAAGTGAATCAGAAATATTTCGTTGCCTAGAGCTGCAGCTGCTCCTAATGGTGTACAGAAACTATATTCATTTACATTCAGTGTGACAACGTCTTATTACCACACACTGAAATCCACACTAATTAGTCTAATTAAACTGCTAAACTCTGTGAATGTGCAAACTCAACAGATTGGCTCCAGTTAACATTTACTCCTAATGCAGACTTACAAACTAATGCAAGCGTTGGTTTTTTTCCCCACAATCACAGTAAGTCTCAGAGGCACTGAGTACAAAGTAGCAGATTACAATATTCATAAGCATCCACATTCATATACATTCTAACAGTGGATCAATGCACTGCTGGGAATCCACTACCCAGCTTGCCAATTGTGTAGGAAACAGTTTTTTGTGCATTTTCCAAAATGCATGTACGCGCATACAACACGTGCACGCACGCTTACATGTACGCGCATACAACACACGCACGCACGCTTACATGTACGGGCATACAACACGTGCACGCACACTTACATGTAAGCGCATACAACACATACACGCACGCTTACATGTATGCACATACAACACGTGCACGCACACTTACATGTACGCACATACAACACGTGCACGCACGCTTACATGTACGCACATACAACACGTGCACGCACACTTACATGTAAGCGCATACAACACGTGCACGCACGCTTACATGTATGTACATACAACACGTGCTCGCACACTTACATGTACGCGCATACAACACGTGCACACATGCTTACATGTACGCGCATACAACACACGTGCACGCACGCTTACATGTATGCACATACAACACGTGCTCGCACACTTACATGTATGCGCATACAACACGTGCACACACGCTTGTCTTTACCTGAATATGCAGGACTTCACATTGATTTGTGAGAATCGTATGCTAAAGTTAGCCTATAAAGCTTAATGAAATGCAGGAATCATCCTTACCATACATTTTATTTAGGAGAATAGCATCTAGGTAGATTTAGGGTTGCAAGCAAAATTACGAGAAGTGAATAAGCCTGTGTAACTATTCTCCTTTTAAATAAAGCAAAATGCAAGTAGCTTCGTACTTCTTTCATTTTCTCATAGTCTAGACTCTAGAGCTAGATAGGTTGACGTTGTCATGCTATGACTAGCATAGAGTACGTTTGTTTGATAAAGCTTCATAGGCTAGGGAGCTAGTAAGAAGAAGTAAGAAGGCTCCTACTGATTCCTGATCTCGGGCTACTAGATAGCTGCCGCACGTTCAATTCCAGCATTAGACTATGGCTGCTTAATTAGGACATAATTAATAATAAACACATTAATGACAATAAAGGGCAATAGCAGCGGACATCTCTAAAAGGCGACGTTAGGCTACGCTGAGCAGCGCAGATGGCCATGACCGTCCTAACTTTTAAACCACAGCCTAGATTTTAACTGTGATAAATAATGTATAAACCTTCATTTGTTTCCTGGGATTTAGCTATAACACACATTCAGAACGAGAGACAAGTATTAGAGTGGGGAATAAAAACATCCCAGCCTGGGATGCAAATTGGTCAAGCAGAGGAGGGGGTGACGATGTGAGCGGCGGTAGGAAAACCCTTCCCCCACCCCGTCCGTTCGCACACCGCCACTACCTCGTATCAACGACGATTTCTCCACCTATTGTATCGCACATTAACATGCAGCAGAAATTACAGCATCTACATGCAAATGAGCTGCCGGCCTTGGCATGGCAACCAGCCAATGAAGGCCATTGCTGGGTTGTTAGCGGCAACGTGTTATGACTCTGCTGTCACTGAAATAATAGAAATATAATATCTGAGCTGTAATGATACACAGAACATGACATGGAAATGGCCGCCATGAATCAAGGGAAACGCCTTCCCTTTTTCTCCATTAGGGTGGGAATTCTTAGTGCCGGCGAGATTTACGCCAATCCCTCCTTTCATTTCTATTGTTTTTACATTATTTTCTCTTCTGTTTTGTATAATAAAACATTCACTACACAACTATTCCTCATCTATAAGAAACACTCTGCAATATTGTGATTGGACAGTGAATCCCTGAGCACCATTGTATGACTTCCGTGTGTATTTATGGTTCTCCGATTACACTGATATTCATGGCATTTTTATTGACCATTTTAGTTTATTTTCTTCCATTTCCAAATGAGCAACCAATAAAGACTGTGCTATGAATCAAAGAAAGTGTATTTGCAGAGACAATTTTTAAAAAGAACGCATCCTCGCAGCAAGCATAGATTAGCAGGAACTCTTCAGAAATGCGTAGCTACTCACCCCATCATCAAAGATAAAAGTAACAAAAACAAGGTGCACACAAAAAAATTTAGTAGTTTATAGTATTTATTATCATTCATAATTTGTGGTAGAAAAAAACAATAAAGCACATAAAGAGAGCTTTAACAAACATGTGTATACATGCCAAAGTATAAAAAAAAATTTATAATAAAAAGAAAAAAGGAACCCAGTCTTGTGATATTATCAGCTGGCCCTTGGGAAATAGTAATAGTAATAATAATCGGTTACATTTTTCAACACGGAAAAACCAATCGGAAAAACTGTTGTCTGAAGGTAAAAAAAATTAACGGCATTCTTCCCTCTTGATACTTTACCGTCCTCAAATGCACTATACCTTTGATACAGAAACAGATCGGCTGGTTCCTATTGCTGCTCAAACACGGATAAGTGTTTGATACCTTTGATACAGAAACAGATCGGCTGGTTCCTATTGCTGCTCAAACACGGATAAGTGTTTGATACCTTTGATACAGAAACAGATCGGCTGTTTCCTATTGCTGCTCAAACACGGATAAGTGTTTGATACCTTTGATACAGAAACAGATCGGCTGTTTCCTATTGCTGCTCAAACACGGATAAGTGTTTGATACCTTTGATACAGAAACAGATCGGCTGTTTCCTATTGCTGCTCAAACTCGGATAAGTGTTTGATACCTTTGATACAGAAACAGATCGGCTGTTTCCTATTGCTGCTCAAACACGGATAAGTGTTTGATACCTTTGATACAGAAGCAGATCGGCTGTTTCCTATTGCTGCTCAAACACGGATAAGTGTTTGATACCTTTGATACAGAAACAGATCGGCTGTTTCCTATTGCTGCTCAAACACGTATAAGTGTTTGATACCTTTGATACAGAAACAGATCGGCTGTTTCCTATTGCTGCTCAAACACGGATAAGTGTTTGATACCTTTGATACAGAAACAGATCGGCTGTTTCCTATTGCTGCTCAAACACGGATAAGTGTTTGATACCTTTGATACAGAAACAGATCGGCTGTTTCCTATTGCTGCTCAAACATGGATAAGTATTTGCCTGGTGTTGCATTGCCATTGTAGTGATGCTGTTGCGAGGGCTTTGCTTGCAAGAATAGAGCCCATATCCTGTCGCGCAGTTTTAAGCAGAACTTAACATCAACTAACAGCAAACTGCTAATAATCCTCGCTAACAAAGCCATGGTTGTGCACAGCTGGTTTTACAAATGCGAAACAAAAAAAACCTTAAACCGTGTGTGTGTGTGTGCGTGCGTGCGCACATCCATGTGTGTGTGCGTGTGTGTGTGCGTGTGCGTGTGTTTGACTGGTGGGAAGGCATTGCGGAGATCGAATGTGACCTCAGAGGGATGATTACATGTTCATGTAAGATAATAGTTCTGTTTCATCTCAAAGCTCTTTTCTACAAATAATTGGTTGTGGGTTTTTTTTTTCCCTCACTGTGAGCGCATCTGCTTGCGAAAGCCTCTGGCACATTAGATGGAACAATGAGTCAGGCGGGAACAGACCGCAGAAATACTGTACGTTACAAGCACGCATTTATTTCATTCATTTAAAATCCATTTCATTAATTTATTCAAGACAAAGGGGTTTAAGAAACTCTGGAGTGCCTTGCCTTAACCATGCTGCCCTCGTGGATATTCGGTATACGCACTCAGAGACACATACACATGCTCTGGAAATATGTCATCAAGTGGAAACGTTTTTTTTTTTTTTAAATCTTATTTTTGTGCTTTTTTTTGGTCAATTTATTTGATATTTTTGGCAACTGAAATATCAATCTCATCCAATGTGGCCAAAACTGCAAGTGCCTGAAAGTAGACCAATCAGCGCACGGTTACTTGATTAGTCTCGAGTGGAGCATTCTGGTACAGAACCCTGCCACAATGAGGGGTTACCTAGCAACAAATAACCGCTATTATTAATCTTGAAAATCACTTTGTTCCTCTACTCCAGCATAGGGTTTCAATAAGAATAAATGGCTCTCCAAACAATGGAGAACAAATTAATGATGTGACTTTATGTCACGTTTTTCTCAATGCACACGCACACACACACACACACCCACACACAAAATTAACATTTTACAATTATGGACTTGTAAGACCCAAATCTAAGAATGGTCTATTAGGTCAAAAAAGTGAGCAACTTTTTGCAAAAACAAACAAAATAATTTGTACAGAGTGAATGAGATTCCAATACAAATGGCATCGCTCTGTAAGTTTGTGAACACCCTGGTAGTGCTTCTCAGACCGGGGCCTAGAGGACTGCAAGCTCTGCTGGTTCTGTTGCTTCTTGGCACTTAATAATTGATCAGTTACAGCAGCTGATCACACAGGTAACTCACCTCACCTGGTTTCTTGAGTCTAAATGGGTTGCTGATTTCAGGATAAAGACAAAAACCAGAAGATTCCTGTGGCTCACCAGGACCATTGGCTCAGAACCACTACAGACTCTGGACCAGGACTAGGGTTGGGGACCCCAGAAAACACTGTGGCTCTCCAGGACCAGGGTTGGGGACCCCCAAAACCCTGTGGTTCTCCAGGACCAGGGTTGGGGCACTCCAGGACCAGGGTTGGGGATCACAGAAAACCCTGTGGCTCCCCAAGACCGGAGTTGGGGACCCCAAAAAACCCTGTGGCTCTCCAGGACCAGGGTTGGGGCAGCCAGAAAATTCTATGGCTCTCCAGGACCATGGGTTGGGGACCCCAGTACTATGGTGTTGGTGCTCTCTGCTGCTGGTTGTGTACTTGGTGATGTTGCACACAATGCTTTGCCTCTTTTACATAAGGTTTGTGACTACTTACTCTTCTGCTTGCCCAGAGGAATGGGGTTAAAAGCCCACCAGCTCTGCCTCTCTTCCTTGCGTGACAAGTAATTGGAAGTGTTAGTTTTATTTTTCATGCAAACGCAAACTTGGCAAGTTAATTTTGGTGACCGCTGCATTCACCAAACCATGTTTGTGAAGGAAAGAAAAACACACCTCTTTCATTTTAGTCAAATTAAGGACACATGCTTGATAGAATACAGGCCAAAGGAAAAAAAAATGGATTTAGTACCTGAGCCCTTGGCTCATATTTTATAAATTAGAAATATAAATCACATGAAATTTAACTGAGGAGCATACAGGGGTCTTATTCAGTCAGCTGAAGACAAGCATAGCCAACCCCTTCCACAAAAAAACATTCAAAAAGAGCGATGTCGTTGAATGACATCACCCACAAAAAAATAAAATACAATAAAATAAAAATTCAGCTGTGAGCCAAGGAGGTTTGGTTGTTCTTGCCAGTAGAATGAGATGTATTTTTTAACAAGACATGGTATTTTGAACTGAGATTCAAACTGTCAAATTAGCTAATGTCACATAAATTTTGTTTGAAAAAGTACTAATATTGATTTTTCTTTTTGGAATCTGCCATGAATTTATCATATCCGGAAACCCATTGAGGTGATTTTTCAACAGAATAAAATACTATCCCAATCTGCTGTAGCAAAAAAATCCATATGCTTCACTAAGAGGAGCTATAAAAAAGCAGCCATCACTAACAGAAGTGTCAAAACAGAATCTGACCGGTATTCTCATGTGCCACTCAAGCAGGCAATGGGTGGCAAACAAAAGACTGCCAAAAAAGAGAGAGAGAGTGGCGCGCAATCCTGCATCGCCGTGGAAACCCAAATCCACCCATCCCGAGAGATGTGACACAAACTTGGAGCCCAAAAAGAGACTCTGTGCTTATTATGGATCCTCTGGGTTCTGGGTTCCCATGGAGACTTGTGCTCTTCAGCGGATTGGTTTTTCCATTGTGATGTCACCTTCCTTCCAGTTCCAATGAAAAGGGTTCACATGAAGCCATAAGAACAGAAATGTCACCAGAACTCCTGCATGTCTGAAAGCAATCCATCAAAGCCTTTTGCTTGGGAATCCACCAGAGAAACAATTAAATGAGGAGCATTTTTTGGCAAACAAAGTTTTTGTATACCTGGTTGTTAAATGTTTTTATTTTTTTGAAGGACAGTCAGCCCTCCTTCGACTCCTTTCTTGGTTTTTATTCAGACAGGTAGAAAGCAGAGGGTAACAGATAGAGAAGGGACACAGCTGAGCGCAATGGCGGGGATCGAACCCCCCGCCCACGCGTGTGAAATCACATATGGCGAGAGCTGGCTGCTGTACAGACTGCGCCGCACGTCTCGCTGTTTTTAAATGTTTTTCAAATGTATTTTTCTCGCCTTTTTTCATTTTAGTTGAAAAGACTTTTGCTGAAATCACTGTGTGGGCTCCAAACAAGGAGACTAAACAATATAACCAACGGCGTTTTGATCGACACACGAAAAAGAGAGAGCTTGATTTCAGAGCATTTGAAAAGAAGAATGGCAGAAGCTTTTTTTTCCGCCGTCCTTTGATTGGCTGCTATAATGGCCATGTCAGGTTCAGCGAGGGCGACAGATTATAAAAGAGCAGGGAATCTTTTGTGAAACTTTTCTTAATTTCTCAGACGAAAGAGATGCTCTCTTGAGAAGAACCTGATGCAAGTTCGTGAGCCAGAGCCGCATTCGCTCACAGGCCTGTGGCTTTTAACGTGTCATTTTTTTAAAAAGTCCCAGCGTATGACACGGCGCAGCGGTAAGCTGCTGGAAATCACTAGACTCTAACGTGCGCTGGGTTTGGCCAAAGGCAAATTTCTCTTTGTGCTCCCGATTGTCAAAGCGATCTGCCGCGCCGACACTTTTTACAACATGTCCGGGGTCGACCTTTTGACCCCCAGACCCAGCTTCCCGCACTGTCGCGGCATTTTAAATGGCGGATAAATTGGCTGCAAATTACCTGTCAGACACCTGCTGTCAAAATACCCGGCGCCAGGCAGCTCAGGCGGTGAGGCGGGGGGGGGGTTGGACCGCGCGTAACGCGCACGGTTCTCGTCCCGTTTATAACGTTTGCCGATCTGCCAGCCTGACGCGGCAGTCGAAATGAGCCGAAGGACGGGACAGAGTAATCGGTCCTGAAGCTGACGATGCGACATCTTTACCCCCCGGCGTTGTTATTACATTGTTTATATTTACGAAAAAACATGGTAAAAAAGAAAAACCTTAATTGCGTGCCTCGCGCGATTCGCTAATTGTAACCGTGCTAATTTTAGTGCAGATTGTTTTATTGAGTACGGAGACAGTTGCGGGTGTGGGCAGACTGAAGCGCGATACGTGATTGTCTGGGAAACTCGTACTTGCTATGGACTGCCGGAGAGCGTCAGAAGGATAAAAAACCCCTAAATTATGCTGACAGGCCCAGTGCCTTGGCAGTTTTCTTGTAAAATAAAAGGCGTATAATCTGTATCACCTATACTTACCTGTACTTATTTTTTTACTGTAGTTTTTATATCACCTGCACTGTTGTGTGTTTTCTTAGCAAAAAAGGAAAGTGACACAAAACTAATATGAAGGTTCCTCCGGAAGATTTCATACCAATTCATCAATGACAATTTCTCCATCAACTGGAGTATCATCATGATTCATAGTTATTACCGTCATTCATCAGCCAGCTAGTGATGGCAACGATCATGGTAATTACCATTATTTTGGACATTTCCATTTAACATCCGACCTAAGTGAATATTAAACACCTGTCCGTGCTTCACATCCAATAATAAGGATAATTGTTAGTCACGTTATTAGCAGCATTGGCACTGGTGCTATTTCTGAAGTCAAGGCTCGAGGGGTGACACAAGTTTTTCGCGACTTTGGCAACGTGTACCGATGGCGCATCATGGCGGGAAAGCATCATGAATTCAACTGAGATGCAAGAGGGGGGGGGGGGGGGTGACTCAGTCATCCTCCTGCCTCTTGTCTCTATTTCTGCCAGCACAGACAGGTGAATAGTAAATGAGGCTAAGAAGGATCCTGGGCTTCTGCCGAGCTCTGCTAAACCTCTACGGGCGCACAGTCGGGGCCGGATCTCCACCTGTGTAACACAGGTGAGACACCTGCACGCCTTTGAAGAAAGTAGTGTGGAGCAGTAAATAACAGGTAATGTCGGGTGACCTTCACCATGAGACGCCTGTTAATAATTCAGACTAAATCAGGGGTGTGATTAGACTCTGGATACGTTAAATAATTAAAGCTATTAATATCGAATTTATTCAAAGGTATCATTTGTTACAAGCAGTGCTTACCGCACTGTCTCTTAGCTGTCTAATGGCTCATGCGTAAACTGAAAAATGTACTAGTTTTTAAAATAACCTTCTAAAATTACTACATTGGTGAATGTTATAAATGTATTTATTTTTGTAAGTATTCTATTGTGTACTATTACCTGCTTATTCATTTTAATTGGCCAATCACAGAGTTCTCCCAGCAGGGCATAGAGGGAGAATGGTCCAATTATAGAGCTGTCCCACCTGGGCAATGACAGAAAACGGCCAATCACAGTGCTCTCCCAGTAGGCTACTGGCGTCACTCATATCAGGCATGAAAGTGGGGCCAGTTTAGCCGTTTCCCGGCCAACACACTTGCAACACCCTAATGGGGTCTTTCCAATTCCGGCACAATGATACACAAGTAGCCTGTAGGAGTGAGCAGTCTCCAGCCAATCACAGCACTGATCACATCCTCATTCAGGCTCTGTGTGAAATTATGTCACCTTTTGTGGCTACTGCCAATCACATTCTGTTGCCATGATACTGCTGGGCAATGCCACAATAAGATTTATAAATTTCAACTGCATTATAAAATGCAATCCCTATAAACTTTGCCAACTGTCCTCTCATCCATGTTATAAAATGTGCTATTAAAGTGTGTCCTCCGAGAGTAACGTTAAGCTTGTTAGGGTCTGATTATACTTAGTAAATCAAGTTTTTTTTTAGTCTGTGTCTCTATGACATTTCACATATTCCTTATTATGTGAGAAAGTCTTTATCACATCAAAGAAGTACTAATTGCATTGTGCTGCGTTTTTCTCTGTCATTTTCAGTTTGAGTTTTAAAAATTTAAATGATATATTTGAAACCTTTTTGTCCCCAAATAAATGAAAAAAAACAGACTGTATCCAAAAAAGTTAAAATCAATTATAATTCAATTTAGAGAGAGAGAGAGAGAGAGAGAGAGAGAGAGAGAGAGATAAAAACAGAGAGAAAGAAAGAGAGAGAAAAAGAGAGAGATGCCGACATTTTACTGAATTTGCTAACAACTGCCTTTTAGATGCTTCATTACATGATTCAATTATACTGTTAAAAATCAGTGAGCAAAAGCTTCACTTAATTCTGCATTCTGAGTCTTAAAAATGAGTATTATTGTATAATTGTAAGTATGCAGAATACTTAAACCTTCCAGAGTGTTGTCGTTGTGCTATCGCTTTTTTGTCTTTTTGTCTGTAATTCTGTGTTTGGCATAGAATAAAAATATTTGGCTAGAATTCTGTGACAGTTGTTGGGATTACCGGGTTTGAGAAAAATAAGATTTGTTAGATTTAATGGCTGTCACACATGACACACAAGGTGTTTACAAACAGGCAATGCTGGTTGACACCCAAAAGATAGGTCCTTTTATATCATATGGGTGTATAACCAGGGCATTTAGACAGAGGCTTTGTGCCTCACTAACAGAGTATTACAGGTGGCAGAGGAATCCATTCTAGTTCTTGACAGCCACTCTAGTCTAAACGGATTTCAAACCACATTTTAGCCTGTGGCATTCTTCGATGGCAGTAACTATTTTTACCATTAGCATGAATTTAGTTGACTTCCGGTTTCTGGTTTTTATTCAACGTGGCAAATAAAAACATGCACTATACATATAAAAATGACTTTAAATGTGCATTAGGACATATAGAATATGCTGCAATTCACCAAAAAAGTAAATACAATTTAAAAATATACTTAGAAACACAGTGCTGGAGAAAGTGCTCTTCAGCTGTAGATTGAATTGGCGGTTAAATAAAGGGCTTGCATTATTGTCAGACATTTGTCATTGAATAAGATGTTCCTCTCAAGCGATCAGGTTTTGAACCTTTGAATCATGCACATATGAATCCAGAAGTATGTTTTAAGACCAGTGGTATCTTAGGAGCTTGGTCAAAAGGATGTGAAATGATATTCAACTGTTATTATTGTGCAGAATGCGGCCTATTAGTAGAGGCCATATATTGTTATGATGCATGGTTAGCATTTATTATTATTTTATTTTAGAACAATGTGCTCAATATCATCATAAAACTTTTCCTTTCATAAATGGCTGTGCCACAAGCTTAGCCGTTTTTAAATTTGTTTCAAGTGGCCGCATTTTAACCGGACTGTACGACGTCTGTGTTTGGTTTCTTTCAGCGTAAAAAAGATTAGCATTGTGTTTGGAGAGGACCATCCAAGCTGTCTCTTGCTCACAGACATGAATGAAGCCATGTAAGACACCAGGAGAAAATTAATCCCTTGGGGGTGTAGAGTTCGAACTATTTCATCATTTTTCCATTATGAAAAATGTTTCATCCTGTGACAGAGAGAGAGAGAAAAAGAGAGACAGACAGGCAGAGAGAGAGAGAGAGAGACAGGCAGAGAGAGAGAGAGAGAGACAGAGAGACAGAGAGAGAGAGAGAGAGAGAAGGGCAAAAAATAAATGAAGACGCTTGAAACGGGGACGTCTCTCACCTAAAGTAATGCTCATCTTTGGCATTTTACTTCAGAGAATAAAACGTCTCGAAGACACTGGCTTAAAAAGCCCATTCTAATAATGGTAAGAGCCGCTCTAATGAGAGGAAATAAAATGTCAGTTTTAATCAATAAAAACGTAATTCTTCAAGACGTGAAACACTCCTCAGAGTTCAAAGTAGGCTAATAACAGTTTATTACAACTAATTTAAGGTGGAGCAGTTTTTAGAGGCATTATGAATCAACGTGAAATTCCACTGGTAATGGAAAACCCATGAAAATTACATTTATTTAAAAAGTAATGCTATCAGCCCGGTCCTTAAGCCTACTCCACTTGCCCTCACTATGCTGGGAGCAGCACAGAATATTACATTATAATAATACATTATTTTGTGTGATAATGTTTTTTGGTATGTCCTGATTCAAATGCTAAGCTCCCATAATTGGTATTGGTACGATGACCTGTCAATCACTGGCTAATACCAATAAAGTATTTTCTGTCCAATGATTGACAGATCAGCCACATAATAGCCTCGACCATTTTAGGGTTCAGGAAGCCACACCCACTCATCATTGTTTCAAACCATCGATTCATACAGTTCTTGTATAAGTAGTGTAGGCCTATGTGGTGCCTGAAATGAGTTACTATGATGCTTTGAAAAATGCTATGACATACTGTATCAAAGAACCACTTGGCACAATGTTTGCAGGTAAAGAATGTTTCCAAAATATGGTGACATACAGCAATAGGATTTCTGAAGGCTCATTTGAAACTTTTTGAATCATCATGCCTGTATGCATATACATAGCCTACATAATGCTTCATAACTTCACCTCGGGTAAATAATGACATCACCAAGGCAGGTAGTCATGGCAGCAGGCCAGCCTCATGTGAAGAGCAACACGCTGTGGCCATATGCCGACCAGGTGGAGACGGTATCCAGGCAACACTATCAAAGCTCTGGGAAGATTGCCACGGATTTTTGACAATGTTTCAAAGTAAAGGATGTAAGTTGGAAAAAAGAAACGTGGAGCTATTTGTCTTTGTTTCACATTCACAGAAAGGATATGACATCACAATGGAATAGTCTAACCCTTCTGTACAGTGCAACTGGTTTTTATTGGAAATGGTGATGGCACAGCATTGGATTCTCAGTAGGCCCTGGTAATAAATTATATTACTCAGTGAGTTTGAAACACATCGAAGCCAAGGGCCCACCCCTGATATTTATTTGAAATGTTATAAAAAGTGGATATTTCTGCCATAGCCGCCATTCATTTATGCACAATGCTGCAAGTGACTTCCCTGATTATAGTAGGTTTTTTGGCAGATGCATAAATTCAAATTTTTTGGGGGAGTTTTTAGAAATTTTGTGGTTTGCCTGCAGTCATTCAGATAATAAATCTTGTTTCAAGGATAGATTAAATGAGAGATTTTCAGTCCCATTAAAAAATTCCCCAATTCAGTTTTTCCATTGGCTTCAGTAGATAAATAAATAAATAAATAAATCAACTCAAAAAAGTTTAAACCCAAAAAAGAAAAAGGGGAAGAAAAATAGATTTGTGGAGCCTGGACCATTGTTTTGGAACCCTTGCTTTGAGACATTCTTAAATCATTCCATTCAGGAAGTCTCACGGTCGCCAAAAAAACTGATTGAAAGTCTCAATTCCTGCTGCTGGTTAGCCACGATTGGTCAGATTCTGAGGCAGACCACACGGGAGAGTGGGGTGGTAAAAAGTCTCCCAAATTAAACTTAAAGCATCGCACGGATGAACCCGGAACTACATTTCTTTCTTCACCGGCCCAAAAGCCGGCACCACCAAGGTTACGGCGCGGAACTGCGCGGAATGACGAAGGATCGGCAGAAAGAGTGTCTCGGATCACGAGAAGGGGAAATGCCGGGCCTTGGAAACGGTGTGGGAAACAAGGACATGGGAAACGGAACACGAAAGAACAGGAAAACCAAAATAAATCTTCTTCAGGGATTTTATATCTGTGCATTTGCGCATATCTACACACTTTTACGGCCGCCTCGAAGCTGCACGCACCTGACCATGCGTCATGTTTATAATGTCCATTATTCTTGTGCAGAGTTCTGTAACAGAGCTACCATGTCTTTTTATTAATCTTTTATTAATCTGGTCGGGTCATTATTGCAAGGTCAGCCATTGCTTTTTTTTAAGCCAAATGACTCACTGTGGTCATTAAAGCCCCTTGGCACTTTTTAAAACAGTAGGGCTGCGAACACCAGTTGTCCTGGCCAAATTCCCACATCAACTGAGTCACTGCACCTGGCCACATAATCATTCCCCCTCTTCGTATGATTGGCTACACAATCCTCAGCAGTCCCCACCCACTTAGATTGCCCAGGTTGTCACTCCAAAAAAGAACCCAGCTCTCAGTTGGACTACCTGGTTAAGTAAAGGATAGACAAAATAAATACTGTGTCTAATAATCTCCCGCTCACCCACCCTTATTGTGCACATTGTAATAAGCATCTCTTTGTAAAGACCATCTGATAAATAAATGAACGTGCAGGTGTTCTCGTTTCAGGCAGAGGAGCTAAGGTGCACAGTTTAAGTGTCCCGGGTGTTTTTGGTTAATCACTCACGGGCACAGAGACAGAGAGGGCCGCTCTTGCCTCGTATTCTCCAGCACCAGACCGGGCCTGTGGAACAGTAATCTCATGACTCCTTCAACATCTGCAGTCTGATGCCATCTAAACTCATCTAAATCACCCAATCGCCTCTGAGCATCCCATTAAAGTCTCTCGGCAGCCTCCCAGGAATATTTTGCTTTTGTTTGTCTTTCCGTTTTTTTTATTTTTTTGTTGTTTGCCTGCCAACTCCATTTTAGGCTCCGCATACTACAATTAACAATGGCAAAAAGGCAACGACAAAAAAATATTTGTTGCTGTTAGCAGACAGATAATAGGCTACACATTTAAAAACGGATTTGAATTTGCTTTGTTGACAAATTATTTATTTTATGCTGATTTTGTTGTAACTGTTTTGAGTTAACGCTGAGCCGTTATGCAAGCTACTTTTCGTAAAAATATGAAATGGCTAATTTAAATTGCTAATTTCTCAGTGCAGCATGTTTAAGAAGCACTGGAGCCAAAGTTGAGTGGAATAATGCATACGAGATGCATGCAGAGCATTTAGCAGATTTCTTCGTTTTGCTTTACAGATTTGTCTCAAATTGTCAAATCTGATGCACAACTGAACTGAAGCGGCGCAGTGAAACAGCTCCGTTCGCCTCTGAGTGCGACCATATTGTATATCATTATATAAATTGCTAGCACATTCAGAATGGACTTTTGAATTTTATTTATTTCTTTTCTTATTCTCCTTTTCCTCGGAATAGCGTTCGGGCAGTGTCATAGCCGAGCCTGCAGTAGGCCCCCAAAAAATGACAGCCAAACCCCAAAACTCTGGCACGGCTCCGCATGCATTTATATACTAATTACATTCCTCTTGGATTTTGTCAGTTGTGGAGAACAATGGTAGCGGGACTCAGGAAACGCTCCTCTGTGCCCTGCTTTTTGAGGTTTTATTTCCTTTTTGTGTTTAATCCAAATCCACTGACAAACCACTGACTGTTTATTCAGGCTAGAAATGCATAATGCTGCATAAACTAAACGTTTAGCCTTTACACGATTAGCGATCATTTTAACATTTCACACAGTATTCAGAACAACATTCTTCACTTCATTGTGGGAGGTGGGCAACATGTTTTGATGAGGATTTGCAGGAGTATTTTAAAAACTATTTTACCAGCATCTGAAGAGTTAAAGAATCTCAAACATGTGTTTAGCACAGGTCTGACTCTGCCGGTTGCCCGGTTACTCACAGGGGTCACCTCCAGTTTGGCGGGCGTATCTTTGCAGACGTGGAACTGACGGCATGGCGGGTTTCAGCTGTTGGCTGATTTACGGCGGAGTTTCTGTCTCTATTATTAGAAAGATTGAAGGAAACTGAGGCGCGTGAGGAAAGTCTGAATTGACCTAATTTACCTCAGATTCTCAACTCCCGTCTGACCCTTGGGCAGAAGATCACAGGGAAACCCTCCAATAATGAGCTCTCTGCCAAAATTCCCTTTCCACAGCCTGAAATACATAAGAATAAATAATTAAACAGACATTTGTGGAAAATGTTATATATTTTGTACTCCCCACCTGGGTCCATGTTTATGATATGCATCTTAATCTTTGGTGGTTATTTTTTACATTCCACTGGAACGGTGGCTGAGGAGGTGACCGAGCATAAAGGAATTTCAATTAAAGACACATAGGGCTTGATTTACTAAGACCTTTAGCATGTTCACTACCTTTTAGTGCACGCCAAACTAATAACGCGACCGATGATGGGTGCAAAACAAATACCATGAGAAATCATTGGTCATGTTACTGGTTTCGCGCGTGTTAAAAGGTTTCGCACACGCTAAAGGTGGTAAATCAAGCACATAGCGCGCACACTCGGCAGTCCAATCTTACAGAGCGTGCAGGTCTGGGCTACAGATATCTGGGTAACAGTAATAAGGTGAAATAAAAACACTGAAACAAAGAGAGAGAGAGAGAGAGAGAGAGAGAGAGAGAGAGAGTGCATTACATTAAAACCATCTCGTCTCTTAAAGGGACACACGCTGAAACCACAAGAATAGAAGCGGAGAGCAGATTAAGAGTTACATCGCTGATCCCTGTTTTGGAGAGGTACCGAAACTCTACACTTTCCATTCGCCTCACAAACCATAGAGATCCTAGCAGTGGACAGGGATAATAATAATAGTTCATAAATAAAAATAGAACTTCAGTTCATAACCACAGATCTGCATACACCTACTGTATACTATTATAATTGTGTCAGTGAAATAATGGTCAGAAAAATTAAACAATCGACCCTGCTTCTGAGTGAGGCACGATGGATACGTGGGTGTACATGTGGTCTGCTTCTGGTTGGAGAAAGGTTAAGAAGGCTGTAATGTCGTGTCACGTAGGAGACACCACTGTCTATTGGCCGGTATAATGGCCAAACCTGGTTTTCGCTTCCTGGTTTTGACACATGCGTATGCTGGATTCAAGCAAGGTTTGTATTCAACTTTGAACTCAAAATGCAAGTTTTTTTTCCAAAATGCAATTCTTTTAAACAAGATTTGTGTTTGAATTGCTAAAATACATCCTGTACCCGTGATGCAAAAAAGGAACATTTTACGTTTATTTGTCAGTCAAATTTAAGGACAAATATTAAATACATATGCACTGAATACATTTTGATGTACCTGTAACTGTACTGTTAATAATAATAAGCACAATAATTATGTACATCACAGTGTTACAAATCAGCACATGATTTCCCATAGAGCCAATGACAAACACTATGCACGGACCGAACAAGGTTGCAAACTGGGCAAAACACCATAGTCTTAGCTACAGTCTTGGGAAGCCAAAAAAAGCTTTTTTATCATGATATCTTACACATGTAAAACCTGTACAAGCAGTGCAAATATTAGGTCCGCATATTAACATTAATCTTCAACAGATTTCCGCAAAAACATAAAGTCAAAAGGCGTTTCCAGTTATGCCACGTCATCTATGATGCTAAAACTGCAGCTGTGCCAGACTGGCGGCTTTAAAGACATTATTAAAATGTCGATAAAAAGTATTTTCACAGCGATTTGACAAGTGCAACAGCTTTTTGTGTTGAAATATTTATCGCCTAACCTTCCAGCTCAGTATGAATAGGCTGGCACTCGCTGTTGACTAATTTGTCCTTAAAATGTATTGTATTTTGAAAAGAACTGTGACATGTTATGGCAGGATTAAGAACCGATTTTCAATACAATGTCACTCTATTCAAGGATTCAAGACATATTATACTGTATATGGCGCGCGCACACACACACACACACACACACACACACATCCTTGCAAGTTCTTGCATTCTTCAGATTTTGTACATTTAACTCTGATAAATAAGGAAATGGAAACTATGATTGAAGCAGTATGAAACTTTTGGAAAAAATAAAAAATAAAGTTCCTGCCACATTCGTCATTAATTTAGGTTTATAAAGGGGTGTGTGTGTGTGTGCGTGTGCATCTGTGTGTGTGTGTGTGTGTGTGTGTGTGTGCGCGCGTGCACGTACGTGCGCATATAAAATTAGAGTACATCTAAAGTGGTTTTAAACTAGACACTAATTAGATCATGTGTGAGATCTCCGCTAGATCAGTTTAAGATCATTTCACGCTTTTAGAAAGAATGAGCACATGACTTTGGACAGGATCCACTCTCCCTGGATAACTGCCGTCGCTAAAGCAGCCGCACGCTCAAATGTCTAACAGATTTGGGCATCTGGTCGGCCGGTCTACAGGCATCTGCGTTACTGAATCACAGGCACATATGCTTTAGGTCTGAAATCTTTTCAAAGAAAGAAGAGTATCGTGAATTAAACCTAATGTTGCTTAAATTGATGCAAAACCACACTCACACACAAACACAATCCTTTTCTCTCTCTCTCTCTCTCTCACACACACACATTCATACACGCACACAAACAGTCACACACACACGCAAGCTCTCACACACACAAATATAGGCATTCACACTCACGCACACACACTTGCGCACAAATATTGCATTAAATCAGCAAAAGTAAAAGGGAAAACACACGTCTGTCTGTCCAGCAAGACTATCAAAGTTTCAAGCAAGTAAATAAAATAAAATATAAATCACACTTACATCAACACCAGAACTTTTCTCGAAATGGAATATGTTGCAATACATTGTAACTTGTTCTTACAATGTGGACCTTTTTTTACAAAACAAGAAATAAAAAAAAATTTATTCAAAAAATATGTAACACAACGTAAATATATAAATATGTCTTTCACAAAATGGTGATATTTATTGCAATATCTGAAAGCAGCGATAATTTGTTTATTGCGAAATGTTGCATTGTCTTGACAATATATTTTATTTCAGTGTATTTTTAATATATTATATTTCCTCAAACTTTTCTCCAGGCTTAAAGTGGGTGGAGCTGTCCGAAACATTGACATGCACACTAATAATTTCATTATAGGGAGTAATCAGTTTATGAAAATATTATGATTACGTGTTTACATGGTTCGCAATAACGTGATTTCACTAATGCCCGGGTTTACATGGATTTTTTAAATAATGGGTCTAAGGTCTGCTGAACTGATGCAATAACACAATCTTGCAATTTGATTAAGTATGAAGAGAGCTTCTTCATCTGCCCAAAAATTACTTTCATTAATAATTGCACTGCCACACCTCAATGCTCTGTGTGTTGCTGTTTGCCATGTTAGTTTGAGTTTGAATTGTACAACAACATTTGCTTCACTGCGTCTGGTGACCTTTTGCACGCGCAGTTTTAGAAAAGAAAGAAAGAAATCAGAGTAAGACGTCGACATGCACCAAAAAATCCAAACATTAGGCAAAAATCCAGGTGTCTTAATCGGGTTTTGAATACGTTGATTATGACCTTACGCCGATACAAATAATCAGATAAAGGCGTTGACGTGACCTTTTCAATAATCAGAGTATTGCCATGATCGGGGTAAGATCGAAGTATTGGTGTGCATGTAAAGGCACTCATTGTGATTAATTAAATAAAAGATCAGAATTGTCTTGTCCATGTGAGAGTTATTTACATTTTCCAAAATAAAAAAAAAATAAAACAATAAAAAAAACAAGATTTCGGAAAAACTTGGATTATGGACTTTCCCGGGTAACTCCTTATACTTTTAATGACATAAATGAGGGAAGTCTACTCTGGGGCTAATTAGAAGCAGGCAGCACCGGACATGTAACACGCGTGTCAATACATCGATACCACGCAAACGGGCACGCCCCTTTGCAGGCTGTCAGACCAAACAGGGGCACTTGAAGGTAATTGGCTCGAAACGCCGATTGACCTCTTCAAACACCGCCGACCACCTCTCTGGGTCTAAAACACATGAGCCCCAGGGACCATTAAGGAGCTCAGGAAAAATCAAATTACTCCCCGTCCAAAGTTTCTGCCAAACATAATTATGCGGCTCACAAAATACGTTTGGTCCATTCTAGGGAGTCCAATTAAATTTCTTCGCTGATGAATTGCCGTTGAACTGGGGTTGTGGAGGGTGGGGGGTGGGGTGAGGGGGGGCTGCTCTTCATCCAGCAGAGATTAAGTTCAGGATTTCTGAAAATCTCAACAGGAAGAATGCATCTCCCTTGTCCAATGTGAAAGGTAATGTAATCGGAGAGGATCATCATGTCTGCAGTGTGTACAAGGTCTTTGTTCATTCAGTGGTGTCCTCTCTACAGAAGTGGTAAATTACCGAGCGAGGGCGATACGCGATATCTTGTTAAAGCTGCAACTTGAAACTCGAAACTGCTCTTGAATATAAACTCATGTAACGAATACTAAACAGAACTGCACTATGATCTTTTTTTTTATTAATCTACCTTCTGAGAGGCTGTGAAAGGCTTCTAGAAAGACCTGTCTGTTAACCATGGTTTTTTATTCTTTTTTATTTTTGAACAGGATATTACATAATTAATGTCCAATTGGACTGCTTCTGACATGGACCACAGGAAATTATACAGTAAAGTTTATAAGAGGACAATATATCTTGAAACTTATTGATTGCGTTTTTGTATTTAAATTTTCTGTAATCTCTCTGTGAGATTGGTTTGTGTCACATGAAACAGGATTTTCCATCAAAGATCTACAGAACATGTATCTAGGGCGAATGTATATTGAAACGTATGACTGTTCCTCAGGGAGTATCTCCACAGTAGACACAGAGATTCTCTTGTAAAGGGAAGAGGAGCTGCCGCTTCCAACATCATCTTAAACATCAGAACCAATTATGGGACAGAAATTGGACGTAGTCACACATTAATCCAGCTGGCGCAAAGACCTCAGGTACGCCAGCCAAAACAAGCCCGCTCTTCTTTACGGTATTAGTTCTCTCTTTTCCTTTTCCGCGGCTGGGGGAAAAAGAGGTTCTTGTAGCACGACAGACAGAGAAGAATTCCATCAGGCTGCAGCCGCTGACAGGACCAGGCTTCCATTCATTTTTTGGCTCAGACACGTCGCCGGGAAACCAGATACAGAGCCTGGCTCGGACTCAGGGGACACTTCCTCTGAGATCCAATCCCACAAAGCTTCATACTCTTAATTAAGGAGGTTAACTTGTGCAAGATAAACACACATGCACACACACACACACAGACACATGCGCACACACACACACAGACGCACATACACACACACACGCGCACAGACACATGCGCGCACACACACACACACAGACACACATACACACACACACACACACACACAGACACATGCGCACACACACACACAGACGCACATACACACACACACACACGCACAGACACATGCGCGCACACACACACACACACAGACACATGCGCACACACACACACAGACGCACATACACACACACACACACGCACAGACACATGCGCGCACACACACACACACACAGACGCACATACACACACATCACACACACACACACACACGCACACATACACACAACCGCACACGCACACACAGAAGCACACATACACACAACCACACATGCACACACACACACACATACACACACACACAATCCCTGGGTTGTTTCCGCTTTCTTTGTTTAAAAAAAAAAAAAAAAGTGTTTCCTTTGCTTCTATCTTGATTCAGGCTTCTGATTCTTAAACGAACACAGAAACCTGGATTCTTTTTTTTATTTTTTCCCCAGAACACACAGTTGTGAGAAGCTGAGAGCCACACACAGCACAGGAACAAAAGAAAACAGGGCTCTGGCATTCATCGGATAACGTCTCCCTCGCGGAGAGACCTAGGGAAAGACAGATTTTCTGCTGTTTTTTTTTTTTTTTTTGGAATGTTGTCAGCGTGCATATTAATGAAGCGTTAGATCACCACTAAAGATATCTGCTCCTGCCTAGACCCTGCGCGGCCTCATGCTAACGCCAGAGAAATTAAAAATGGAAATTTATGTAACTTGACAGCACTATGAGTTTTCTGTTCATTTCTCTCTCGCGCTCATTTGCCTCTGGCTGCATTGTTCAAAGCTCAGGCGGTGATAAAGCTCGCAATTAAAATATGAATAATAATTTTTTTGTAAAACTAAAAGCCAGTCAGCGCAGCACCGCAGGCTAGGTAAGGTGAGCGCTGTGTGTATGGCTTTATCGGGGTGCGCGAGGTAGAGCCGGACCTTGAGAACCTCCGTGTGCGCTCTCTTGTTTAATGACGCGGAGCCGGGAGGTTGCCGGGGTGTCGGCGCTGTGCGCCCCAGATTACATTCACGCCAACCCTCTCCGCAGGTGGCCCCTGCCTCGTCTTTATCGTCTCATTAGCATTAGCATCGTCGCGCTAGTGAGCCGCGCTGGAACCCTTTAGTCATTATAGCAGATTTCCCGTTTCTAAACCTAATTAGATCGGGGGGCCTCGAGCCACTGATATGTGCTCCTGGGCTCGGCTGTAACCGTGCGGCGTGACACCGTGACACCAAGGCCCCTCCGCGCCATGCTGTTCGCCATGCGCCAAGTTACACGACTAAAGATTCCATTGTGTATCCTTGCCTGTGTCTGAGCTGGATATTTGCACCATGACAACCGTGAAAAAGCTGTTCCCATCCCTTTGGGTCTCGGGGCTTATTCTTATCAACGTGATGGCTATGAGACCAGCTCGGCAAAACAGCTGAGTGTTCACTTCAAAAGTGACATTCTTCTGTCAATCAAAGCTGACCTTTACAGTTCTGATTTCTGAAAGTGGTTTACAGCATGAGACCAGGAGTGCCAGTGAGTATTCAACAACTTACAGGCCACACACAGTACTACAGGAGGGCCAGTGATTATTCTACAACCTACAGGCCACACATAGTACTACAGGAGGGCCAGTCACTATTCTACAATCCACAGGCCACACACAGTACTAGAGGAGGGCCAGTGACTATTCTACAATCTACAGGCCACACACACAGTACTATAGGAGGGCCAATCACTATTTTACACCCCACAGGCCACACTTGCAGTACTACAGGAGAGCCAGTGACTATTTTACACCCCACAGGCTACAGAAAGTACTACCAGAGAGCCAGTTACTATTTTAAACCCTACAGGTCACACACAGTTCTACCGGAGAGAGCCAGTGACTATTTTACATCCTACAGACCACACACACAGTACTACAGGAGCGGCAGTGACTTTTACACCCTACAGGTCACATGTAGTACTACAGGAGCGGCAGTGGCTTTTGCACCCTACAGGTCACACATAGTACTACAGGAGCACCAGTGACTATTTCACTATCAGTGCACTTCACACCGATGACAATCCTCGGGCACCTGATGCATGACAGGGATGAGCTAATTTAGGGGCAACCTGAGGAACTCTGGATAACTTACACCCAGTCTATCTCAGGCAGGGTGAAGCCAGCGGTCACAATCACTCCCACTCCAATGACAGAGTCCAGGTGCAGCTCTATGAAGTGTAGAGAGCTCAGTCTGGGATCGCGGTGAAAGCCTTCAGTGATTGAGCCAGTGCGAAACCCTGAGAGATCCCGTGCGTTCGTGGCCTCGTTCCCAGTTCAGTTCCGCACCATGAGGTGCTGAGAGAGAGGAACGTGCCTGGCCTGTTGTTCTAATCTCCCGCCGGCTGACAGACGTACAGCTCAGAAACCATGGAAACCATGAGCGGACACCAGCGTGGAGCTAACAACTTGGCGGCGTCCGAGATCGCGGCTCAGAGGGTCGGCGACGGTTTATGCGATTTCTCCGGCGAAAAACAGATTGTTCCAACTTTTATCGCCTGCGTAGCCTGGAGTTCTGTTCTGTGGGAGTAAAAAGAAAAAACAGGCAGCATTCACAAACTTCAGAGTCGGAGCACGTCACATTTCCAGGAAGCATATCTAACACTTTCTCAGCATTCGATAAATCTCGGGCATATTACCACGACCCGGCTATCCACGGTCAGCGCCTGAGCTCCATGTGGAACAGGCCTACCATTTCCTCCAAGGTGAATTTATTCCAAATTATTTAAAATTATTCTCTCTCTGGCTGCCATATCTCTGTCAGCTCCCATGATCCTCAGAAACCCACGAGAGTCATTTCTTCAGGATTTAAGCTTTATTTTTCTTGTTTTTTTAACCGTTTATCCTTTTTTTTTTATATAGAGAACACAGTTTTCACCGTTTTCTTTTTTATGATTTCCTTTTTTAGTTCAACATATTTTAATACCAATATACTGTAGAGGATATTTAAAAAAAACATGCTATGGATTGTTCTGCCAAGTATGCAAGTATCTAAGTTCTGCCGTTCTGTGGAGAGAAAAGCATAGGCTTTTGTTCCCTGGTGGATTCACCTGTGTGTAGCTACTGTTGTAGCAGTCTCTGCACATATTAGCTCAAGAAACAAGCCAGCACAACAGATGTGGTGAACAATGTGTCACAGCCAGTGATGACATACCTGTAGGCAGGTGCAGAGGGCTCTTAAATATGTTATCATTACCTGCCAGAACTACAATGCCATCTCGGCAAAAACAGGCCACACTCACAGGGCCCAAACAGCCTTGGAATGCTGTAATTTACATGCTGAGTTTGACTTCCTGGTGAAGACAAATAGAAATAAATCAACGTAGGTATTGTCAAGTGGCTCTCACCCACTTAAGAAAACTGCTCGGGTAAGATATTCTGAATTGCTGAGAAAGTGGGAATTATTTTCTTTTATTGACTCCGCCTTTATCCGCTGGGACCGCCAACCAGCACGGGCGGCATGCGGATTTCGAAACAGGCCGTTATTGGATGGAACAAGACTCCCTGCGATGTCTCTCCGGATATTTTTTTTTTGGTTTGATGGAGACAATCTCTGTCACAGTAACCAGCTAAATATACTGAGATATAGAGCTATTCCCCTGTGATGACTTGTGAATAAAATCTCAATAATGAAACTTTTAGAAAAACCTCTTTCACTTTGCTCCTCTAGACACTTAGGCCTGGATTCAATCGTTTGTCATTAATTTTGACTCAAAATAAATGCAAATGTCAGGTTTTTTTGTAGTTCACACACTCACAGTTTGAAAAGTTCATTTTGTGAGTTTGGCAGCAAAGATTGTGGTGCACATTTAATGAAATGTAAAGTATTGTTAAATTTAAATGAACATTTTGTGAATAGGGTGACCAGATTAAATGGGGACAGTCCCGACTTAAGAGAATTTGTCCTGACGTATGTACCACAGTTTGTTCCTATAATTATAGTGAATGTAAAGTGAATGTACCCCCCACTCAGTCCGTGATCACAATCTCCGCACCCCCCGGTCAATGATCTCAACCCCCCCACCCCCCGGATTCACAATAGCAATCTCCAACCCCATCAACGCAGTCGTCCCTATTTTATTCCCAGCTCATCTGGTCACCATATGACCTAAACCTTTGTGACATGGACTTCCCTGCAGGGAATGACGAACCAGGGAGGTCAACAGGGAGAGGCCAACCGTCACTCGTGGAAATGAACCAATCACGGTGTTCGGCTGCAGAGAGCAGAAGTCTTACCATTGGTTCACGGATGAATAACAGAAGGTCGGTGACAGATTCACCGAGAAGGTTCTCGCTGCAGCCTGCAGAATGGGGCGGGTTTGGATATGGGTGGGGTTGGATGTCATACTCTAACCATACAAGGAGACATGGGCGGGGTCAGAGAGAAGATTGTCACTGCAGCCTGCGGAATGGGGCGGGGTTGGATATGCTTCCAGTCTCTTGAAGCAAAGGAAGGGAACGACAGGAAGAAAAAATTTAAATCGGATCTGAACGCAGCCCTACAAAACTCTTTCCAAACTAGTGAAGAAGTAGTTGGTAATATATCTTTTAATTTTATTGAGAACTGTGCGCTCATCCGACAATTTCGGGAAGTAAACCGGAAGTAAAAACTACAACTTGTAGTATAAGAGTGAAATAGTTCTGTGAGCGGGACATATTACAAACTAAGTCTACTCTTTTTTTATTTTTGTTAATTCTATCTTCATTCATAATCTAAACCTTTTAAACATCATATGTAAACTGATTGATATTCTCAATAAAAATTTAATAAAAAATATATTCGCTACATATATTGCTTTTCACGCGTACATAACGACTCATTTTTATCCCCAGACCCATTGGTGCTGCTAATATGTGGAAGGACAAAGAAAGTCTTGCAGCTGAGTAGGAAAGAGGAAAGAAATCGGCCACACACTTTAATCCACTAGCATAACAGGATTTGTGGGAAGCATTTTTTTATGTCCACCTATAGAATATAAAAAACTCCACGCAACACTGTGTTACAAAAAAATAAAGCTTATTTATTCACACAAGCTTTATTTTTGGTAGCGCAGTATTCTACAGACAGTTTTATTCTCCACAACACCTGCTATAGGACTAGACAGGTGCTCAGATTTCCTTTATTATGTCCTCATCTATAGATATGATTATGCTTAACATGGCACAATCCCTAGTTTTCTGATGCTAGTGTGACTACCCAGCAAACAGTGGATGCCCCAGGGACATACCATTTTAGTGCTCTCAAAGTTATGATGTGACGTTCCCTAGGGATGTCCTAAAAACATTACGAGGACGTTATTAAAGTCCTAAGAAGGTCACTGTTTGGTTACAATATGACATTTCATTAAAAATTTTCGGGGACGTTCAAGCAACGTCCCTATCCGGCTATGATATGACATTGTGCTCATAACATTCATGGGACATTCCTGCAATGTCTGTTACTGGTTACAATATAACGTCATGTAATGAATGTCTGGGGGACATTACTAGAACGTCCCGGGAACGTTTTCTGTGAGGCCTACGTAACGTTTAGAAAACCCTACAAAAATACGTCAAGGCGACGTCCTGCTGACATTTCGAGACGTTCAGGGGATGTCCCGGAGACCTAATTTTGTAAGCTGCGTAGTTTACTCGCGAAGTTTGTCACATCACCGGCATCACATCCGTGGTACAAAGTTATAGGCCTACACGTATAATTTCCCAATAACAGCTCATTATCAATCTTTGTCCAAAATTGAAACGAGAAATTTATGTGAAGCAAACGCCCATTAACAAGAGGTGACTTGCATTTGACTTAGCCCCTTAGGATTACAGCGTTATCACTGTTCCAGGCCATCTATTGCTTTGAGTAGCCTAGTTTAGATAGACACCATTCGCTAAATTAATACAGTGGACTGGTAAAGGTAACGTATTAACATTAGACCCAATGGTAGGGAGCTAACAAAAAAGCATTAAAAAAATCACATTAGAAACGTCCGATTGAATCATTTATTGCTTTAATCATTACAACAGATTTTCTCATTTCATAGCTTGAGACAACAACTATAAACATTGAAAATGCAGTTTAAAATGATGTTATGATTTGTTCACAGCCAGTGGCACACTAGACCCCACGTGCACATGCGCCAGTAAAGCTTTGCTGTGCCCCAGTATAATGATAAAAATAATTTTACCAACCGATTACGAGATTGAGTCAAATATAGATCCATTTTGCATTCTGCTCTTGACTGGTATCGTATACATCAGCAGATTACGACCGAACGCATGGCACAAAGTGTCACTAGCGCAACAGCAGCGCACCACCCCTCCCCCCTCCCTCAATTAAGGCTTGCTGCCATCCAGCAGTAACAACAAATGGGAAAAAAATGGAGTGAGCAACGTTAGAAGAAGGCAGGTTAGTTGAAATCCAACATATTGTTAGTTAGTTATTAGTTATAGTAATTTATGAATAACAAGGATTTAGGCAAATTTATTTAAAGCAAATAACGTTATCTAGCTCAATTGTCTACAGCTAAATTAAGCTAGCTAATGTTAGCTAGCTAGCTTGCTAAATTGTCAGTTAGCTACTACTGGCATTGGCAGTTTGCAACAACAACTAGCCAGCTACTTTAGGGATAATTCCTGCTGCACAACATATTTAACGTTAGTCATACATTGGCAATTTATTAGTCCAAGTGGTTACAAGCAGTGCAGTCACAACATTCTGTTCTTTCCCAGATATGGACATACAAAAATTGTTTTCCGGAGGAAGTAACGTTAGAGAACAAGCGAGGAAAGGTAATGCAGGTAGCTACACTGTAAAAAAAAATTGGCTCCCCTAACTTAAAAAAATTTGGTAATGTTTTCCACAGCCTTTTTGTTTTATTTAACTCTGAGTTAAAAGAACTTAAAGATGTAAGTTTGTACAACTGGCATTGTTAAAGCCAAGTTCGTACAACTTATTATTATGATTTTAGCCAACATGTACAGCTTGTTTTGTTAACTCAAAATTGTTATTGTGTTCAACATGTTGCCCAAAAGTTGAGTTTACTCAAAAAGGCTGTGGAAAACATAACCAAATTTTTTTTAAGTTAGGGGAGCCAATTTTTTTTTACAATGTACCCATAAACATATTACCGATGTTTGACTGTATTTGCTTAACAACAGGCAGTCAAGCGAGTTAATTACAGTAATTTTATGTTCAAATAAACATGGTACATGGTACAACTACAACAACTGCAAATTATTTACTTTATTTTCTCATATTGTAATTTTAGTTGTGTACTAATCAGAACTATTTAGTGTGTGTGTGTATGTTAATCACCATTAAACTAATAATTAATCAGCATATAGTTAATTTAAGCAATATCACACAAGAGGGAGGTCTTATATCGATTATAGCAGCCCAGCTGTTGCATCATGGGCACAACGCAAAGCCGATGGACCAGCACAGCCGTGCTGATATGGAGTGCCCCAGTGGTGGGGGCCTGTACCCCAGTAGTGCCTAAAGTCTAGTGACGCCCCTGTTCACAGCTAAACACATGACAGTAGCTGAAAAATAACCGTGACGAAAAAAATGTCTTCTTAAATTTGACGTTCGGTGAACGGAGCACGAAAATTACACGAAGCCGGTCTTTTGAAATTCATGTGTTTGTTTAGCTGTGAACAAATCATAACATATCATTTTAAACTACAATTTGTGGACTATCAGTAGCCTATATATTAGTATTGACTGCAAGGGGGTTGAGATCTGCAGGGGAGTTGAAAAACGGCACACCGGAACGAGAAGGTGGGCGGGGTCAGACATCCAACCCCACCCATATCCAACCACGCCCCGTTCCGCAGGCTGCAGCGAGGGGTTATTGGAGACACCCACCCGCCATCGCTACCTGAACGCAGGAGAGAGAGGCGATTCTACAATCGCACATGCAAATATGGCACGCTCATTTCACAGCGGATGCATGGCGCAGTCATGATACCTGGGCGTGCTGTGTTCGTTCGTGCGGGCTGCTTAAACAGCTGAGAGTGGCAGCATTAAGTGCTGATTTAACACAGAGCCCAGAACAGATTTTGCTGTTCTTCATTAATCTGAAATGGCCTCCTTAAGGAATCACAGTTTTGTTACAGTGCACAGGTTATCTGTTAAAATATTTACGAGAGATTTAAATGAGAGTCCCGCAGTGCAGCAAGGCTGTTACTGCTACTTACTATATGAAACTGAAATTACTGTTTAATAAACAAAGCTACATACAGCTTTTATATGATTTATTACACAATAATATGTAGTGCACTTTCTATAAAACATGCATACAATAGCATGTTAATACTATCGCAATTTATATGTTTAAAATAAATTATGCATATCTTGACTTCTATCTTCCCTTTATATATATTTAGTCAATATATTAGTACAAATTAATGCACATTACTGTTTATGAGAAGGTCAGCTCTCTATGATTAGAATGAACGGTAAAATAGCTAGGGGTTCTGCAATGCTGCTGACAAAGGGAAAACTTCATTTTTTTAAAAATGGCTTGCGTGTTAGCGCGAGTAAACTTTTTAACATTTTCTTCTCAATCAACAAGGCAACCTCTTTTGGGGGGGTGGGTAAGGCTACACACTTGAGTCGAGGCAACATGAGGTTGCCTTTGTAATAAATGGCGTCATCATGAAAAGGCTGCAGTTGGCAGTGTTTTAAGTTATAGCCTGTATTAAAGCCATGTTTTCCCTGTTCAGTTGCACTCATGACTGTCACGGCTGTGCTGAGTGAGGCGACATTCTGCGCATAACCCGTTACAGCAGCTGACCTCTGCCATTATGTGTAACTGTGATCGAACATCAGCGTGAACTCGCTGCGAACAAACTATCCAGGAATGATCTCAGCAAATTAATCTTCTTTTCTTGTCTAGGGGGGGGGTCACTGCAGACAGTAAACAAAACATGTGCCTTAAATCAATGGGACATTAAAATGTTCTTGCTTATAAACATACAAAAAATGTACAGATTAGAAAACCTAAAGATTTTTTTTTCTTTCAATTTTTTCTGAAAGCAATTATGTTTAAGAACCATTTTGTTTAAATAGGGAGGTTGAGTAAGAACATTCCCTTTAGTGGCGATGATCTAGGGGAACAAGACGGCAAGAGCGTGTGTGGGATTGTGTAGCCAATCAGCTGTGGGGGATAATTAGGCAGCCAGATTGCGAAAGGCCAGGTTTGGAAGTGGGCCAGGACGCCGAGCTTACCACTCCTGCTCTGTGAAACATACCATGGGACCTTCAACAACCACTGTGAGTCAGGCCCTCAGTTTAACTTCACGTCTGAATGATGCCACCTCCTACAGCACAGTGTCCCTGTCACATCATCACATTATTGCACATATTCCTTTACATTTTCAGCATTTAGCAGATGCTGTTATTGAGAGAAACTAACACAGCTTATACATTCCATTTATACAGCTGAATATTTACTGAAGCAATCGAGAATTGAGGTCTAGTACCTAGTTCAAGGGTACAACGGCAGTGCCCCACCTGGGAATCAACCTCGGAATTGCAAGCCCAATTCCCTATCCATTACACAACACTGCCACAGCCTTTTCTTTCTTTTACATGGGAAAGAAGTAGCGCACCCCCCCCCCCCCCCATCTCCCCCAACATTTAAGCATGCAACCACTCTTGTTTTCCCAGGATGAGAGAGTTAGAGAGACCCAGTTATTAGTGTTATAACAATCAGTAGGCACTCTTACATTAACTCACAACATAACGTTAAACACCATAGTTAGCACAAGATGGAGTATGAGGATTATAGTGCTTTAAGTAGCAAATGGATTTAAGGGTATAGTTTTAAGTGTAGCATAGGCAAGCCTTACTTGAAAACTGCAGTGCGATAACCTGACGTGCTTCGGAGGAGAGCACACGCTCATCTGCGCTTTGACAATAGAGGCTGCGCTGGGCGTCGCAGCGCCAGCATGATCAGGAATTCCAATTTAGAGAGACAAATATGAGAATAAAAAACATTAACACCTCTGACAGGCTCATGAGTTTCAGCATTAGGCTGAGCGCACACAACACACACACACACACACACACACACACAAACAGACTTCAGAAATATAGAAATGCACGGCGTTGGTAGGACACCTGGAAGACTCCATAAATGAAGGTAAGACTGAATAAGAACAGGGGGATGGGGAAAAGCACTCTGTAACTGGGATGATAAGGGCTCTCCTTGGGCCTATTCTAAATACATCCAAAATGCTTCAGGCAATTTGCTCAAAATTGCACCTCCAACTAATGTGTCAGTATGAGTTTCTTCACTTTTCCTGACATCTATATAACTTCAGAAACAAGGAGTATTTCAGGGCACTAATGCACTGTGGTACTGCAGGGAGTGCAACATGTGAACTATTTTAATTTCCTACATCATATTTTATTATTTATGTATGGTTCATCCCTCAGGTGCATTGTGGGACTTGCCTGTGCTACCATCCTTACACGCTTTCCAGCCAAGAAATGATTTGTGTTATCTGATTTCCGTTTGACTGCAGTCTTCTGTTACTACTCGATTTATCTTTGCGCATAATTTCTTTGCGCCATTAATTTTACCGTATGTGGACAAACATCTGGCAACACGGATTTGTGGATGCCAAAAACAACACGATTACTCAAGATACAGTTGCGTGCTTATTAGGACACACTGTTCCCAGCATCCTCTGGAACCTTTTCTATCAGCACTTAATTTAGTTTTCACATTGGAATTGCTTTGTTTTATTGACATTAGAAACATGTTGACATGAGGAGGTGAGAACGACAAACAGATGGGGCTAATAGAATTAAATAAAATGTAATTAAAATTAGTTTAAAACGTGACCGATATTTATAAAGTTTCTCAGAGAGAGAGATAGAGACATAGAGAGAGAGAGAGAGGGAGGGAGGGAGAGAGAAAGAGAGACATAAAAAGTGAAAGAACCAACCAAAGTAAACTCTTTCCATGGGTTAGATTCCGGTAATCTAATTCACGGAAAGAGTTTGGTTGGACGAACCAGGCACTTTGATCCTGATACTCTTGCAAGGGGTTATCTTCTTGGTATGTCCTTGTGCCAATAAACCACCAACTTTCACTGTGAGTGAGTGACTTTCAGTTGCTCTTTGTATTTTTACAAAGAACAGTAACCACTAGTGTTAAACCCCAACTTCCCATGACAAACCCACAGTAAATATGGGCATGGGAAGCAGAGGGATTCACGGGTTAAATGATGATAAGTGTTGTGGGTTTCAGGTCCGATGCAGGGCATTGCTTTTGTGCCCTTCCTCCCAGAACAGTAGTTTACCTCAGTTACACCGCCCCCCCCCCGTCAAAAATATGAGACCTCGTAAATGTGTCACAGAATGTTCTGGAAGTGCGAGCGTGTGTCATGCAGAGGGAGGGTGGTGTCTTTTTCACAACTGAAGGGTGTAATATAATGTGAGTTATGGACTGCTGAGGGGTGACTCACTCACTTCCACACAGCAGGGGTTTGGGGGGGGAGATTTAGGTTTCGGATCTGTGGAATGGCTGATTAAGGCGTCAAGAAATAAATAAGATGGAACTTTGGAACAGTCAGGAGGGAGTTGGACTGGGCCCATCAGAAGAGTTCACATCCATAAACAGCTCAGAGATTCCGAGATCGGGACCTGACACCTCCAGCAGATCCTAGGTAATTTAACGTTTGATACGCTTAGCGATAGGCTCTGCCCTTAATGTCGGCAGTTTCTTCTGAAATGGTTGCGCTGTGGGCTGGCTCCGGTCTGGCCGTGGGAGGCTGCAGGAATACAGCGCCCTGCTGTTTTGCATTAGGCAGAGAAAACTCCCACAATTCCTTCTTCTCTACAGGGAGGGAGGCATGACCTGCAGAACGGTCCCATAGAACCTGCGCCAAAGTGTGCACAAGCGCACGCACACACACGCAGACACATACACGCAAAGGCACACAGACACACAAACACACACACATGCACAGGTACACACACTTGGACAAACAAGCACACCCACAAACAAACACACACACAAACGCACATGTAAAGCACATTGTGTTGCATTTTATCATGTATGAAATGTGCTATACAAATAAAGTTGACTTGACGTGCAAATTCACACACACTCAGGAACACACACACAAAGACACACACAAGAACACACAATCGGACACACAAGCACAGACACACACAAACGCACACACACACACACAGGTACACACAAGCACACACACACACATTCATCATCATGGAAGCCGAGTTGGATTCCAATCATAGAGAGGTTCCCATGCAGAGACAGTAAAGATGTCCAAATGTAGACATGCCTGTATCTCTGTATCTGCCTTTCACTAGCCAGGAGACAGGAAGACAGGTCCCCTGCCACAGATAGCACTTCCTGATTAACAGTCCATCATGAATAATATCAAGCAGTGTGTAAAGTTGTGTGATAACATCATTATTGCAGATAGTTTGGCCTCGATTCATTCTGAGGGAAAAAACTGACATTTCCATCGACAGCCACGTATACTATAGGGCACATCATGCAGGTCTACAAAATTATTATTATTATTATTATTGTAATGGATAGTACTGTAATGGATCTAACTTGACTAGACAAAGAGGCAGAGTAATGTTCTGTCTAGGAACATTGTCCCAAGCTATAGCTCATATAGTGCTGTAGAGTGTGAGCAATGCAATGGAAAATATTTCCATCAGAAAAGGAAGGTGTGAACAAGAAGAGAAAACAATACCCCGGTGAGTTTGTTTGGTCTCATTAAAGAAGCCTTCCTGAAGGAAGTGTTACCTGCCTCCGATACTTCCAGAGTGTTCCGCAGAGAATCGAGTTCCAAATAACCTTTGTTGCTGCTTGCGGAGGGGCAGAATCTGCACACTGAGGATTTCTGAACTTCAATTGATTGACCGATTGATTGCTTGTTTAACCGATTTTACGTTTTGTGCGATCCTGCAGAGGGTGGGAATTCAGAGCAATTAGACTGATTTTGACATCAGGGAACATCTCCAAAGAGTTTAAGGCCAACCGAATGAATACCACCTCTATCGCGTGCGGCTTGTTTAGTTGAGGAATTCAGGTTTAAGGAATTAAGATACAGTTTTGAGATAGCAGTTTTGAGTTCACTTAAAGCTGAACTGGAATTCATAACTTCACCTCCAGGTAAAGAAGGGGGGGGGGGAGGGGGGGTCTGAAAAAAAAGCTCCACAGTCCACAGCTTTGTCTTTGATCACGGCATTTGAAATGTCTCTTCTAGGAAAAAAAAAAAGAATGAGTTCCTAAAAACCAAAAAAAAACATTCTAAAAGGCTCACGAACAATCAGAAAAAGTTGGAAATTCGTTATCGGACGGTAGGTATTTAAATTTTCAAAAAGCATTTAGCGTTTTTTGCACGACAGCATTAATGTAGCAGCGGCTAGATGAAAGGCCAGGACTCTATGACAAATAGAATGCTTTCAGACGTACCCAAATATATTTTTCTGGGATGGCTCATTTGCAGGGTGGTGGTGGTGAGGGAGGGGAGAGGTGCCTCCTGGGTTGTTTGGTCACATTTGCCCCCCCCCCCCCAAACCTACCATCTCATTAATCTCCCACTGCCTCCAAGTGTCATAAATGCAGGGTCTTATTACCATGTTTAACTCCCTGACTGTTTTTGCCGCCAGTTAATAAATTTCAATTATTTTTTTCTGTGGGGTGGCATCGGGGGAAACTACAGTAAATTAGAGGGGTGACTGTTCCCCACTCTAACCGCCAAGGCAGAGGGATCTCTCTCGCCCCCAGCTCGCCTGCTTCTTTTTAATCTACTTTCAATTTGGGGGAGATTTATTTAGTGGTTGAGCTATCTTTGGGCAATGGGCTGCCAGGCTGTAGTATTATATTATATTATATTATAATCTGGGGTGCTATTTTTTCACGCTGCGTTTGGCGTGTGCCGCCCGGCGAGCAGCAATCGGTGGCCTTTACCGTATTCGAGGACTGGTTAAAATATACAACCACTGCCAGATCCAGTTTTACCATCCCAGCTTCACTGACTCTTCTTCCCATCCCTCCTTTAGAAATCACCAAACACCCACATTCACCATTGACTCCCATGGGGGGGCGGGGGGGGGGCGGGAGGTCAACCAGTTTGGCAACCCATTTTTGGATCGAATGAGAGAACTTTTTTTTTTAGTACAGTATGCTTATGCATTGCCTTGCTCTGTAAAGGATTGAGAATGCACTATACAAATCAAAGTTTGTATTATTATTATTATTATTAATAATAATAACAATAATAATAGTGTTCTTGCAATATGCTACAATCAGTATCATTCCTGGTGAATATTCGGTCGAAAGTTGCTAACACACTTGTAGGACATAATCAGTCATGAATTATCGGAATATGGAATTGATTGATCTGGGCCCGCTTCTGCACACCCCATGCATCATATTCATAAAGTTTATTGAAAGCATTAACTTATTACGTACATTGAGATGTATGAGGTCGTTGAGGCAGTCCACACTATTTTTCTCAATCAATCACCTTGTTTTCACCATCAGTTATAAACCCAAGAAGATGGAAGGGGCACCAAACCATTAAATCGTTTACAGTGTAGACAAGGCAGAATAGACACACACTTGACTGATCCGATCACAATGCTAAATCACTGCCAACCCATATATATAATATATTAATTTCAGACATTCCATTTCCCATGTTCCAATCACAAAGAATCTAGTGGATTAGTGTTTATATTTTAATCTCAAAGAGCCCCAAATTAATACATATAGCTGTTTAAATGGACAATTTATGTATACACTGCTCACAGAAATTAAGGGAACACTTAATCATCACAGTATAACACCAAGTCAATTAACCCAAACCGGTCATGCTGGATGATGTTGCAGGCAGCATAACATTCACCACGGCGTCTCCAGACTCTTTCACGTCTGTCACATGTGCTCAGTGTGAACCTCTTTTAATACGTGAAGAAAACGGGGTGCCAATGGCCAACCTGCCAATTCGGGTGTTCTCTGGCAAATGCCAATCGAGCTGCATGGTGCTGGGCTGTGAGCACAGGTCCCACTACAGGACGTCGGACCCTCATGCCACCCTCATGGAGTCTGTTTCTGACAGTTTGGTCAGAAACATGCACACGAGTAGCCCGCTGGAGGTCATTTTGTAGGGCTCTGGCAGTGCTCCTCTTGTTCCTCCTCGCACAAAGGAGCAGATACCGGTCCTGTCGCTTGGTTGTTGCCCTACTACGGCCCTGTCCAGCTCTTTTCGTGTAATGGCCGGTCTCCCGGTATCTCGCTCTTGAGACTGTACTGGGAGACACAGCAAACCTTCTGCCATCCTGGAGGAGCTGGACTACCTGTGCAACCTGAATGGGCTGCAGGTACCGCCTAATGCTACCAGTAGTGACAAGGGCACTAGCAAAATGCAAAACTAGAGAAAAATCAGTCAGGAAGGATAAGGAGAGAGGAATGGTCTGTGGCCACCACCTGCAAAACCATTTACTTTTTGGGGGTCGTCTTGCTGTTGCCTCCCCTGTCCACTTGTTGTCACTTTCATTTGCACCAAAGAAGGTGAAATTGATTCACGATCATTTACGCTTCCTAACTGGACAGATCGATATCCCAGAAGTTGAATTGACTTAGTGTTATACTGTGTTGATTAAGTGTTCCCTTAATTTCTTTGAGCAGTGTATATACATTTATATTTCATATTTTATTCTTCTTTCAAAATATATCCTGATTTTATTTGAGAAATTAGTAGTCTTCTGTTGGTCACACACACATACAGACTCTCGACTGTGTTCTGTTCTCAGGTACTGGAGAGAGCGGGAAGAGCACCTTCATCAAACAGATGCGCATCATCCACGGATATATGCACCCAACCCATATATGAATCCCTTGTGTGCAGCTAGGGGTTCAGTTCTGCAATGGCACTTCCTGTACTGTGATCCCATCTCTATCCATAGCCCTTGCTGCTTTCCCCTGTCTGGATAAAGTGGGAAAAAAATATAAGGAGGGCAGACTGTCTGCTCTCCTTTAATAACAAAAATAAATTCTAAATCACTTTAGAGGGATAGACTGAGACACTACGTGCTCTGGGGGTTATAGATCTTTTCATAATTGATATATAATTGCACAATTTCAATCAGGCATTCAAGCACACATGCATGCATGCAAACACACACATGCACACATTACATTACAGTAATTTAGCAGACACTTTTATCCAAAGCGACATACAATTAGTGCATACAGAAAAGTTATTGAAGCAACTACAGAACAGATAAGACAAAGCACATCCTTCCCAAAATGTAGAAGGTATCCCTAGTAATGAACATTGAATGTAGTTCACAGTAAGCTGTGGGTAAATCCCCTATACTATAATTCTATTCTAAATACTATTATAAACTATAACATCAAACACATGGACAAGAAAAACACAGGGAACAAGTACTATGAGAAACGTTCCTAGATTAGTATATCAGTCAAGGTGTAGTCTTCAAGCCACGATGGAACACAGGCAGTGTTGGGCGTGGTGGAGTTTGTTTTACCACTGAGGACCTAGGGTGGAAAAGCTCCGCAGTCGGGACGAGCGAGAGCCGTTGACACTGAGGGAGGGGGGGAGTGTGAGTCGCCCTGCTGTAGAAGAGGGAAGTAGTCGAGCAAGAACATAGTGCTGGATTAGGTCCTCCAGGTAAGATGGGCCTGTCCTATTGGCTGCAGTGTAGGCCAGGGTCAGAACTTTGAACCTGATCCTGGTTGCAACTGGCAGCCAGTGGAGTGACCTCAGCAGGGGGGTGACATGCAAAAATTTTGGGAGGTTGAATACAAGCCGGGCAGCTGCGTTCTGGATCAGTTGAAGAGGCAGAATGGTGCAGGCTGGTAGGCTTGCGAGCAGGGAGTTGCAGTAGTCCAGGCGTGAGGTGACTATGGTCTGGACAAGAAGCTGGGTGGAGTAGGTGGTCAGGTACGCTAGAACCTTCTTGATGTTGTACAAGAGGAACCTGCAGGACCGTGCCGTTGCCCTGATGTGCTCTTTGAAGTCCAGCTGGTCGTCCAGGACTACCCCCAGGTTCTTTGCAGAGTGGGAGGCAGCCACCATGGTACCGTCAACGGTGATGGAGAGGTCATGTAGTGGGTAGGTCTTGTATGGCATGAAGAGGAGCTCTGTCTTGTCAAGGTTGAGCTTCAGGTTCACTCAGAGATGTCAGCCAGACAAGCAGATATCCTCTCCTTAACTTGTCGGATAGAGGGAGGGAAAGAGGAAGAGTTGAATATCGTCAGCATAACTATGGTATGAGAAGCCATGTGAATTAATGACTGAACCAAGAGACTTAGTATAAATGGAGAACAACAGAGGACCCAGTACAGATCCCTGCGGGACTCCTGTAGAAAGGGGATGGGATGCAAAGACAGAACCCATCCAAGAGACTTGGTAAGATCTATCAGTGACATACACACACACACAAAATCAATTCATTGAGTCATTCATCAGGGGTCATATGCTCTTAAGTCAGTCATTCCATCAACAGTGACAAAGAGAGAGGGCAGAGTGGAAGAGAGGAAATTAGAGAAAGACAGGGAGAGAGAGGATGGGATTAGAGGAAGAGAGAGGGGGAGACAGGGGGATAGTAATAGAGAGAGACAGAGAAAAAGTTAAAGAGTAAGGGAAGGAGAAAAAGAGTTCTGGACTCTTTTTTTATTTGGGTAAAATGACAGCCATGCTGTTTGTGCAAATAGGACACCTCATTCACCATAGGAAAGTCATTGACCTGGTCATGACCTTTGACCCCGTTGACAAGAACATTAGTGATGTGCCGTTCGCGAACGAATCTGTATTTTTGAACGAATCTTTATGCTGAGTCATCTGAGTCGACTCAACAGTTTGAGGGAATCATACTTACCACGGCTCTGGCTCTTAGCTCTGGCTATGACTCTGCCTGCTTTCTATACAGCCGGGAGCCGTGTCACTAGTTGTAACCTAGGTTGAGCAGCAGTAGTGATGTGCCCAACAAAATAGGTCACACGAATCTGTTTTATACTCATTTAAGAATACATTTGAATTTGATCTAATAATATTGCACACATTTTTGTGAATTAGATAATCGCCCCAGCTCATTCCAAAGCTATTATTACTAGGCTACTGCTAATGGTTAAAAGATGTACCTAAAGTCGCCTCCTACCCAACTCTGATCAGCACTAAATCAACTCGACTCAGAGCCGTGAACCGCGGCAATATCCCACGGCTCCAGAGTCGTGACACAAACCAAAGTTCTTTCGAGTTGTAACAGAGAGCAAATGCTGCAGCCTACACAATTAATAATCGGGTTTAGCCTAGTCAGCGTCGAATCAACCAGAAACATTGACAAAAGTAGCCTATTCTGTTATATCTAATGATAGTCCGAGACGCCTACTTTTTATTACAAATTTATTACATGTGGCTGTTTGCAACCAAATTGCAGTATAAAACAGAATTAATATACGATTGTGTTCAGCAAATATGCTACTTATTTAAAGTGGTGGCATTTTTATTTTAGAACTCGTGACTAACACAATAGTGAACAGATAAATACAATTTTGTATAATAGAATAGCCTAAAGTGAATAGCCTAATGGTTCAAATAAACATACTTTATGGTGTCCAAATAAATCTTTACCAAATCTACTATTTAAAACTGATGAACGAAACGGGCTCCTGTACACACACACGCATCAAGATCTGGCTTGTTTGTCGGATTTGGCGGGCTATCTCTCCTACACAGTCATCCATCCACCACATTTTCAGTAGGCTACTGGATTCTAGGATCTGATAAAAAATAAAATTTATGTTTGCATAGACTAATAAAATAGCTATAGCCTATGCAAATATAGCCCAACCATTCAATGTCTATTATTACATGTAATATCTAACGTTACAATCAATGACCGACAGCGATATTTTACACTTCTAGAATAACGGAGATGGGAAAGTCGTAAATAAATGTACTGGATGCGATTGCAAACTAGCTTGAAAAGTAAGGGGGAGTGAACAGAAAACATTGAGCATAGACTATTAAAAATGAGCATCAATCAGATGATTTAGGTCTGAATAAAATATCAAAGCTAGTTTATTAACTTAATTTGCTACCAACTAGACTCTGCTGTCTGAAACGGCTTCAAATTCCAGGTCGCACCGCTAGGAAAAAAGATGCGGCTCGGGTAGTTCGAAAGAATCAACCAAACGAACGGTAGCTACTGTATTAATCGGAAGTACCAAAAACTTGCAACTCGGACCCGACGGTACGGAAAGAGCCGAACTGCCCATCACTAAAGAACATACCCGTAACCCAGTACAGCTAAAAGGGGAGGGAAAGAGAGAGAGGGAGCAAGTGAGAGATACTTGCCCTGCTTGAAAGTTAAAAAGAAAAAAAGCAAGGAAAGAATGATGGCGTTGATTCATTAAGTTTAATTAGGGCCAGCAGCTTTTACCCTCTTTTTTAATTCCAATCAATTTTTATGCAGCTGCCAATTAGGAATAAATAGCATGGTTCAGGCCTTATTCAGGCACCTTTTAGGGGGAAAAAACCATTTGTTTCTCCCCATTTCAGAGATGGCTGCACTCCTTCCGGAGTCACTTTTAGGAGCTGCCAACACATTTACCACAAGGGAGGCAGACTAGGGCTATCATTTAAACCCCTACCTTCAGTTCCTTTGAAAGTATGTATTTATTTTATTATTCGTTTTTTTGTTATAAGTGTTGCAACAACAACAATAATAATAATAATAAATATAGCTGCAATCAGCGATTCCCAGGGTCCAAGCAGTATAAGAAACGGTTGGCAAACATGGAGACACTGGGTGCGTCCTAATACCTTTTAGTCCTCACCTCCTTTCCTCCACTCCCCGACTACCAATCATCTCCTACCCAGGAAGTATGTGGAGGAAAGGAGGGGAAGAGACAAATTGAGAAAAGGAGAGAACTAGGAGGCGTGAACACATTTTGGACAGCTTATATATTCTCCGTCATAAAAGTTGTTGTTGACTATTGATTAAAAGAATAGTTCACCCATTTAGAAAAATTTGCATATTGTTTTACTTACTTTTAAAATATTATTTTACTTACTCCCAAAATAGTATGTAAGGCTGTAGTGATAGCTACAATGCTGAGACCAGGACAGCATCACTACAGCCTTATACTATTTTTTGGAGTAAGTAAAAAAAAATTTCTTTTTCAAAATGGGTGAACTATTTCTTTAAGTAGCCCTGTCATAACTTTTGCTGATGCAGAGCCTTCCCATAGCTAAACACAGATCATAAACATTCATCAGCCTATTTAAAGGGGCACTATGCAGGATTTTTAGCCTTGCTGTGGTCCTGTATTTACAATCAAAAAGTCTCCTTCTCTTTCTAAACCCCACCCACTACCCTCCTTTGAGGCAGAAATTGTAAAGTAATTGTCAAGTGAAGATAAAATGAAAATAACATTTTTAGCAATGTGTATTTTTCTATATGGATGGTAAAAGTAATTGGGCACTGTTATAACAATTAAATAAAAACTTTTTAAATCGTTTGGAAGTCCTCAGCTCCCCAACATTGACCCCTGCTTCATAAGGTATGCATTCCTAATCTGGATAAAAGTATCTGGCTCAATGTTACTACAGTCCCAGAAAAACGCAGTTGTAATTGGAGATTCTATGTTTGCAACGTAAATGTTCCCAGTGGTTTTTGAATTTGAATGTGTACCCTACTGTTTTCCTGGTGCGAGACTGGATGGCATAGGCTACATCAACCTCCTGCGATCATTAAAAAAACACAAAATTACTGGCTGTAATCATTCATGTGGGTAGAAATTACACCAGGTTGAGAAAATCTGAAGTTTTAAAAAACAATTTTATTTCATTATAGGTCTATAGCTGTATCAAACCAATTTTCAAGCTTGTGATTTCAGGATCGCTTCCTGTTTTAAACCGTGGCAGTGAAAAAATCAGCCAGCTCAATGCCCTAAATGTCTGGCTGGAAAAATAGTGTGCTTGTTCAGTGCTTGCCTAATGTTATTCTCAAAATTAATTTAGAGCTGGGATGTAAAGACGGAATCATGTGTGGAATAAGTAGCCTAACATTAGCAGACCATATGACATCACGTGGCGCTGTAATGGCAACATGTAGTCCAGCTGTCTCTCGTGGTCATGTTTGTTAATTTGAATGTGTTTTGTTGTGTCGGGCTTTTGTCTTTTTCATGCGCTGTGTGTCTATTGTGGGACGTGGAAGCGCCTGGAGATTTTTCAATAATATTGATGAATTGTCTAGCCGGGATAATTTTGTTTGTGGTCGTCACCATGGAGACACATTTGCATTATGCTCGGGAATGTCCGTTAGATCTGCAGCCACAAAGTTTACGATCGCTCTTCACCGGAGTTGAAGATGTCGGGACTGATCCTGGACTGTAGGCAATCTTCAAAAGGCCATCAGAGAAGGAGAAGATGATGCAGGGTAAGAGTGAGGTGGTGATTGGGAATTTGGGAAGGCTGAGCTCCGTTTCGACAATGGACAGAGACTGCAACACTGCACACACAGTCTGTGTGTTGGACTTGGTTGATGACATTGGACATCTCGGAACAGCTGGGGCTATTTTAATCATGTTTGGCTGTATTATTTTATATGTTTGTTTGTGTGTTGTGGGTCTGCCCCACTGTCTGTCTTTTTTGTTGTTGCTGGTGGCTACAACTGAAGTTCCCTATCGGGAAAATACAAGTTATTCTATATCCTGTCTATCATAGCTAGCTAAATACCACTGTAAAGTAAATTACATTTTCATAAAGATATTTGCATACAAATATTATTTATTTTCTGAAATACAACGCAATATTCCATTGTTATATTAATTTAATTCAAAAGTTACCCGACATTAGCCACCTAGTTACCTAATTGTAGCTTGCTGCATAGCTAGAAGTAACATAGTGTTTTCTGTTGAACGTGTAAATAGGCTAACTCATCTCTATGTCACTTTTCATTCCCTTGCTAAACTTCAGCTGTGGCCATTGAGGAAAAGAAAATTCTAGGTCGACTCGCTTCTTGAACATGCCCTGCAGGCTTGTTGCTTCACTGTACCTCTTCTTCACCTCTGCCATTGCAGTAGCTAGGTGGCAATGGCAACAGGTCTGATCGCACACCACAGGCTCTGTAGCCACAGCCACCCATCCCCACACACGCCCAGACACGCCACAAACACATCTTAGAATAATAAATACAGGCAGAGGAGCAAGGTTTCAGCAAGTTTTTTGTAAACAGAGATTGCTAGTGCTCATATATGACTGGTTTTGCATGTATGGCAGTATGCATGGTTATTTTATAAAGTAAAACATCCTGCATGGGGTGGGAGAAAAATTAGATTCATGTAATAATCGCGATTATAGATTTTGTGATTCTGCATCAATGAGCAAATTTCAAACATCAATCTCGTTCTATTTTTCTGGGCTCCATTCAGCTTTTTATGCCGACATATGATGCGGTTTAACCCGAACATTGACAAAATAACAGAGTTTCAGAAATATAGTTTGAGATGCAGATACTTCCTTGTCAGCCTGAGCTGTGTTTTTAGCATGATAGCATGACAGAGAATAGCATTCAAGAAGGAACTTGATAAGAGCCACACAAACCTCCAATATTGTAGGAATATCACGAACATGTGGAACTACATCATGCGGTTTCACACAGATCAACAACATCCTGTTCCCGCCAGCAATCAACACACTAGATCAAGTTCTTGGCAAATTTCCACCCAACTGTGAGCGAGAAATGAACACAATTAAATCTATAGCATAATTAATCTCAAAAGTCGAAAGACTTGTGCCTGCATAACCAAGGTTTGTGTGATATGCTCAACACGGTAGAACCTAGATATGTCATCGTTTTTTTTTATACCGAAAATATGATATGACGGACGGGGTTGAAAAAGGTCCGTCAGACACCTTCGTCTATTTTTACCAGTCATTAAGTTTTAATGTTTACCCATTTTATATCGTATGTCGGTACTATAGCATTTTAATTCCAATATAAATATAATCATAATAAAAATTATTAGGTAGCCTATGATATGGTGTAAAACTTGTGCCACCATAAAACTGAATTTGAATTTAGTAAAATTGAATTTGTATATACGTTTTGAAATTGAATTTTGTAATTTGAATCTGAATTTCGGTAGGCTATTCAGTTAAACTCGGGTTTCAAATTCAGATCTCAGAATTCCAGTCTCCAAAAGCTAGTTTTCAGTTTTTCAGTTTATGCACATCCGGGCACTTCAGGAAAAGCAGTTGTTGGCAGATATCATCAATCTTTGGAGTGAGCGGCGCTGAGCGCGTCACGGTTCTCATTTGATTCCAGTTTGGTAGCTATGGGGCAGCTGTGTAATGTTGAAACTAATTTACATAAACGTTATTGAGACAAATTATTGCCATACTCACGCCATCAGAGCTACTGCATTTAGTAGTCTATGTAGGCTACTATGTAAATTAGACTATCGTTGTTATCGTATCCATCTGCTGCAGGTTAACGTTAGCTAACCAGCTAGCTAACGTTAATCATCGAGCTAGACTAGTGGGTTGTTGTCGTAACTATCTGCAGTAAGTTAACATTACGTTACCTAACAAGGTAGCTTGTCGTTAGACCAGGGGGTCTACAACCTAAGTCCTCGAGAGCCACACAAACTGTTTTTTGTTTTCATGCAGTGCAGTGCTAGCATGCAGTAGTGTTTATAGTTTGTGAAGTGACAGTTTTTAGTCAGTCGTGAGTCCTTTAGCTAGTTAAGTTTCAGTTTTAGTAAGTTTCACAGTGATTTAGGATGCCGGTGAACTTGTGTTTGTGCAGGCTGCACATAGTTCACATTTTTTGCCATTTTCCTGAACGGGTGCGATTTGTGCAGGTGAGGAGCCGGGACCTCACTGCTCATGTGTGTCGAAAAAATGTGATCGTGTGCGATGCCCATTTTAGGGAGCATGATTGTCCCCGGGGATTCAGGATGGGAATTCGAAAACAGGATCATGTGAGACTGGTGCGGTCCCAACATTATCCATTCACTCGGCTCCTTCAGTTCCATCGACATTAGCAGCCTTTGCTGCTGGCCCTGGTGGAAACACTTCAGAGCCAGCACAGATTCAGCTTGACGGAAACAATTAATTAGATCGTCATTCAGCCATTTAAAAAAAAATATATATATTTTTTAAAAACATATCAAATGTCTGTATAAAACTTTTATGGAGCATGGTCTACTAAGTTTCATAGAAATCAGTCAGAATTTGTAGCAGTTTTAACATTTTAAGTGTTTTACAAAAAATGCTAATTAGCGGAAAATCCAATATGGCGGATGTTACGTACTTTCTGTAGTACCCAACATAATCGGAACCAAAACCAGGTTTATAAACACAACTAACATCCCCTACCACCAGCTGGGGACACCAGTCTCCAAAAGGAAAACATCCAAGCACCATAGACATCACGATCATCAGGCACGTCCAGCCACACGGCTGCTCCACAACCCCTGAGAAACAAAAACAACAAAGAAAAAAACAAACTGAACAATGCTGCTCAGGGTCTCACATGACCCCCACTACACCTGCACATCCACGGGACAATGAGTCTGCTACCACATTGTCTTTCCGCGAAGGTGTCGAAATTTTAGGGTATATCCCTGCAGATATAAACTGATTTTTGTTCCGCATCTGATGAAGAAAAACCAAAGGATTATGGTCTGTAAAAATAATTAACGGATGAGTCACTGAGCCAACATACACATCAAAATGCTGCACTTCCCACACCAGAGCCAAAGCCTCCTTCTCAATCGTGGATTAGTTACGTTGGCGTTTGTTAAATTTACGGGGAAAATAACTAACAGGATGTTCAATGTGATCTTCATGTTCTTGTATAAGCACAGCACCAGCACCAACGCCACTAGCATCCACGGCTAGTTTAAAAGCTTGGTCAAAGCGCGGGGCAGATAAAGCCGGAGCACAGCACAGCAGGGCTTTCACCTTTTCAAATGCCTCCTGACAAGCAGGAGACCCAAAAAAAAGGACTAAGGAGGTCAGTTAAAGGAGAAACTACTGTGGAGAAATTTGGGCAGAATCCACGATAACCAGACATGCCCAAAAATATTATCACCTCCTTCTTGGTAGTTGGTACGGAAAAACAGTCAAAAGCCTCAACTTTTGCATGCCGGACCTTACCATGGATGACAATTTTCCCCAGATGACAGTTGCTTGGGCAAACTCAAATTTAGCCAGGTTAACTGTGAGGTTGGCTTCCACTAGGTGGGCAAACAGTGTTTTAACCCTTTGACACGTACGGTCACACCGGTTGTACAGCGCTAGAGTGGTCCCTGAAGCGTACGGTCACACCGGTGTGATTAGAACACAAGATTAGAACGTCTATTAACGAATGACGCAACAATAGGCCTGTGGGCTGACGCAACAATAGGCCTGTGGGCTAACCCTCGTTCTTAACCCTAGGACTAAACACACAGTTCCACAAAAACATTGTACCAAATAAACATCTTTACAACATTTACATTTATTTGTTTATGCAGACGTTCACACTTTCACAGAAGTAATGTAAGCAGCAAATACCCCCTAGCCTATAACGTTGATTTAGCTACAGTTCGCTAACGTCATTGCTGACCAAGCTGTCCAAATGAACTAACTACGGGCTGACAGAAAATATAATATACACAAGCGATTGTGATATAGCGATTACACTTTACAATGTTTTACATCACGGGTAAACTCATCCGTGATCAAAATAATTGACGAAATACTCGGAAAACGCATTTTCGAAAAAAATCCGGCAGTAAGCTAATATTGGTTTGCGGCGCTGCCATCTTGTTCTTCCGCTTCCGCATTCAACCAAAGATGATTCATGATGAAAAGATGCTCCACTTGCACCCAACTGTAACCATATCAATTCTCAAACAAGTTAACCTGGAAGTGAGTTATCTTGGCACGTTATCATCTTTGGTTTGACCAGAGATGACGTTGTATGGCTGCGCCCGTGTTATTAGCTTTATAAGAGATAAATAGCATCTCATAGCATATGGTAAGCAGTAACGTACAACCTTCAAAAATGTACTTTACCAACATCATGGGTGTCCATTGCAATGGTTGCTTGAATCGGAACACGCCATTTGTAACAACTATTTAAAAACATTTTCACCACACAATTAGCTGACAGATATTTTTATTGATGCAAATGAAAGACAGTGCAGTTAGCTTCGGAGTCAGATGATGACTGACGCCTCACACATACTGAGAGTCATCTAGTGTTGTTATATATTTATATATATAGTGTAGGCTATGTATATGTATGTATGTGTGTGTGCTAATATTAGCGAACTCTCAACCGTGCGAAGGCTACTGCTGTGACGTAACAGTAGAATTATAGAACACCTGTTGCACACAGAAAAAAAACTCACGCTTTGGGGCTGTTGAAAATATTTTGGAACTTACGTGCGAAAGGGTTAATTCGGTCCAAATGCTGGGACCAAGTGTCACTGAACACAATTACATCTAAATATGCTGTGCACCTATCAAGACCACACAATACACAATTCATGAGCCTTTGAAATGTTGCGGGGGCATTACGCATACCAAAAGCCATGACGGAATAGGAAAATAAACCCTGGGGAGTAACAAAGGCAGAGATGTCTTTTGCTCGATCGGTTAAGGGAACCTGCCAGTACCCCTTGAGTAAATCAAACTTGCCAACAAATTGGGCTGCCCCAACAAATTGGGCTGTCTATGCAGTCTTCCATTCTGGGAAGAGGGTAACAGTCAGGTCTAGTCACAGCAATGACACGTCGATAATCCATACAAAACCGATGGCTTGGCAATCAACAAGCAAGGACTAGACCAGCTAGAAAAACTAGGCTGTGCAATGTTATTTTCAAGCATATTTGATTTCTTTATACAGGTGTTCATTTTCCTCAGGAGATACACAATAAAAATGTTGCTTGATAGGGCGTGCGTCACCCACATCGATGTCATGCTCTACCAGCGTAGTCTAGGAAGGAACATCAGGAAAAAGAGAAGCATGTGATTTAATTAGACTTACAATATCTAAACGCTGGGAACAGGCCAAATGTGAAAACTGTTGTTCAATTTTTTCTAACCTACCCCTAAAAACATCCTCAGAGGGCAAAGTGCAATCTTCCCCTCAAATCTGTCAGCGTAAGAGACAAAGGAGAAACAGCAGAGTTGTCAGCCACATAAGTGGTCAGCACCGGACACAAAGCAACAGGCTGTACTGGACCAGGAATCAAATCTTTTTCAGCCTTGGAATCTGCAGAGAGAACCTGAAGGGCGAGCATGATAAGGCTTCAACATATTAATGTGGGAGAGCTGAACGCGCTTTTTCCTATCAGGAGTAACAACTAGGTAGTTCAGGTCAGAAACCACATAAGGACCACGAAACCTAGCCTGCAAGGCTGAACCAACAATAGGCAACAAAACTAACACCTGATCTCCTGGGTTAAAGGAGCGGACTCGAGTGTTACGGTCATAGCATTTCATTTTTTTCTGCGAGCCTTCCAGCTTTTTCCTAGCCAACTCACAAGCCCTATGTAACCTAAGGCGGAAATTATTTACATAGGTTAGCAGGTTAGCAGATTAACTGGAGGAGTTTCAGAATGCAACTGATCTCTAAACTGCCCCAAGGGCCCTCAAACTTGATGTCCGAACACCAACTCAGTAGGACTGAAACCAGTACTCTCCTGCGCAACCTCACAAGCAGCCATAAGCAACCAGGGAAGTCTTTCCTCACACTTTTTGTCCAGCTCAAGACAGTAAGTACACAACATGGACTTTAGTGTTTGGTGGAAACGTTCAAGCACGCTCTGACTTTCAGGGTGGTAAGCACTCGATACCACATGCTGTATGCCAAGCTGGCGAAGAACCTGCTTAAAAATACGAGACATAAAATTAGTTTCTTAGTCGGTTTGGATGATTTGAGAAAAACCAAAAACCGAAACAGTGGGTTAGAGCTTTCACTACTGCTTTAGCCGTAATTAACGGAATTGCATCTGGATACCATGTAGCTTGACACATAATTGTGAGCAAGTATGTATATCCAGCTTTTGACCGAGGTAGAGGACCAACACAATCCACAACTAGGCGTTTAAATGGTTTACCAATGACTGGAATTGGATACAAAGGAGCATGTGGAATTACTTGTTTCGGTTTACCAGCGAGCTGGCAGACGTGACAGGTTTTACAATACTGAACTACATCCCTGTTCAGAAAAACTTACAAAGAACGCGGCCCCCCAATATGTCCTGCAACAGTCATGGGAAATACTAAAGTTTCTGCCTATAAGACAAAGGAACTACTACCTGGTATACAACTCCAGCAGCAGACATTTTATTAGATGTCCATTTTCTCATTAACATTTTATCCTGAATAAAATAACCAAAGGGTACAACATTCAACTCACTATCTGGAACTACCTTCTCAAAAAGGAAGATAAATCAGGATCAGCTTTTTGGGCTGCCACCATTTCCTCTTGAGAAGCTGCAAAATCAGTCACGCTTGTCCACACCTTCCGCACAAAGCAAGAAACTTTTGCAGTCAGTTAAGACCTGGATCGCTTATATCTGGATTGGCAATACATTCACACAGATCTAACTGGTCACTGGAATCTAAACTGTTAGACGATTCAGTCTTAGGTACACAAGAAACAGTGCCCCTTACGTTGGCGAGTCATAGCGTGAGTTACAGTGCAGGCAGAGAAAACATCAGGGAATTTCCGAGCACACAAATCAGCGTTCAAGGATGGAACTGGCACAGATGCAACCTCCAAAGGCCTCTCCACCCCTTTCCAAATGGCACCACCTGCTAAGTCGTTACCTAATACAAAGGTTACACCTTCTACCGGTAATAAGGGACGCACTCCTACCATTACATTATCGGACACTAAATCGGAAGAGATGTCAATACGGTGCAAGGGCACATTCACAAAGGCCTTTTCAAAACTTTGAAAGAACACACTACGGCCAGTAAACGTCTACTCTGAAAGCGGTAAGACCCCTTCAAGAAGAAGACTGAGCTGCATCTCCCTCTTTTTCTCTATCCTTTTCCTCCAACTCCAACCTTTTTAACACAATCTCTTTTTTTAAATTTTATTCCAAAGCATCAGCTAACTCCAGCTCTCTAAACCGCAAAGTGGATTCACTTGCGTCAATTAAAGAGACCAGGAGTAACAGATTTCTACGTTTTAGCTGGGAGAATGTCACGGTCAGTCAAAGTAGATCTTAAAATAGTTTTAACATTCTCTTTGTAGCGTTTACTAGGAATCTCAATTTGAAAATGCTCAGAATTTTTAACAACTGTTCTTTAGTATAATGATAAAGTCCCTCCTCAGAGGGTTCTGCAAAAAAAAACTCAACCGAAGCCATGATAGAAATAGAGGAACTTAATCGAAATCCACCAAAACACATTTAATATATAAGGGTCATCAGCATGCGGCAACAATAGCCTACGGAATGTGTTCAACAAGCAATTAAGCCGCCAATAGATGCAGCGCGAATTAAGGTTGTCCAACAAACAAGTAAACAAATTTTTTGGGTCCCTAGTAACTACACCAAAATTTAATTACAAGGACACTGAACACCAAAGTTTGCTAATCGGCAGAGCCGAATAAATGGAAATTACCCAAACGAGACGCACTGCCCAGGAAAACTTGCGATATAATAAGGATCAAATCCCATACAAAACATAGGGCATACATTTATAGCAATCAATTAGGCAGTAATTAGGTACCAGGCAATTAACAGGGCAACAAGAAATCCACACACAACAGGCATGCAATTTATAGACTATAACGTGACAAATTCTATTTTAAATCGTTCAATCCCTTCTAAGAAATAAACTAAACTAATCTTCAATGGCTTTTTGCACTCGAGGCGACTTTAAATGCTAAACTCATGAGTCACTTCAGGCCTCTGAAGCGTACCCATAATAACCACCAAAAAATAAAAAAGGCAAAATAATAAAATGAAGTCTCAATGACCTGTCCGACGACTAACCTAACAAGGGGTGAACGGTTTAAAGTTCTTAACAATTCAGATACATTGCTGCATTAATATTCAAAGGTCAATTGGCAAACAAAATAATTACTCACGCATTAGCAAAACTGATGGGATACAAATTGCTTTTCTCTTTCACAATGGACCACAAACACAAAATAAACCAAAGGTGCAGCAATAGGTCTGCACAAAGCATGCTATATGCACAGCAATGCCAGCATTACTAAACACCATTCAGAGTAACTAAGCAGACCAAATGACAATGTGCTTACAGTCATAAATCAATAGGATTCAAAAAAAATTTTGGTCGAGCCCCAATTTATGTTACGTACTCGGTGTTGTACCCAACATAATCATAACCAACACCAGGTGTATCAAAAGAGCTATAATTTATTGTAGCGCTTGCCACAGGCACATACAACAATCTCTATTTTAAAAGCCGTAATCAGGCATCTTGGGCAGGGCGATGTGGTCCAGGTGTGAAGGAGAGAGACTGAAGTAGTGGATCAGCGCATCTTAAATAGGCCCCCATACAGGTGTTCTCCATTTACTGGAAATAATTAGATCAGGTGAAGCACAACTAACCCCCCCCTACTGGCGAAGGGGTGTAACAGCGGACTTTATGGGTCCTTGAGGTAAATTTGCTCGTCATGACTAGAGGGACCTATACACCAAATGTTGTGACTCTAGGTCAAACGGGACATCAGCAGTGGGCGTGTCAATATCAAAATTTTGTCACGTGCACTACAGCTCCACCAGACGTTCAATCTGTGTCAGAATTTAAAGCTTCCAAGAGTTCAGCAGTCCCAACAAGCCTACCAAGTTTGGTGATTCTAGGCCAAACCAGCTCACAGGAATTTTAGGTGAAAAGGGAGAGAAAAAAAATCCTAGCAATTATAATAGGGTTCCAGCAGCTACGCTGCTTGGACCCCTAATTATAATAGAGCACCTTTCATACAAGGAAATACACACCTGAAAGGGCTTCACCATGGAATAAAAAAAGATGTAAGAATTAAGGGTAAAAATTCATACAAAATCAAAAAGCAGTGGCTCTTCAGCGAGGAGGTATAATGTAAGTCCATGTTTGCCAATTAGAACTTCAACTTTGTGAGCTAATAACAACAAAAACAAAATCAAAACACAAAAAGTTTTTTTTTTTTTGCTAATGTACATATCCCTGAAGGCAACTCTTATATTAATTGCAACAGAATGATATTGCCCTCTTACATAAATTTTAGTTTTTTACTTTGCGACACAAATAGACAATGAAGCCATATCATTTTCTTGCCTAGGAGGCTGGTGGAGATGAGAGCTGCTGTTTCAGAATGGGACTTAGCTACAGTGGAGGCTGCTTCTGGTTAGCGGAATGAATGGTCTGCAAGCCTTTATCAAACTCACGCGAGCCACAGTGGATGTCAATTATTTTCTCCCCAGATCACAATGCTCATTGGTGATTTTACACCCACGAAAAGAAACATCTTTGCTGTGAAGAATACGTTGGAATGTTTACTGTGTAAATCGGGGGTTTTCAACCGTTTCTGATCCAGGAACCCCCACCCAGACGGGGGTTTTATTTAAAAAAGTTTCTATTTTGAAATATTTTCCCAAATCTATATATAGTCATTGCATATGAAGTCTGGCCAGGGCCCCTACAACGCCTTCAAGGACCCCCAGGGGTCCACAGACTCCCTGTTCAAAACCTAGAGTGTAAACAAATGAAGGAATCATTGACTGAACTTTTTTTTCAAGTCACCCTTTACTTAATTTTTTAATTTGGATGTCTTTAGCTTATATAGTTTCATTATCGTGATAACATGTGATGATTTGTAATAATCTTCAGTTTTGACATGACCATTAGAAGAGGGTAACATTGATGCTGTGTTTTTTCCCCCTTTTTTTTAAGACCCTGACTGGGTCACTTTGAGTGTTCCCCCATGTCGTGGCTCCCCCTACAGATGGGAGTTATTACGATCATCCTTCTTGTTCCATAGCAGGTCATTCGGAATGGTTTCCAAACCTTTGAGAATGGAAACGTTTAACAGACTCATTTCAAAAGGCCTCTAGAATGCCTAGTTCCAAATTGCCAAGACACATTTTTACAACCTTTCACTGAATAAATAATAAAAAAACCCACAAATTTATTGATGTAGTTTTTTTACTTTTCAGGTCATCAAAGGACACAGTGTTCCGGGGCAAAACACAGGCATTAGTATTACCCCCCCCCCCCCTTTTTTTGTTTCAAAGTTGCAACAAAAAACATATTTTTATTGCAAAATCTATTATATTACCTCAGTATGTGGAGGTTTGTGGAGCAATTTATTGATCTGGGTCAACTCCTGCAGCTCTCATGTTGGGAATATTATTATTTTTTATTGAATTAACGTAATATATATGAATGATGAAGCCAGTCCATGTAATCTACATTCTTTCCAATCTGTTATAAATATACAGTAAGTAGGCTAGGAGGATAACATCATTCAAACTTTTTGGCTTGTTCATTTCGGCATACTGATTGGTAGTATGTTGTTTTAAGATGGATATCACATTTCTATATATTTCTATATATATATATAAATATATAAATATATATATTTTTTTTTAAATGAGTGTGTATGTACATGTTCGGAGTAGCATGTTGTTTTTCCAGAAAGAAAATGTAAGAAGCTAAATTTCTATGGTTTATATCATGTTTCTTTGTGGTATTCGCATGAAGGCACACCAACAGGTTCCTTGTACATTTCCTGTGGAGTATAACTGGAGACAGGGCGTCCGTGATGTTTATCTTACCATTGATTGATTAAGATTGTTTTGGAAGTTAATTCCTACTTGGCGTTCCCGGCTCAGAGGATAACACACCGGTCTGTTCTCTGGGGGTCGGAGCCGGTGGTCGTTAGAATTGTGACGGAGACTACATATTCCAAATATTTCATCTGGCACCCCCCTCCCCCCAGCCCCAAAACGAAACAGCCGTTTAATCGAATGAATTCGATACACCTCCGACGATGGTTTGGGAAACGTGTTTCTGGTTAGCCGTCAGACCTAATACGTTGGTGGGAGTCCGGAGGCTGGAGGTTAAATGGCATGGCAGAGCCCAGTTAAAATAAAACGGAATGTAATTTCATATTCCTCTGCCGAGGACGCATTAGCATGCTTTCTGCTAAAAGGCTGCCTGGAATGTATTTATTTAATAATACGCCAGACGCTAAAAGCTTTGAACCCGCCTTTGTCCTACCCTAATGCATAACTACAAATGAGAATAATAAAATAATACATATGTGATCTACCAACGCAAAATGCCACAGAGCAAATTAAATTGAAAGCAGTGCTACAACACTATTTGCCCACATTAACATGTACGATGTTTCACATTTTGTATGTACTTTAAAAGGTCAGTACGTTTTACCAAATTACAGTTTTTCAGAAATTGATTTAAAATCCTGTTCCACACCCCCTCCCCAATAAGCTAATATTTCCATGTTAACTGTAGCCTACTGTGTAGTGTAGATTGAAGTGGAGTAGCCTACTGTGTAGTGTAGAATGTGATGGAGTAGCCTACTGTGTAGTGTAGATTGAGGTGGAGTAGCCTACTGTGTAGTGTAGATTGTGGTGGAGTAGCCTACTGTGTAGTGTAGATTGTGGTGGAGTATCCTACTGTGTAGTGTATATTGTGGTGGAGTAGCCTACTGTGTAGTGTAGATTGTGGTGGAGTATCCTACTGTGTAGTGTATATTGTGGTGGAGTAGCCTACTGTGTAGTGTAGATTGAGGTGGAGTAGCTACTGTGTAGTGAAGATTGAGGTGGAGTAGCTACTGTGTAGTGTAGATTGAGGTGGAGTAGCTACTGTGTAGTGTTGATTGTGGTGGAGTTGCTACTGTGTAGTGTAGATTGAGGTGGAGTAGCTACTGTGTAGTGTAGATTGTGGTGGAGTATCCTACTGTGTAGTGTATATTGAGGTGGAGTAGCCTACTGTGTAGTGTAGCTTGTGGTGGAGTTGCTACTGTGTAGTGTAGATTGAGGTGGAGTAGCTACTGTGTAGTGTAGATTGTGGTGGAGTAGCTACTGTGTAGTGTAGATTGAGGTGGAGTTGCTACTGTGTAGTGTTGATTGTGGTGGAGTAGCTACTGTGTAGTGTAGATTGTGGTGGAGTATCCTACTGTGTAGTGTATATTGAGGTGGAGTAGCCTACTGTGTAGTGTAGATTGTGGTGGAGTATCCTACTGTGTAGTGTATATTGTGGTGGAGTAGCCTACTGTGTAGTGTAGATTGAGGTGGAGTAGCTACTGTGTAGTGTAGAGTTGCTACTGTGTAGTGTAGATTGTGGTGGAGTAGCTACTGTGTAGTGTAGATTGAGGTGGAGTTGCTACTGTGTAGTGTAGATTGTGGTGGAGTAGCTACTGTGTAGTGTAGATTGAGGTGGAGTAGCCTACTGTGTAGTGTAGATTGTGGTGGAGTAGCCTACTGTGTAGTGTAGATTGTGGTGGAGTATCCTACTGTGTAGTGTAGATTGTGGTGGAGTTGCTACTGTGTAGTGTAGATTGTGGTGGAGTAGCTACTGTGTAGTGTAGATTGAGGTGGAGTTGCTACTGTGTAGTGTAGATTGTGGTGGAGTAGCTACTGTGTAGTGTAGATTGTGGTGGAGTATCCTACTGTGTAGTGTAGATTGTGGTGGAGTAGCTACTGTGTAGTGTAGATTGTGGTGGAGTATCCTACTGTGTAGTGTAGATTGTGGTGGAGTAGCCTACTGTGTAGTGTAGATTGAGGTGGAGTAGCTACTGTGTAGTGTAGATTGTGGTGGAGTAGCCTACTGTGTAGTGTAGATTGAGGTGGAGTAGCTACTGTGTAGTGTAGATTGAGGTGGAGTAGCCTACTGTGTAGTGTAGATTGAGGTGGAGTAGCTACTGTGTAGTGTAGATTGAAGTGGAGTAGCTATATTTTCATTTCCTTTTTGTTGTTTCCTCTCATTTTTGTTTTATTTTAGACCCTCACAAACACATCAGTTGTGTTTTTGTGTTCAATTAGTCACTGTCGGATCTTCTGGTACAATTTAAACTTGGTGAAAACTACGTAGACTGACATGTCAGCTTGTTACTCATAGAATCACAGAGGAATAGCAGCTATCTAGCTGTCTCTACTCAGGTAGTTTTTAAAATTCAACTATAAAGTTTTTAGCCTTTATGTAAAATACATTGCTGTGTATGTACATCATCTTTTATGGATGACAGTCATGAAACACAAGCCTCTGTTCACTCCTGCTGAGGAGTAATTGTTCCTGACAGGTCATCATCATCAGCAGGTGTCACTCAACCCGAGTCAGTGCCTCATTAGCCACACCCCCTCTGCGGTCTATTAGTGATGTCACTTACATTACATTTGTAATAGGGATGGGAGTGAAGCCTCATGAACCCCTTAATGAGTGGATTGGTCCAACCAATCAAGAGACTTGGCTCCTTCTCAGCCGAACACTATGGCCAGGATTCAATCAGCATTAAACTGAACGTGCAGTTTCAGTGACAGACACAGTGTAATGAGTTCATTGATGACCAAATTAACCTGCCAGACTTGCTTTTGTAACTCAAAAATAAGGACACATTTTAATTGAATCCAGGTTTATGCAATGTTGAAATTAAATTAGTAACGGATGGATAACCTATCCAGTCATTTAAGGGTTTAAGACACAAACTGCCCTCCCTTGTGCGCCTTGTTATTTCCTCTAGAAAATTACCTTTTTGTTTTATCCCTACATACTATTTTGTTAAGACATAATTCATACATTAAATTTTTGTTCTTATTGTGGAAAATATGGCAAGTTTGCAATCCTAAAAAAGCCTTAATTACAACTACAGTATTATTAGCTGTTGTGCTTTGTTTCCTCTACATCGATTGTATTTTAAAAGCTAAAAATATTCAAATGTTGAAAGGCCCTGATTTTCTTTACTTCTCAAGCCTGTTCTGGAAAAAGTGGGGCCACAGTTTTAACCCACTTAATCAACAAACAAAACACTTGACACAAAGACCTGATAACTGGTACAGTCAACACCTGTTGTGCCTTAGTCAGGCTCGCTCTGGAACCTGGACAGCCATCTCACAGTGCTTCCTGTTTCAAACAATGTGCGGGAACATTCATTACAAATATATCTAGGCCTTGTAAAGGTGAACATTGCTCCTTGATTGACGATTAAAACAAAAATATCTTTAATTTGCTATTTTTAAGAAAGCAAAAAGGAAACAAATGAATGTCCTTTGTTTGACGTAGTCCTCATTTGTCACCTCTGCTCGCTGTGCTGGGTAATGTCCTTCTGTTTAGCATCCACCCTCCAGTTTTTAAATCTCAAGGTTAAGCGTAAGCGTAGTCCTTTGCAAATGCAACGGCGCTTTATATTGCCTGCATGTTCATAATGCATAAATATTCATAAGAACGACATAAGACCGGCATAATGGCACATAAGGTCTATTACAGGCTTCACAGAGCATGTCGGAAAATAACGAGCTCGTTGGTCATGCACCAGTGTCAAGGCGCAGCTGTAACGCTTGTTATTTTGGCTGGGCACATTTGAGGAAACGCTTTTAATTTGACGCGTGACCACCGGGTGCTTGTGTGTACATTGTTTAAACTATTTGAAGCTAACCAGACATTATTTACAGTGTGTTCTTTGAAGCATGTAACAAGTTCTTTACACAGCCATTGTGACATTCTCATGTAGTTCCCGTGAATGCAATTTGCCTTTGATGTCTGTTTCTATGACTACTGTGCGTTCAGATGGACGGAAAGCAGAAGGTGTTAGTGACCTGTTGGATTGGCAGTGTCTTTCCAGCAATCAAGGAGATGTTGGCTTGTGTGCAAATCGTTTCTGGCACAGTTTGGTAAGCACCTCGCTGCGCCTTTAATTCACTGTTTGGTGAGTGCAGGTTATTGTGGGGCAAATGAACTGTCGTTTCTCCACTTCCTACAGCATTCCCAACCAGGCGATGTGCGCTCCGAATGTTTAATAGAGGCTCATTTGTTTTTTATTAAACAGCCAAATGAGATTGCTGCGTTTTTAAATAACCGGAAGGAACCGAGCTACCAAAACAGCATCTCCATCTGCAGTACTGCTGGAACAGAAACACACACACACACACACACACACACACACACACCCAACTACACCAATACTTTACATTACCAATTGCATCCTGTAAACTCACTCACACACACACACACACACACACACACCCAACTACACCAATACTTTACATTACCAATTGCATCCTGTAAACTCACTCACACACACACACACACACACACACACAACTACACACCAATACATTACAAATAGCATCCTGTAAACACAAACACACACACAGACACTGTTCCTCCTCTGTGCTGGAATGATCTCACGTGTATTGAGTTCTGTAATAAAAGGCTGCATGAAGGTGATAAAGGCTGTGATGTTTTCTGAAGGGAGAAATCACTGGCCTGATAGTTACTAGGGTTGGGTATCGAAAAACGGTGAAAATACGTCGGTCCTCCCGAGTATCGAAACATTTCGGAAAAAACGGTACCAAATTTCGATACTTTACGGTATAGGCTACGTCTCGACGTGAATGCTATTTTCGCAGGCAGCGGACAATCCATTGCATCAAATGCAACTACAATTAAATGAAACACCAGTGACACATCGAATATGGTAAAGCATTTGATCGTCCAGTGCTGGGTCTTCTGACTGTTGACAACAATTGAATAACAGATACGGGTCTCGCAAACAGAACTTTTGGTTCGGATATTAACGATTGCCTTGCAACCTAATAACGTATGCGTAGCTGACTAAGGTGGATGTTAGTTACGTTAACGTTATTAGCTTACCTCGTATCTTTGAAGCTATCATAAATAAACGTTTGCAGTAGACAGCTAGTTGTCCCTCTGTGAAAGCCAGTAGTGTAGCTGATTGCACCCCTTCCGTAACTCCCTTTACTGTAGCAGTAAGTAGAGCTAAGTATCCTTTCAATACAGTTGAATCTCCAAAATGGATGTCCTGACAGTTTTGGAATTGCACTTTATTTTCTTATGTTGTGTTTATTCTGTCATTTTACAATGACAAACCTTTCACAGAATAATACTTATCTGTCATTTTACAGTGACATAATGTTTATAGAATGGAAATGTTTACAAATAGTAAAGATATCAGTTATAATAATTTATAGAATGGCCAATAAACATATAAAGTTTTCATATAAAGCAGGGCTGCCCAACCCTCTTCCTGGAGATCTACCATCTTGTAGGTTTTTGCTCCAAACCTAAGAAAGCACACCTCATTCAACAGCTAGAGAGCTTGTTGAGATGCACATTAGTAGAATCAGGTGAGCCAAATTAGAGTTGATATGAAAACCGACAGGACGGTAGATCTCCAGGAACAGGGTTGGGCAGCCCTGATATAAATTATCAAAAAAAGTATCGTGCAGTATCGTATCGAATTAAGGGTATCGGTATCGAAAAATTTTAAACAATACCCAAACCTAATGGTTACTGCATTTCCCCTTGGAAGATCCCCAACACAATGTACAGGATAGTTTAAATCAATCGTTTAGAGCGTATGCATGGTTGTGTGGAAATGGTGTGTGTGTGCGCATGTATGTGACTGTGTATAATATAATGTGTGTGTGTGAGAGAGAAAGAGAGAGAGAGAGCGCGAGTGTATGCATATGTGTAGATCTCAAAGCTTTGAAGATAAATAGAAAGCACTGAATGCCTGTAGTCTGGCCACACGCTCGGAAACAGATTATTTATGCTCATCGTAACTCACTACTTCGCAAAGTTTCGCTTTTCTCTAAGAATCCTCTTTTTTTTTTTGCCAACCAGTTTTTATCCACTGAACTTTTCCCATTCTCCCAGTTTGGAATGCCGAATCCCATTCATACCGCCACCTCATTGCTAGAACCTTCCCCGTGAATTTGGGAAGGTGCAAACTCCATAGCCAGTTTGTGCTGCCAGCCACCCATTTCCTACCGAGCTGCTGCATATAGACTACAGGTGCCCAGTCAACCAGAGGGGGCGCTGTTAAAACATTAAGGTGGGAGATACTATGCTGTGGCCAACTGTGCACCAACCAAAAAACTCTCAGTCACAGTCGATACCGGGCCCTGGACCTCGGAGGGTGTGTCCGCGCACCTCAGACCAGCACTTTACCTGAACGCTTCACCCAGCGAGCCTCTGTACTCTCGTTTTTTTGGTCGTAGATTTGGGCTCATCAGGAACATTGAAGGTGATTCACCCCGTTGCGTTTTATGGGTTCCCGTTTCAGGCTGAATGAGTCGCCAGCGTGAGCACTTCGCCAAGCGATGCCCTTGGCGGAATGGAGAACACAGCTGATGTTCCGTGTCTAAAGACAGGCATCAGCTATGACTGCGAAACCAGATCCCATAAATTACATATTAACAGGCCAGACTGGTGTGTCTACTGAAGATATTCATTGGGTCTAATATTTTTTTCCACATTTAAAAATAATTAAATAAATATATATATATATATATTTAACCGTCACTCCAAAAAAAGTTACAGGATGTATGCTTTTTTGTCCAAGTCCAAAATAAACTCAACAAAACAAAAGGACAAAAAAATCATGTTGAATAACTAATGAGAATAAATTCATAGTTAGAGGCTTTTTTTTAATGCCAGCTCATTATGTACTGAGAACCATTAACAGCACGCTTTGAAAGGTTAAACATGAAGTCCCTTCTATGGCACAAATGTCCCCAGGGCAAGAGGTTTTTACTTAATTAATGAGTGATTTAATGTCTGTATAACTCAAGTGAGGTGGAAACTACTGCTAACTCAAAGTTTGATTTCCATTTCTCAGGCCTTCAGGGCATAGATGCAAGAATCGCACGGCAACGCAGCTGGAATGTCAACAAATAAAATTCTCCACCGTTTGCAGAACTGGTGAATGGTCTTGCACAGTATACAGTGTACTGCAGGCAATGAAAAACGGCGGTAACAACTACAAAGAGACTGCAAATGAATTGGCTATCAAACATTGCTGGAGGAAACCCCCAGCTATGTATACATAATTACGTTTTTTTGTTGTTGCAGATTTCCAACTTAGTTTGGAATGTCCAATCAGAGGTCTAGGCTCACTCCACTGCTGCAATGACCTCTCTATCTTTCTCTATCTCTATCATGCATGCACACACACACACACACACACACACACACACATACATGCACACAAGTCTCTCTCTCCATGCCCACGGGCAGGGGGGGTTTGAGGCTTAAAATGGAAATGAGCACCTGTATTGTTGCTCACTCTATGATCGATAAAGGAATCAGAAGGAGCGTTACTTAAACCTGCCATTGGAGGTAAAATTATGTGTGGGGGGAGTCTGGATACGCTTGCTTTCTCTGACATCTGGAATGGACAATTGAGAATTTTTTTGCAGTCAGTTTCCAAAAGGTCTGCATCTTTAAAAATAGTTTATACACAAGTAACATTCCTTAAGATTTCTGGAAAATTTTAGAAGAAACATTCACCACCACTGAAAAAGAAACTTCCTCTCTCGTATGATTCTTGGTTTAGTAACAGGTTTCTGTTGAGAATTATCTGAGACCCATAGGAGGAATTTTTTTATTTTTACCAGCACTAGCCAGCCAGCACAGAGCCAACGCTGAGCCAAAACTGAGCCAATACTGAGCCAACACTGAGCCAACACTGAGCCAATACTGAGCCAACACTGAGCCAACACTGAGCCAATACTGAGCCAACACTGAGTCAACACTGAGTCAACACTGAGCCAACACTGAGCCAACACTGAGCCAATACTGAGCCAACACTGAGCCAACACTGAGCCAACACTGAGTCAACACTGAGCCAATTCAGAACAACACAGAGACAGCACAAACAATCTACTTAGTGATAGACAGTTATCAGTTATGCTGGTGGATGGGGGGCAGTACGGGTGGTTGGGGCATAATTCCAGTTGGGTGATGTGGGTGGGGGGCAGTTGGGATATTATCCCAGATGAGTGATGTGGGTCAGGCGCAGTAAGCTGGGGGGTGATGGAGGTGGTTGGGGTATTATCCTGGCTGGGTGATGTGGGTGAGGGGCAGTTGTGGTGGGGGGTGGTTGAGGTGGTTGGGGTATTATTCTGGCCGGGTGAAGTGGGTTGGGGGTAGTTTGGGGTATTATCCTGGCTGGGTGATGTGGGTCGGGGGTGGTTTGGGGTATTATCCTGGCTGGGTGATGTGGGTGGGGGTGGTTGGGGTATTATTCTGGCTGGGTGAAGTGGGTGGGGGTGGTTGGGGTATTATTCTGGCTGGGTGAAGTGGGTGGGGGGTGGTTTGGGGTATTATCCTGGCTGGGTGATGTGGGTGGGGGGTGGTTGGGGTATTATCCTGGTTGAGTGATGTGGGTGATTCTGTATTCTGGGCCCACTTCTCCTCTCTAATGAGGTCCCAGAGCTGCACTGGGACAGGAGCTGGAAGATGATAAGAGATTCGGCACACCTTTCCTACTCCGTATGACACACACACACACACACACACACACACACACACACGCACACACGCACACACACAAGCACACAAGCAGACACACATACACACACATTTATAATGATAGCTATTAGCCTATTGTAATTAGTACATTCATGATGCCGCTGAAAATTAATGTCATATTTATAACAATAATGATGAGATAATTTTGAAACTAATAATAATAATAATAATATTACATTGCTTTGTTGTCACTATTATTATTGTCAATAATAAATAAGATTCTGCAGACTATGATCTGGACTTAAATGTGAGTCAACTGGACCGATATTATTTCATACTCTCGTAATTCTCTCCTCCCGATAAGCTTGTGAAATGACATTACTCTATGCTTTCATAATGTGCTTTCCCAGATAAGCTTTGATGTGCGGACAGAATCTCTATCTGCTCCGTGATCAAGAGACAGTGAGAAATTAGAAATAAACTCCCCTCGCTGTTAATGGGTCTGAAAACCACTCAGAAGCACACAGAAAAGCCAATTTTTAAAAAATTGTCAATTTAACATTTTTTTTTTTTACCTTGTTTTGTCTCATTTTGTGCCAAGGTCCGTAAATATCTCTTTGTGTTCAGTTACATGGCGGCTCCGCCAGAGGAAAAGGCCTGTGCGCGTTTATCTCTTTGTGTTCAGTTACATGGCGGCTCCGCCAGAGGAAAAGGCCTGTGTGCGTTTGGCCTTGGGAATCATGTATTCATTCTTGCCACAGCCGTGTGCTTCATGTTCGCGCGGAGAGGCGTTGGCCGCCTAATAATCGGGGCTCATCAGAAGCAGCGCCCCTGCGTTCATCAGCTCAATCCCGCTGCATGTTTTATTCATCCGGGACGCGGGGTTAACTGCGTTAATGGCCGTGTTTTTACGTTCACGTCCGCCCCTCTGATGTAGCACGGGGGTGGGTGCTCATAGATTATGGGCCCCCACTCCTCGGAAAATAAATGCTAAATTAGTGGATGGCTGTAACCCCGCCGGCCACCTGCACGTCCGTCCCATTAAAACGGTGAGAGGCTCTGTCCCGCGCTTTCTTGCTGTGTGTGAGGTCATGGGAGGACAGCAGCTCTCCTTCAGTACAAAGCAGCAGGTGTTAATGCGGGAAGACGCCATGCGTACAGGCCCGCGCCAAGCCCCGCCGCGCAACGCCACACCACGCCACGCAGCGCCATGCCACACTGCACAGCGCCACACCACGCCGCACTGCGCCACACCACGCCGCGCAGCGCCACACCACGCCACACAGCGCCACGCCCAACTGCACCACACCGCACAGGGCCAGAGACATTTTGATGGACAGCGTAACTGAAGTGAGGTGAATGTGTTGTGTGGGATTTTTAGTTTCTGATGTGTTGGCAGATCATCTGCACTTTGCTGTATACTTTGTGTATGCGTATGCATGCGTGTGTGTGTGTATTTGCCATTAGGCATGCGTGTTTGTGTTTATCATGGAAAATGTCTGACAAAAACACATTTACATTTTTTATTTATTATTTTTTAATGCAGTCGGACGACCTTTGAAATGCCTGCAGGAGGCGAGGCATCGTTTTGGGAGCGCGGTCCAATTCTGCCGCTCGCATCTCCATCTGTTCGGGCTCGAACCCGTTTCAGGTCAGGCCTGTGAATGGAGACAGCACAGCTGTCTGTACTTTAAGCTGCGGCACAGGCGTAGAGACGCGCAGACTCCGCCCTTCACTTGCTGTGCCCCCGGCGGTGGCTGCCAGCTCATATCCTATCCTGCCACCCCAGCGCACAGGGCCAGATCTTTTCAAAATGAGCCCCGGCAGCCACTTTAGGACCCACCTCTGGGGAGGGGCTTGCTTTCAATAGCCCTCTTGTACACACACAGTGCCGTTTTGCATACGCACGTCCTGATTGGCTGCCGGGTGAGACTGAAAATGAATCGGTGTTGCTAGGGGACCGCCCTTGACAATCACAAAATTTAATTTGCATAATTGAACAGTGCCTTTGTGATGCATCCCAAGGACACTGCAAATGTTCCATCATTGTTTGCAGACTCATTTTAATATACAAAAGATATGTTTTTCACATTCACCCAAGTGAACCTCAATTAAGTACTCCTGTACTATCCCCACAGTTAAAGTTCTGTAGATATTGTTGACTTCCCACTTGTCCATCGATAGTACTCTGGTTAAAACATTAAACAAGCCTTCTGTCAGTGTTAGGAGTGCATTGTAGTGAGAGTTACTGAGTTTTTAGTAAAATGGAACAGAGCAGGCTGCAGAAAGAGACTCCTGACTATTTACATCCCGCCTGCTTTTATTTGTCACATTTCTGGGCTACGCTGGCAATAGACGAGATTGAGAATGGAACATGCGTTTTTTTTAGGTAAAAAGACAATAGAAGTGATTCTCTTTGGAGCAACGGCCAAATTCATCCGATAATTTAAAAAAAATGATAGACGGCTTTTTTGGGTTAATGTCTTTCGGCGGGTGCTGGGATGCAGGTTTTCTGGATTAGCTGACGTAGCAACAAGTCGACCCGGGCAGCTTTTGTTGTGAAGCGCGATTCGCAAAAAAAGCCGTAAGACCACAGCATTTCAAATGCACCTCCTTTTCCTGCCCGTTTCCACTGCAGTGGTTGAGGTGACTGTGTGTAATCAAATGCACCTCCTTTTCCTGCCCGTTTCCACTGCAGTGGTTGAGGTGACTGGTTGTGTAATTGATGCTGATTAATGCTTGGTGGCAAAGCCAGCCCTAAAACCGCAGGCTTTTCAGGGGGCTGATTAAAATGCTTATAAACACGTCCGTCGAAGGCCCGACTTCAAACCAAAACCAGAGTAAGTGAAAGCAGACACAGGTTGATTCAATAGCAAAAAGTAGCCCCAGAACACAGAGGCCATTACAGATGAACAGAGTGACATGTTAGGCTGTTCACGTGGAAAATATCAAAGGAAAAGGAATGGTCCGATACAAAAGAAAAACAAACCAAAAACAAACGTCACCATGAAGAAAAATTAATAATTATTTTTTTTCGGGAATGTCATGGAATTTGTTTAACTTCAGGAAATGAACAGCCCCTTAAAAATCTACCTACATAAATATAGAAATACCAGTGTTCAATAATCTCCAATAATTCATGATTTCAATAGAGCATAAAACCCTTACATTTCGCCAATCATGCTGCATATTTATCAATTATGGCCACTTTCATGGTTTTTTTATGTTCCATTTTTTATGTTCCAGTCATTTTACATTACATTGAGTTGGCTCATACATTTTTTTAAAGCCAAAAAGCCTCTTGGCTTCAGTATATATAAATATAATTCACAAATATATTCCTAATATTTTTTAGATCTGACATTGCAACATTTATTGCCTTCATTTGGTGAGCTGCACAGGCGATGCAGAATAGAGCTGCGTTCAGGATCAGAAAAACGCTGTAAATCAATGGTGCTCTAATGACTGCCCAGAGTGCTTTAACTGGAGCTGTTAATAGAGCGATGTTGTATGACTTGACACCAGTTCTAACTCACCGCTTGTGGAAGGTGGCAGTGTAGTATAATGGGTAGGGAACTGGGCTTGTAACCCAAAAGGGTTGCAGGTTTCATTCCCAGGTAGGACACTCTCGTTGTACCCTTGGGCAAAGTACTTAACCTGAATTGCTTCAGAAAACATCCAGCTGTATAAATGGATACTGCGTAAAAATGCAAAAATCTGTGTAAGTCGCTCTGGATAAGAGTGCACAGTAAAATGTTCAGTGTTAAATCAATGCCTACTCTAACTATGACCAGTGGACTCATATAAATGTTATTAGTGTTGGACACTGGATAGTTTATTGCGCATCTTCTAAATTCCTGTAATGTAATGCTTACATCATAGTACTCTGGCCACGCCCACCACAAGCATATACAGTGCTGCTCGAAAGTTTGTGAACCCTTTTCTGTATATCTGCATAAATTAGATTTAAAATGTTATCACAACTTCTGTTATCACAAGTCCTAAAACTTGATAAAGTGAACCCAGCTCAACAAAAAACGTTATTTTTAAAATAATTTATTTATTGAGCAAATAAATAAATTACTCCATATCTGGCCGCAGAGTGATGGTTTGGGGCTCGTTTTATACCTTAGACCCTTGATGACTTACAGCCATTTAGCCAGTCATGTGTTCCATACTGTACCAGTGTAATTTACGGCTGAATCTAGTCTCACCCCCCAATTTCCATAGTACTTGAAAATAAGATAGAGAGAGTCTTTTTATATTGATGGGTCACAGACTTCAGAAAGTAACAGCATGCAAAGGATACACGACCAAATATAAAATATGATACTTTAAAAATACGTATGATCCAAGGGTTCACATACGTTTTCCAACAAAGCATTTAATGTTGGATAATTTTGCTCAATAAATAAATTATAAAAGAAAAATGTTTTTATGTTTTTTGTTGAGCTGGGTTCACTTTCTCAAGTTTTAATACTTAGATGAAGATGTGATCACATTCTAGATCAAATTTCTGTAGATATACAGACAATTCTAAATGGATCACAAACTTTCGAGCAGCACTGTATGTCAGAGTGATTAAAACTGTTTATAGCTATGGTGACATTCAAGGAGACATGTAGCGGCTAAGGCTAATGTAGTAAAACGATGTTTATTCTAAACAAGCCCTGAATGGAAGGCGCAGGATTTGCCCGGATGTTGGAGAGCGCAAGGTTATTATAGTTAACTGAAACTGAAAAAATAAATAAAATAAAATTTTAGTTAACTGAAATAAAAATTAAAAATCAAACGAAAGTTAAACTGTAATGTAGTGTTGCAAAACTAACTGAAATAAAATAAAAATGACCATAAATTATTTTCAGGTTTAGTTTCTGATCCTCCTCCTGACTGTTGATAGCACAGAACTTTTTTGTTTGGATAGTCCGGATTGCATATAGTGTAATTTGAAACATTCAAAACCAATATCTAATTATTCACTGTTATTAACTGAACTAAAAATAAAAACAAAAACTAAAATCAGTTGAAAAACCAAAACTAGACTAAAACTATAAGCACACTCTGAAAACAAACTAAAACTAAACTAAATTAGAAAACGAATAAAAACTTTATAACCTATCTCCGAGAGCGCACCCCCGTCGATGGCTCGGTTAATAAGCACAGACCCTCAGCGGGACAATTGAGTTCAGTTTTAGGGTCACCGGTTTACAGGCTGCTGGTGTTCCCCTGCACCCTTGCTCCCCCTTCCACACACACACGCACGCACAAACACACATATCAACGCCGTGACATTTTCGCTGAGACCGCTGGTCACAGCGCCGGTCAAACGTGACACACACGTGACTGAGTTGCTGATCACTGTGACAATACTGCTGATGCCTTCATTTGAGATTTAGATGTCCATGTACGTGCACACACACACACACACACACACACACACATGTACGTACACACACCAAACACAGACACACACAAACACAGAGGCTACACACTGACATACACAAAAATGCACACACATAAATTGTCTCTCTCAGAAACACTCATGCACACACACAAAAACACCAAACACACACACACACACACACATGTACGCACACCAAAAAACACTCGCACACACAAACACAAAGGCTACACACTGACATACACATGAATGCACACACACACACACACTCAGATTTGTGGTTATACCACCAGCTTGCACACCTACCGCAGCTGTACCTCCTGTCCTCTATCTTTCTGTCCATCTCTTTCTCTCTGTCTCTGTTCATTTCTCTCACTCACTCTTTCAGTCTCGCTCCTATCATCTCTCTGATTGTATCTCCCTCCCTCTATTATCATCTCCTCTCTCCCATCTCTCCATCTCAGCTTCTCTCTCTCTCACGTTCTCTCTCTCTCCCTGTCTGTCTGTCTGTCCTTCCCGCTCTCTCTGATTCTGGTGTCATGCAGTCCTCTGCTCTCTGTCCTTATTTTTTCTGCGTATGAAACTGCAGAGCATCACATCGGCAGTCTGTCTGTCTGGGGCGAGGCAGAGGAGACAAACCAAACACACCTAACATAAATCCACTTTAAAGAGTGAGCCATTGTGCTTTAAAGAGTAAGATATTTTGGAATGCTATGTAAAACAAAATACTACTAGTAATAATTATAACGTAATAATAATAATAATAATATTTTTCATTGTCATCAAATTCATTATTATTATGTATAAGCAGGCTGTTTTGTCGAACAAGCAGGCACATTGTCATAGTAACGGACGTACAATGTTGAATCATCTGTGCAATTCTGAACGGGGAATGATGAACTGTTTAGAACACAATATTTACTGAGTGGATTAGGCAAAGATCACAGTGCTGCTTTTCCAGAGCTGGTGTAATTTAGTTCAGTCTCTCCCTGTCATGCTCTCTAAACCCCCATGAATAATGGATGGACCTTTTTACGCCGTCAAACACATCGATACTCAGCCAGCCGGCATTCCTGGGAAAGCGCTGCCCATACAAAGGAGCGTGTGGTGCTCAGAGCTACCCACAGCCCAGCTTCTGCTCCGGCACATAGTCAGCTGACTGAGCTCCTCCAATGGGGAACGAGGGGCGGGGGGCGGGGGACTGAAAAAGCAACACAAGTTAAAAAAAAAAAAAAATGTTGGAAGCGGTCACCCAACCCACCCACTGCGACTTTAAAATTGAGTTTCCATGGTAATGACACTCAACGTTCAATTAAATAAGTGATTTTTCTTCTGTCTGTTCAAAAGCATGTGTTTGTAGAATGGCCTTTGACTTAAGAGCGAGGCAGCTTGTTCATTACAGCAGAATTGGGGGTTTGCGATCGATATCGATAGCACAGATCACTGAGATCAGACATATGAGGTGCTGAGCGTGTTCAAACTGGCGCTGCTGGTTAAGCTGCTCCAAGACCATGGAGGCCGACCTGGGCACTTTCAGAAAGTGAACGGTCCAGTAGCTACCAGTCACAGTCAGTGTTTTCCTAAGGCCTGACCAATCAGATCAGACATTGGTAGGGACAAGTTTTAAGAAATGATTTTAGCAGTTGAGTGTTAGTGTAAACCCTTCTGAATTCTGAATTCTCAATGTGTTTATCCTGACATAAGAAACTGAGCTGACCCGCTGTTCCTCTTCCAGCACCTGCACTTCCTCTCATTTCACCTTTGACCTTTTACCCTTGGGGGGGGGGGTCAAGGCTCTGGTCTTTTCAGTCATAAAGGTTGGCATCTGGAATACAGCTTCAGTGTGACAAAGGGGAAAATGCGTGTATGCACTGTGTCGATTAATGAATGAAACCGAATACAGTGTTGCATCAAGGGAAGTGTATAACTGCGCCACTGCAAACACAGGTAAGATCTTTTCGAATCGCATAAATCATATTCGAATATCTCTGCCTCTTTGCCAGTTTGTAGGGACCTCGGGAGACCTGGCCTAGCGTAGACCTTGCGTCTTCTCGCAGATTCAAACCACACGCTGACTTCTGTTTTACATTATTTTCAGCTTTGATAAGCAACAGAACTGTTTAAAAGGGAATTTTTTTAAAGTTGCAAAAGGAAAAAATGCTCAAATGAGAAAAAGCATGAGAAAGCAGGACGCTGTGCGTTTCATCCTCGGAGTTCAGGAACGCACGTTTCGCTGATTGCCGGTTCCATTTCGCATCCCGTTAAAATTGTTGGGTTCCTCGCAACATGTGGAATTTGGTTGAAGTGTTTGCTGATTATTAAGGCCCCCCGCCCCCCTGTAAACAGACCTGATTGGTAGAGAGATCAAGCTGCAAAAGAGGAGGATCTCTGCCCTGGTGGTCTGATCTAGCCCCACCCGGTGGCACGCTATCAAAACCCCTCCCCCCTTTTTCAATACGCCCTCCACCTCATAGTGATGGGGCTGATTGGGATTGGGTGCATTTTTGCCCATTCTTCTATGCTTAAGAAAACATTCTTTTTATTTTTTGTCAAAATATTCCATATGGCCACACACACATGTCTTGCTCTCTAGGGCAAAAGAAAAAAGACATGCTCTTTATAAAAAGACAATCTTTTTCACGTGGGACTGTGTGGCGCATTCTGGAACCCTTTCGATTGTGACATTATAATGCCGCCGTGGCAACGGCTGTCCAATTCCAGAACGCGCAGCAAGGGACCAATGATGTGACTGGTACAGACTAGAATATCCAAACTAGAATAGCCCTCACCAACTATGGACTACTCAGCTAGACAAACTGACTGAGAGAGACAAACATGCACTGTTTAATGGCTCGCACACCCCTTTCTGGCAGTGGAGGTAATAACAGGCAGTCGCTGCTCAAACCCAGACGGTCCCTGGGGTGTCACTGGACCGCCTGCTACTGAATCCCAGCCTGCAGTTGTGCTTTGGGCCCATAATGGCCGCCCTCTTTATCATAGTAAATCATCAGCGCTTTTAATGTGACGCAGCTGAGAAATGGCAATGCTACAACTGTAATTAGGCTCATATGAAATATTTCCCAGAGTCTTAGCCAATCAGAATCAATTTAATTGGGAGATGTTAGGTCTGTGTGTGTGTGTGTGTGTGTGAGAGAGAGAGAAAAGGTAAGAGAGAATGAGAGTGTTTTGTTGTATGTGAGAGAGAGTGCAAGTGTGTTTGTGCGTGTGTTTGTCAGTGTTTGTTTGTGTGTGTGTGTGTGTGTGTGCATGTGTGTCTGTGTCCATGTGCATATGTGTGTGCGTATGCATGTGCGTGTATGTGAGAGAGAGTGCGTGCATGTGTGCATGTGTTTGTGTGTGTGCGGGTGTGTTTGTGTGCATGTGTTTGTGTGTGTGTGTGTGCGGGTGTGTTTGTGTGCATGTGTTTGTGTGTGTGTGTGTGTGTGCGGGTGTGTTTGTGTGCATGTGTTTGTGTGTGTGTGTGCGGGTGTGTTTGTGTGCATGTGTTTGTGTGTGTGTGTGTGTGTGCGGGTGTGTTTGTGTGCATGTGTGTGTGTGTGTGCGGGTGTGTTTGTGTGTGTGTGCAGGTGTGTTTGTGTGCATGTGTTTGTGTGTGTGTGCGTGTGTGTGCGTGCGGGTGTGTGTGTGTGTTTGTGTGCATGTGTTTGTGTGTGTGCGGGTGTGTTTGTGTGCATGTGTTTGTGTGTGTGTGTGTGTGCGGGTGTGTTTGTGTGCATGTGTTTGTGTGTGTGCGGGTGTGTTTGTGTGCATGTGTTTGTGTGTGTGTGCAGGTGTGTGTGTGCGGGTGTGTGTGTGTGCATGTGTTTGTGTGTGTGTGTGTGTGCGGGTGTGTTTGTGTGCATGTGTTTGTGTGTGTGTGCATGTGTGTGTGTGTGCGTGTGTGTGTGTGCGTGCGGGTGAGCCCTTTAGCTCTTTAGTTTCCACATGCTCGCTCCATTCCCGCAGCGGTCTGCAGAGGAACGATGACGGGCCGCTCAGTCTGCCGCGGCACCGCCGAGGGTCCTGGAACCCCGCCAAACGGAGAGATCGGTGACACCTTTCCGGAAGGCTCTCCGCGAGGACGTCCCACAGGGGGGAGGGGAAGGGCCAGGAGTTCAAGCGCAGTCGTGAAATAATGCGACAGGCGAAACGGTGGAGCGTCCCGCACCGCCACGGACGCCATTGTTCAGGGAGACATACGGCCTGCGCGGACGGCTCTGACGCAGGCCCTCCATCCGCTTATCGGCCGCGTTTCCGCACAAACAGCCGACCCGGCGGCACAAGGCCGAGCGCCGACTCGGAGGAGAAGAACAAAAAAGAGCAGATTCTTTCCACGGCGAAGGCACAGCAGGCAAAACATATAAATCATAAAGCCTCGTTTCTATACGTTGTGAATAGCATTTAACCAATCAGAATGCAGATCAGTTATTACTGCACTTCTGTAGATCTAAGCACGTCTGTTTTGAAAAGTTCAGATTTTAGATAATGGATTTAAATATGAGCACAATCAATTAATAATTTTTTACATTTTTTATTTCGCTTTCGTGTGTTAGGAACATTAAGAATATTTAATAAAAAAGCTCAGATCAGCAATTCCTCCTAAAGACATAAAACAAAGATTTCCTCATATATAAACATTTTTTATAGTTTAGTTGGCCACTGTAAACTTCTTTTACTTGGAAAAAATGTGTGCACCCACACACGCACACACACACAGACACACACACACACACAGACACACACACTCACACAGATACAGACACACACACTCACACAGATTAGATACTGGGTAAATGAATGAGTTTTTACACTGTAAGCTTATCTCTGTGATATTTAACATGAGTTGTGATACATTGCGCTACACTGAATATTTCCTCTTTCTCGGATGGGCTCTGCTGTTTTTAAAAGATAACCCACAGCAGAGATTCATTACCCGTTTCCTCCCCAGCTGTGCTTTTAACTTAACGCTTCATCATAACAGCCACAGACAGAACACTACTAACAGTATCAAGAGTAGTAGAGCAGTAGCACAGTAGTAGTAGTGTAGTGATTCAGTGTAGTCTTAAAATACAGTAACAAAAGTGTGTTGAGTTTAACCACATTTGCAAACTGCTGCAAGCAATCTCCCTGTGTGTGTGTGTGTGTTGGGGGGGGGGGTTGGGGGGTTGATAAATTTTGTGCGGGTTATCAACTTTTCCAGGTCACAGCGCTAATTTTCGTTATCATTATCCTGATTGATAAGATGTATCCTCTGCAATAGAAACAAGGAGAAACAAACTTCACTGTGGGCCAGAGACATAAAACTGATCTGAGGTCAGTGTGTGTGTCGCAGTCATTCAGTAAATGACTCGGGCCAATCATACTCAGGAGAGAGAGGTTTATCGTGCATAAATGATCTGACACACTCACTATGTACCATTGCCCCCAATGACATTCAATGCGCCATACAACATAGCAATGTTATCTGCAAAGACGCTCCACGGGATAAACTAAATACTAAAAAAAAGAAGAAGAAAAGCAGCTATAATGACACAGAGACGACTTGGCGGGCTGCTCTTGGGGGGTTTGATTAGCGCTGAGCTCATCGCAGACTCTCACTGCTTATCAGATAAATTAGGATGGAGTGATCCAAAATATGCAGCCCCTTCTGTGGGCGGACCACAAAATCCCGCCATTCTGACTTCATCCACAAAAAGGATAGCTTTTATTTTCTCTATTTTCTTTTATCTTCAGTTTATGTCTGGTTTGAATTAATCTAAACCTTCAAATCCAGTAAACTGCCTTTATTGTTTAATTTACACAGTTAAAAGTCTTAAAAAGTCTAAAGTCATAAAATACTTAGGAGTCTGGCTCTTAACCTTTTATCCGTTCACTTTATGCGACGCTGTAATTTAAAGTAAAGTTAAAGTAAATGGTTTCTTGGGGAAGTTTTATTGTGTGACACTTTGCTGTTTTATTTTCACTCGGCTTATTTGGGAAAAGTCACGGAGATGAACGGACCGGATGAGCCTTGGCAAACGGGGGAGGGGACGCGCGGTAATTGCCGTAGTTTGGGAGGTAAACAACATCAAGCACGCAAACCGCGGTCCTCCTCCCCCGACAAAAAAAATCGAAAGCACAGCCTTTCTGAGCGGGTATGAAAGTGACCCAATAAATAATTCTGGGAACGCGGTAAGTGGTGTTCTCAAGGCCGTCCCCACATATTTTTATTTATTATGGTGGAGCGAAAACTATGAAAAATTGGGGAGGGGAGTCTGTCCACTGGCACTCATACCAGCTTGTCACTCCTATATTTATTATCATATAGAATTTTTTTTGAAGGTGTGTGTGGGTGAGGAGGTGTTATCAAAAGGCAGAAGTGGAACTCGGTACTGCGACTCACACACATTATTTTTCATTTTTCACCCATATTATTTTTAATATCTTGAAGCCTTTGACTAATTAGTTACTTGCCCTTAAGCTCAGTATCAGGGAATATGTCCAAAAACCACATTCAGCAGTTCCTTTTGCCTTTTAAAAACAAATGAGTGCAATATCTTAATGGCATAATTTATAATTAAAAAAAAACATTAATTACTGCGGGAGGGGAAAATCGTGATCGTCTGCTCATCCCGACATACTGGCACTCATTTAATTATTTTGCCTCCTTTCTTCCCATTTGAGCTTTTGTTCATTTGTTCATCTGGGGTTTGCGCTGTGAACCCTTCTTTCCCCCCCCCATCACTTCTTATTAACTCTGACAATAGCGGTCCGCCGGGGCCTCTTTTAAAGCGGATAGATATACGCATTTGCGGCCGATCCAAGGGAACCTTTTAAACCAAAAAATTGAAATATGCTGTTTCTCTTCCCCGGCTGCCTTTTCAAATACCGGATCAGGTATCCAAGAGGGGCTTAAACTTTTGTTTTCACAGCAATCTGCAAGGAAACGTGGAGAAGCGGAAGAGTGGAAGTGGGACTTGGTGGGGGGGGGGGTCATTGGAAGACCAGACTGTACAGTACACCTAATCTGCGGTTTTGTTTGGCATGAGCAAGGTACTGTAGTGGGATTAAACATGGTGCATTAACGATGCTTAACTTAACTTAAGGCGTTAAAACAGTACAAGCCGGCGCCTCTGAAGCAAATTACACAGTCTATGTCCAGCTGTGGGATTACTTGCACAGCTGGGGATTAGAAGCCCACACGTCCCCACGCACACATGGGATTCAAACACAGACGACCACCCCTGCCCCGCGCCCGGCGAGCCAGATCACCCGATGTTGGCTTACATGTGTACCACGTGTCCGTATGAACACGGGTCACTGTATCCCATGTTCTGCCTGTGTGAATGTGAGACGGAAGAACCTGCCGTCTGGAGTGGGGTGGATGTATCAGGTCTTCTGACCCTACACTGAAAATACTTGTAAAATCTTACCAGTCAAAAAAGGGGAAATGTCTGTACTTCATTAAAAAGCAGCCAAAGGACTCTCTCTCTCTATTTCTCTCTCTCTCTCTCTCTCTCTCTTTCTTTCTCTCACTCTCTCTCTCTCTCACACACACACACACACACACAAACAAGTGTACACACACAAACACACACCATGCACGCAGGACGCAGCCACGTATGTTCTCCACACGTCGTCTTCATCATGTGCAGCGGAAATTTAAGATTTGCCTTAAGTTTGCTAACTTGTGTGGGGGGTGGGATTATCAAGACAAGAACCTTTCGGGGCTTTTAATGTATTTCTTTTAAAAAAAACTAAAAAGAAAGAAAAATGAAAGACAGAACCTAAGGAATGTGATTCCTGACTAGCCTGTCCAGATAAGAAACACCAATAAGTCTCCCTAAAATAGATTACATGTGCAATATAGGGGGGGAGTTTTTCGGTTGGTGGGGTGTGTGAGTGGCACTTTGGTACCTTGCCCATGCTGGTGACCAGCGGATAAACTCCAGGATTATAAAGATTCAGCTGTTTGTGCCCGGGCAAGCGTTTCAGTCACCCTCAGTGGAATACACCCTTTCTTATTTCATATTTTCTTTTTTTTTTATCTTGTCAAATATCATTATTTGTGAGGGAGTGGGTAGGTGGATATGTCCTGTTAAAAGGTCTAAGGTATAAAAAAAAAACGAGAAAACAGGAGGCCGTTGTAACTTACTAGCAGAACGTTATCTGCGATCGGGGAATCTGTCTGCTCTTTGGACGTTTTGGTCTGACCCACTCACGCCCCCACCCCCCGGCCTCTCGAACCATGGATCGACTTCAGATCTTTAGAAAAATCTCCGCTTCATGGAACGAAGGCCGGGGAAGATCCCCTGGCCTGATAGCGGTGGCTACAGAAGCCTGGGACGGAGTTTCTCTTTGCACGCTGGAATTTCAGGTTCGGGGAGGGGGGGGGGGGGGGTTGGGGATTTGGGGGGGTTGAGGGTCGGTAGGTAATGGCCTAGCTCATGTGTGCTGGTGCTCCGGTTGGCAGCACCATGGATTAATGACTGAGGGGCTGAGGATTAGGATCTTGGGACGGGATGCACCTGGTCTGCCCGCAAGAGAGATCCTTTATCACCCAAAACCCAGCTGCAGTGGAAGGTCACAGAATGAAGCCACAGTGTAAGGTCACAGAGTGTATGTAGCTGCAGTAGAAGGTAATGGAATGGAGCTGCAGTGGAAGGTTACGGAATGGAGCTGCAGTGGAAGGTTACGGAATGGAGCTGCAGTGGAAGGACATAAAATGGATTGGCAGTGGAAAGCCACGGAATGTAGCTGCAGTGGATGGGTCACAAAATGTAGCTGCAGTGGAAAGCCACTGAATGTAGCTGCAGTGGCAGGTCACGGAATGAAGCTGCAGTGGAAAGCCACGGAATGTAGCTGCAGTGGAAGGTTACAGAATGTAGCTGCAGTGGAAGGTCACGGAATGAAGCTGCAGTGGAAGGTCACAAAATGGATTGGCAGTGGAAGGTTACAGGATGTAGCTGCAGTGGAAGGTCATGAAATGAAGCTGCAGTGGGAGGTCACGGGATAGAGTTGCAGTGACAGGTCAAAATCATGCTCATGCAGCACTTAGGGAAAATGAGTTATGTGCTGCACAATAGAGACAACAGCAAAGGACAGCAACAGGCAAGGTGGCAGATGTACTGAGAAAGAACATTGAACCTGTGTGTGTGTAAATTTAACACTGTTACCATGACATTGATGCGGCAACAATGATACGCTGCAGTTACAATTCAGCTCAGTTTGGCTCTCGGGAAGGGAAAATAGTCAATAAATCAATCAATCAATCAAGCAATCAATCAATTAAACAGTCAGTCAATCAGTCAAATCAATCTTCACAGTTTTTAATGTTCATTTTTCATAGCTGTAATTCCTACAAAGATTACAATAAAGAATAAATCACTTTAAAGCAGTTTTAAAATGAATCATAAGTTTACTTTTAATCTGGTATCACATGTACCAGTGAACTATTGAACACATTCACAGAATTGTGTGCGTGCTTGTGTGTGTGTATATGTTTCACGCATTTGGATGCACCGACTCATGTCTTGTTTAAAAGATGTTCTAGCAGATCAGGTTTCAACACTCCTCACACAGTCATAGGTGTATTCATTTTACACAAAACAGATGCCTGAGGATTTCTACAGTCAAATAGATTATTAAAGTACTAAATAGTAAATGTCCAGGGCACATTTTTACATAGTTACTGCAGAGTCATAGCATGGATACATTTCTATAACTATATCTGTTACTACTTTACAGCTGTGGGTTCATGTTTTGTAATGATTTAATCAGATCTGCATTTATGTTGATAAATGTGTTCAGGTGAACCCCAGGTAAAGTTATTAGTTGGCCAACCCACAGCCCCACTGAAGCATTTGTTCTTTAGAGGTCTGATATAAAATAATGGTTCTGTGGTTTGTCCAGCCAGATTCTATCACTGGGTTTTCTCCTGCTTACAGTTTATTTACCCCCACACCTCAACCTCCCATGTGCTGTTTTATAAGGTGTTATTACATTGATTTATTTTGGATATATTTCACTTTTAAAAATAATTTGTAATAATTTGACTATTTTTTTATGGTACTTTACTGTGGTATGTTCGTTATTTTTTGTTTTATACAATTTCGGTCTATTTAATCCTTAATCTTGGTTTCTGTATTGTCTGTACACCGTGTTTTCATTGACAAAATCTCTCAACTGGTTTCTACAATTATCATGAATTTCCTGCTCCATTCTTGCAAAAGAAATGAAAACGAATGAACTACAGTGATTGAGAGAGAAAGAAAGAAAAAAAACCAGGTGATTAAGACAGATAGTTTACCCATAATCCTCTGCACTGTACTCTGGACTGTGGGAACATGATTTGACCATATTGTTTTGGGGTTTTTTCTGTGCATGTATTTCAAGACTTTTTTTTCACCATGAGAAAGATTAGTGTACGGAGGGATTAAGTCTGTAGGGGAAAAAAGGCCATTTTTCTTCAATGTTTAGCAAAAAGGATTTGCAGCTTTCACAGGGGGCCAGACACAAAGGGCCCGTCGTTCTGGGGGGGTTCAGTGGCGGCGGCGGCGGACCGATGCTGAACAGAAATGCCACACGGACCAAGTCAACATTCTGCACAAAGACCCCAGGGTCACGCTTCATATTAATCTGACATTTACCTATGTTATTGCACTGTGGTCACATGTGTACACCCTGAGAACAGGCATGACGGTGACTGTGCACATGCACATATACAAAGGACCCTTGTTACACAAGTTGTGCGATTACATAAAAGGTTTACGGTTGACCTGTGGTTAGATTAAAGGTAAGAGTGAGTGGTTAGGAGTTGATGGTGGAGAACGAGATGGGGCCAAGAATGGGGGGGGTATTTAACATTTATTTAACATATTCAAACTTTTGTAGTTTTCAGGGAGCTTGTAATCACAATTATTTTCTTATTAAATAAGAATCCACATTGTATATGAAAACTGACATGTCTTGCATGCATATGTATTCACACCCTTTGCTTGGCAAGCCTAAATTAGTTCCAGTGTGGCAAGGGGAGGGGGGGGGGCGGGCACACACTGTGTGAGATCATCGTAGTTCACAATTTCAGAAAAAGTCACAGAATGAAACGCATGACTTTGCAAGGACTCTGAGTCAAGCAGTGGATTTTCTAGCAGAGATTCAACCAGTTTGACTAAAAAAAGCTCTATAAAACCTCATTAAAAGCCTTTTTTTACACTCCATTTGGGATTTGAAACATTTTCCCTGGAAACAGCTCACTTCTTGCTGTCAGTACCATACAGGGCAGGTTTTTTTTTGTATAGAGTGAATAGTTTAACAAAGCACTGCGTGAGATGCACTTAACATGAGTATCTTTAGTTTCCCCAGGGGGTGATCTTTACAATGAAGTGCCACCATTTCGATAACACCCCTCTAACCTGGCCCCTCTTGGCGTTTTGTCTGTCTGTCTGTCTGTCTGTGCCATGAGTGTGTGGAACAGAGGGCTCACCTGTCTGCCAGACCGCAGCAGGACCCATCTATTACCCAGAGTCCTTCAGGACCTCAGGCACGATTCCGCAGTTTGGCTCTCTCATTACCGGAAAGGGTAGAGAGGGTTACGAGCTGCGGCAAGTAAGTGATTCGATTTGAGCTGGCCCAAAAACCTGAGAACTAAAACCCCAGGTCACCCTCCCCCCCCCCACACCGTTAAGACATGGTCAGAATAGCGACGTGCTCATTTCTTCATGAGAGCTGGGTGGGGCCTCATTTTATAGCAGATTCAACACCCTCCTGCTGTCCCCCCCCCCCCCCCCCCCCCCCAGACAAAACATTACCTGCACACGTCTCTCGTGTTCGTGTTTGTTAATTTGAATGTATTTTGTTATGTCGGGCTTTTGTTTTTTGTTTTTTGTTTTTTTCATGCGCTGTGTGTCTGTAGTGAGACGGGAAAGCAGGCTGGAGATTTGTCGGGGCACTCCTGCTGCTCGTTTTGATAATGTTCACAAATTTTCTAGTCTGGATAATTTTGTTTGTGGTCGTCACCATGGAGACGCATTCACAACATATGCTCGGGAATGACCGTTGGATCTGCAGCTACAAAGTTTACCATCGCTCTTCACCGGAGTTGAGGATGTCGGGACTGATCCGGGAGAGGCAATCTTCAAAAGGCAACCAGGGAAGGGAAGGAGAAGATAATGCGGCTGCATCATGGCTGTATTTCACTTTAATTCACTAAATTAGTTTGATTAATGCAATGATTCTATTGAATGTCTTTAATTGATATGTTTGTTTGTGTGTTGTGGGTCTGCCCCACTGTCTATGTCTTTTTTGTTGTTGCTGGTGGCATTCTATTCTATACATGTGTTTTATTGGTCTTACCCCAGCCCACCCCCACCTCCAGCCCCCCACCAGCTCAGGCAGGTCACGACCTGTGTGCGGATATTATTTTAGGCCTGCCGAGGGCTCTGTCATAAAGAAAGACCATTTCTCACCCCCCCCGCCCCCCCGCCCTTCTCCCTCCACTGCGCCCCTTTATGCTTCTAGAGATGGATGAGTTAATAAACAGACGAATCCTCCCATAAGTGATTTGGTTCAGATGTGGGGGGGGGGGGGGTTGCATGGATTTAGCGTGTGTAATTTTTCTCAGCCCGTTTAACAGCCTAGAGAACGTCATCTGTGTTTCAGAGAGGAGCTTCAAAACACAGAAGGTGGGGGGATGGAACCATTTCAGGAGCGCTGGGTCGACACCCTGTCTCCCTTCCCAGAATGCAATGCAGCCAGAAGAGAACATTAGTGGCAAAACGGGGCGGTGTGAAACTGTTCATATAAGGTATTAACTTCTTATGAAGTACCTTCCAATGGGGAATGTGTGAAATTATGCAGCATGTTCACTTCTTTGTGAATAATGATTTATGTGTGGATAATAACTTCTGGGAAGTAGGGATCAATGCATACATGGCTGACTACATATCGCCAACATTTATATATATTTTTTTAAACCGTGGAGTCAGTTTTTTCTGTATACTATACGAGCATGATGAACAAATCTCATGTTTATATTTACATGCCAAATAATTTTAAAACAAATAAATTATCTGCAACTGCCTGGTACGCCATTGGCCTTCTGCCTGCCTGCATTTGTCAAAATTGACAGCTACATATTAGTTTATTGTCTCCATCTCATTGCCGATACCATACGCCGTTTGTCATTTCCCAATATCATTAATGAATATCCAGAGTTGAAGCGGAGTGCTCGAGAACCAGTTTGGTCCGGAATGATCCTTTCCCATTTGCAGGAGATTTATATTTATATTTATATTTATGGAAAGCAAATAAACCCACTGTATTGCGATTACGCCAGGGCCTCATTAGAGCCCGCTGTCATTAAGCGGGTAATTGCGAGAACGTGGACTCTAACGTGGGCGTGTTACTGTCCTCTCAAGGCCTACAAAAATGGATTTGCACAGCCACTCAAATCCAATCCACTCTGTCCACAGCAGCAGAGAAACAACAATTGCTGACAAACAGCGAAAGCTTTTTCTGTTGTTTTTTTTCTGTTTCGTCATTGAAACAGAAAAAAAAAAAAACAGAAAAAGCTTTCGCTGTTTGTCAGCAATTGCAGAACTTCCCTTGAAATAGATTAACGTCCATTGTTTCAATCGCTGTTTATAATTAATCGTAAAAAAAAAGCATCTTTATCTTCTTTGACTAATAGGGAAAACCAAACGGAACAAATTTGGAACTAATGTGTGTTATTAAAATTGCAGGCGCTACTGTAAAAATCTAAGCAGTAAAACTTCCATGAAGTACCTGCGTATAATGTTTTGTGAGTGCATCCACAGCGCGTGATCCATCAATAATGCAAAGCAAGTGTTGCACAATGTAGATTATTATGGCTTGTTTTTTGTAGGCCGGCCCCTCTAGCTGTCTGGAAATCTGAAAATGAACATACAAAAATATAATAACGGTAACCTGAAAGAACAGTGCCACGTTCCGGTCCTGGGTTTTGCTTTCTTGTGCTCGTTATTCGTTTCACCTGTGCTTCTACCAGCGGGGTATTTAAGTTCCTTACTTCTGCTTCCCCGGTGCTTCTTTATTATTCACTTGCACATTGAGCCAGGTATAGCCAGGTTTAAGCGACCTCGTGATATTAACATGTTTATGTTCATGAGGCACTTGCTTAGCTTTATACAGGTATAGGATTGTGTTTCCCCTGTTAGCGTTCCCACGGCCTCTTCCCACAGGACTTCTAACTCCCTGCTCTGCAACTTTGAGTAATAAAAAGCACGAGGTCGTAAACCGTACGGAATCATTTTGTTATATACTTTGTAGGTGAACCTGTTCATGTTTCTTTGTCTTAGCAGCATGTTATTCTGTGTTTAGCTATAGGTATTGAATGTGTTCATATTTGCTCTCACAGTCGTAACCAGTGATTATTGTCATTAATAAATGATCATGTTCTCACATCATCTGCATCCTTCTTTTCAACCCTTTTCCAGCTCCAATTGCTTAACCAGAGTAGATGATCTGAGCTACAGTGTTCTGAGCACTGTGGTATGTATGCTTGAGTCTCGGAGTCAGAACCCCTGCGTCTCGCTCAGGGCTGAGTGCAAGTTCTCAGTATGGGAGAATCTGCTTAGCAGGTCTCTTGGTGCTGTAAGTGGTACCATAGTCATTCCAGTATGGGGAAGATTGTAACCGACTTCCCACACCGTGCATATTCTGTTTCTGCGTGTAGCTGAACAGGCTGGGTAAGATATTTACTCTGTATTTCTTTTTGTAAATCTATATATTCTGTAATTGACTGTTAATGCTAAGCTAATGACCTACCTGCCTGTTATTAAATGTTTTCTATTTTTAACTTATGTGGTCTCCATGACTCTAATCTATTTTATACCCTTTTCAGCCTAAATTACGACTGAATACTCAAGGGGACAATTCTGACCAAGGACCAACTGATCAGTGGCCTGGTACAGCAAAAGTTTTTAGTGGCGTCCCCAAGTTGGGAAAGGCAGCCAAGTTCTGCCAGCAAAACAGGATTGGTGGTGCATGGTTCTGGTGATTTGATGTGAAGAGAACCCCTGGACGTTCTACGTCGGTCCATGTCAAATTCGCCTTAAGGAGCCCTCTGAATGCACGCTGACCTGGGCTCACAACTATCTATGTAAAAAATAATGCATGTATTGTGTTGGCTAGACCCCCAACCTCTGTGTTCTCCAACGAACTGAGATTCAGCAATAGTGCTAATCCCGGGAGCATATATTGAGTAATGGTGGTACCTAAGGACGAGTCGAGTGTAACCACTCTGAGCTCCATGCATGATTAAAACCAAATTCTAAATTCTAGTTTTAAATGAAGTCAGATAAATGATTAAATAAATTAGTGATATTTCACAATAACTTTGACCTTTTCCCTCAGCAATAGCGGAATACATCACGCTTAAACCGTCGCTCCGAGCTATTCCCTCATTGGTCTAGCTGCGCGGAAGATAAAATGATTTTTTTTACGTTACTTTATTTCTCATTCAGATTCACACAATCTTTTGTTTCTACTCTGGAAAAGTGTATTTATTTGCTGTGCAGTTAACAGAACAAGCTAATGCCAACCCCAGCACATGTCCCTTTGAGATTTGCATTGCATTGACATTTAAACAAAAGCTTGGACATGCTGAATCAGTAACTTCACTTGTGGATAGGTGCTCCGTGTCCCGTGGTCTAGAATTTGGATCGCTGTTTCGTGACAGGAAGTAGCTTTAATGGCATATTTCTGTCATGGATCATGCCTTCCTTTCTTTATCTCCGTGTTTTTTATTCTTTTTGTCTTTTACCGGTAATCTATCGGATTTTTCTGTGTTCTGCTACGGGTTGTGCTTTTGCCTCGGTGATTAGTGAGTTCACCTGTCATGCATTTCCGCTCACTACTTATACCCCGCTTCCTCCTTTTCTCATCGCTTCCATGTTATTTCACGTAACATTCAAGCCGGTAAAAAGGTATAGGAAGTTGTCCTGCTATCGACCGCTTTGCTTCTCAACGCGGGACTTGTTAGCAGTACAATTTAGCAAAAGCAAAGTGAGCTTTTTCGCTCTTATTTCAGAGCAGAGGTTTTCGTTTCTTTGTTTTCCACTCATACCTACGAGTGCTCTCACCCTAAGTTTTAGCCGTCTTTTGAGTTTTCTTCCTTTCTTTTTGTTCGCTCCACAAACGGGAGTTAGATAAGCGTGACTGCTTATTTTTTTTGTTTTGCTTGGATATCGAGTTTCTCGTTTTTATCGCAAGGTTATTTGTGTTCTCCTTATTTCCCCCGTCCACTACGGATTATTGTCCATTTCAGTGGTGTTCATTTGAACACTTTAAGATTCCGCATCTATCGCTTCTGGACCTCCAATATTTTCTCTGTGTCTCTGGCATAGAGATCCCCAACAATTTCTGCTGTCTTTCTTCCTCTGAGCGGCGTGAGGGTGCTCTTGCCTTGTTTTTCCATCTTCCGTTCCATGTTTTCATTCTTTCTTTCCTAATTTCCCGCACTTGTCCTAGTTTACCTGCCGGTTATATAAGCTCTGTGTTTCCATTTCCAGGTGCTTGGTTGTTGCATTGCTTTGCTACACAGAGCTGGTATGGTATAGTGCTTTTAGAGTTTTTTTTTTTTGTTTTTTTTTTTTTTTTTTTTTTTTTAGTTCTTTTTTTTTTTGTTTTCTCGTTTGCGCTGCGCTTTTAGTTCTTCTTGGTTGTTGCATTGCTTTGCTACACAGAGCTGGTATGGTATAGTGCTTTAGAGTTCCTTTTTGGATTTGTTTTCTCGTTTGCGCTTTTAGTTCCTTGTTTCGGTCTTACTGCTCTTGCTGAGACAGTTGCTTTATTTACCTCTTTTCATTATTTTTATTTTAGTGTTTTCTCGTATTGAGAACGATAAGTAATTCTCTTTTTTTCTTTCTACCACTCAAGTTTTTTCACCCATTTCGTCTGGGTCGCTATTATTTATTTGTTTGTTTGTTTTACCTCCATTTAGTGCTCTCTCATATTGAGAGAAGGAGGCATTCTCTCCCTGTCCTTTTCGCGAATAACTTCCGCTCTTTTGGTTATTTTCTCTTCGGGAATAACTTTTAGATTCCCTATTGTCGCACCTGGTTCTCCGAACCACCCACTCCCCTTACACTTTCTTAAAAGAACATCTTGTTTAATGAAATATTGTACCTCTGATGAAATTACTGTTGAGACAGAAAACTTGAGTGGCAACTTTAAACAAGCGTGAACTTGTCTCAGCGATTTAAATGAGTTCTGATCTGACCCGTTGAGTTGAAATTGGAGTTATTAAAATTTAATACATTCCTCTTTTTTTCACATTAAAGACAGAGTGCACTGTTCTTAATATGAATATGAATACGGGACATAACTTCCACATCCGGCACAAAATCACAGCGAAAACACTGAGATTCGAGAATAAAAGCGTCGGCTGCGGTGACGCGTGATGTCACCCCAGAGATACGAGCGTGTTGATGAATCTGAATCTATTAATCATCCCGGTTATGAATGACATGCGAGAAGGCGGTCTTTTTCTATGCATACGTTATATCAAATGAACACAATATCAGCCTAAGGGAGAGAGGAGTTGGGTCACCATGCTGGAGCTGCAACAGGATGAGGAATTATAATTTCTTGTCATGCATCACTATTTTTAATAAGACACATTACCTTATGAAATAGAATAATCAAATAAATTCGTAAACAAGCTCTGGCATATGGGACGTGTGTGTGTGTGTGTGTGTGTGTGTGTGTGTGTGTGTGTGTGTGTGTGTGTGTGTGTGTGTGTGTTCTAGGTTAGCGCAAGTTGCATTTATTGCAGTAATGACATTGCACTTACATATACTGCTCTGGGAATGTTCTTTCGCCCACCTGTAAAATAAATCGAATGTCTGCGTGCGCATATATTTATGTCAGAGCATATGAGCACGGGTGTGTGTATATATGTGTGTGTGTGCTGGTGTTTGAGATAGAACCTGTATGTGTTTAGTGTGTTTGGTGTGCGTGTATGGGTATGTTTATATGTGCACATATGTTGCTTTGTGTACACGTATGTATGTATGCGTGCGTGCGAGCACAGTTTTACACGTCTGTGTTGTGTGTCGGTATATATGTATGTGGGTTCGTGTGCGTGCTTGTACATGCCTGTGTACAGACATGTATGCATGCACATGTGCACCTTCCTGAGTGTGCATGTAAAAGTAGTGCCTTTCCAGAGTAGGACTCTGGCTCTGGAATGATTTTTGAGCTTCTTTGAGAAATTGCCTCCCAACAGAGGGGTCAGGCAGAGATTGACAGCCCTCACCACCCATCCATCCCCCCACCCTCAACATGTCCTCTGTGGAGCAACCCAATCGATCCCACTTTCACCCCCCTCCCATAACCAAAGGTCTGAACCAAGGCCCCTGTCACTCACAGCACAGCCAACGCCCCTCTTCTGTTTTTCTATCACCTTCTCTCTCTCTTTCCCTCTCTCTCTTTCCCTCACTCACTTTCTACCCCCCTCTCTCCTTCATCTCTCCCAGTCTCTCTCCCTCACTCCCCATCTCTCTCACTCTCTTTCTCTCTCCCCTCTTTCTCTCTCCCTGTCTCACTCCCTCTCTCCCTCCCTCTCTTTCCCCCTCCCTCTATTTATCGCCCCCCCTCTCTATTCTCTCTCTTTCTCTTCCCCCATCTTTTTGTCTCTACCTCCCCTTTCTCCTCCTGTGTCACTCTCACAGTCAAGCCAATATACAGCGCTGTGAGCCAAAACAGAGACCAGCACGTTATTATTTCTTATAATGGCACGCTGTCCGGTCATTACTGTCAGACATGGATCCACGCAGCCCGCGTAATGACATCTGAGGGGAAAAACCCCCGAACCACAGTGACACGCACGGCTGCATCGCGTGATCGAAATAATCAAACATTTGTCCCGCTTTTTCAGGTCAACAAATAGAATTATGCCTGATTTCCAAATCAATCCGTGTGACACACAACATACTTATTCTGTCGTGTATTAATGGTACTTTATTATAGCTTATCTCAGTAAACCTTTTGGGTTGATGATTGAATTTATATATATATATATATATTGGATCTGAGTTTGTAACATATAAAGAAAGGTTAGAAAACTGCCCTGGCGCCAAACCTTGGACCACCTTCAGTCAGACTGCGACTGCAACAAAGAACTCTGTAGACAGTGATTTATTGGCGTGTGAGACGTGATTTATCAGTGTGTGTGACAACGTGATTTATCGGTGTGTGTGATGTCACGGCTGTGGACTGCGGCAGGGGCGACGGGATGTCCGTTCCGGGGTTAAGGCCAACCGCATGTAACAGATCAAGGAATACCTGCAACTTCTAGAGCCAACCTCTTAGCCTTAACCAAAAAAGCAGACGCGCACAACCAATCGAGCAGAACAAAACCTTCGACAGATAATGGCCAATTTTTAAAAGAAATGTTTCGCCAACATTCAGAACCAATCCGTTCAAAATGTATTGTTGGCTTTGACTTACAAAATTGAAAACGAGTGTCAGGTTTTTTCCTCCTCAAATACAGTTTGGCAAGTCTGTTTTAGTGATCGCCGTGTTCGCCAAACTGTGGTTGTAACAAAATAAAGTTTGCATTTATGAAAGTTAGGGACAAATGTAGAATTGAATCCCAGCCGGCCCACACTGTACATCATTTGCATGTGAACATGCATGCTCTCAATACGTACAAACGCACAAAACACATACAATATCTGAGGAATAATCAGGAAGTGACACTCACTCTTTTCACGGCACACGGTTACGCAGGCGCTCTGTAGAAGACAAGCGTGCGTGTTCAGAGCACGGCACGCGCGCACTGGAACACGAAGCTCCGTGTGGTTTCAAACACATAGATTAATGGCGAAATGATCAGGTCTCCCCTCCCGGCACACGGCTCGTGCGCCTGCACATCATTAACCGCACATCCGTCAACCCCGCATAACGGCAGGGTGAGCGCCGGTCAGGGGGCAAGCCGACCTCACAGCGGGACCAGCGGGAGGTCGTTTGAACCTCCGCAACTGTGTCATCTTCTACCTTCTCAAATTCAAATTCAAAAATGCTTTATTTGAATGACACATTTGGGTGTGCTGCTAAAGTGATGAATACACCGATGACATGTGACATAAAACATTTGAGTTCCTGCCATCTCCCTCCCTCTCTCTCACCACCTTTTCTATCTCCATTCTTCTCTCTCCCTCTCTCCGGTATTCCTTCTCTCCCGCTTCCCTCCTTTCTCTCCCTCCTTCCCTCTCTCTCTCTCTTCATTCCTCCCTTTCTCCCCCCTTCCCTTTCATCTCTCTCTTCTCTTTCTCTCTCTTATTTCCTTCCCCCCTCACTCTCCCTCATGCCCCCTCTCCCGCTTTCTCGTTCGCTTTTTCTCTCTCGCCCATGTCACCGTTTTAACAGTGTGATCCTCGACGGGCGACTGTTGCACACAGACCTCAGCTCCACAGTGGCGTTTCTCCCCTGTCATTAATTACAGAGGGAGCTCTGTGATTCTCTCCGACTCCCCGCCACCCTCCGTAGGGGGACACAAAACCAGGTCCCGCCGTTTGATAGCTTGATGAAAGAATAAAATGAATGCTTGTGTATGGGAGAGGTAATTTATGGCTCCCTGCAGCTGTGTACACAGGATAATGGCGAATATTTTTTTTTATTCTTCTTTCTTTGCTTTTATAAACTTCGAGGTAAGATTTGTTACTGCGGGAATACGTAGGGGACACATTTGAACGCCGTTATAATAAGCAGGCATCTGTAAATAATGTGACGTGTAGCAGGGAGGCTTTTCTGTGGGCGTGTGGTGTCAGCGCTTCGAAGGTCGAAGCTGCCACGTGCCCTGGAACAAGTCCATTGGATTCTCAGCAAAACCCCACTGAATCAAACCCCTCAGTGAGCCAGTCCATGCGATTTGTTTTGTGGTTAAATGATGAGCCATCCGCTAGCTTCATCAGATCAGAAACAAGTGAAGATTATAACCAACTAGCTAGCGTTAGCTTGACATGCAAAACATAACCGATTAGCCGTAGCGGTTGCTTGGAACTAAAGCACGGTTACATTAGCCTGATTGGACGCAGAATACTGGCTGCATTGACAGAATTTGTGGCTGATTTACCTTTCCCTGAATGCCCTCTGCTCAGAGAGTTTTTCTTACAGATTCATCCCAAATTCATCTTTTCTGTTTGTTATGCTTATTTTTTAAGTTGAGAAGACAAAGAAGGGGCCCTGAAGTGTCTCAGTCAGTGAAGGCTTTAAAGTTGAGCCCTATAGAGTGGCTCAGTCAGTAAAGGCTCTCAACCCACGTGCAGACTGGGCCCTATAGAGTGACTCAGTCAGTAAAGGCTCTCACCACAAGTGCAGGCTGGGTCCTATAGAGTGACTCAGTCAGTAAAGGCTCTCAACCGAAGTGCAGGCTGGGTCCTATAGAGTGGCTCAGTCAGTAAAGGCTCTCAACCGAAGTGCAGGCTGGGTCCTATAGAGTGGCTCAGTCAGTAAAGGCTCTCAACCCAAGTGCAGGCTGGGCCCTATAGAGGGGCTCAGTCAGTAAATGCTCTCAACCCAAGTGCAGGCTGGGTCCTATAGAGTGGCTCAGTCAGTAAATGCTCTCAACCCAAGTGCAGGCTCGGCATATAGAGTGGCTCAGTCAGTAAAGGCTCTCATCACAAGTGCAGGCTGGGTCCTATAGAGTGGCTCAGTCAGTAAATGCTCTCAACCCAAGTGCAGGCTCGGCATATAGAGTGGCTCAGTCAGTAAAGGCTCTCATCACAAGTGCAGGCTGGGTTTATAGAGTAGCTCAGTCAGTAAAGGCTCTCAACCCAAGTGCAGGCTGGGTCCTATAGATTGACTCAGTCTGTAAAGCTTCTCATCATGATCGCTGGCTGGGCCCTACAGTCACGGGTTCGAGCCTCAGCTAAGTCATTACTGTGAGGGAGACAGACTGTGACCGGAGGTGCACAGCCCAACACCTCCACACTGTTTAAATCTATGAGCGTATGGCAGCTCTAGCAAATGGCACAGCTCCTGCCCGACTGACACTTCAATAGTCGGCCACGCTCGGTCGATCAAACCAGTCCCCCAACTGATCAAGAGGCCCACGTCTCTCAAGTAAAACCGCCTCATTTCAATCTCGCCATCTCTCCACTTTTTCTGCCCCTTCCTTCTAATTTGTGTTTATATATTTATTTATTTCTGCTTGCTGCAGCCAAAGATCAGAGAGTAAATGAAAGGCTTTCTGTGTTTGGCTAAATCAGCCATAGCTAAGGAGCCTAATTGCTTGGGTTGGGGGGGGGGGGGTTATGGATTCTGGAACCCGACAGGCTCTTTATCATCAGTGTCCTCCTGACTGCGATGGATTAAACGAGTCACACTTTCCCCTTGAAGATCCTCCCAGCACTGCAGCTGTCACCCGCAGTTTACTTCCTGAGTCACCGGCCCTGATTTATAAATAACACATTTATAAAGCAGCCAGGGAGCAGCCCCTTCCCGGGAAAAATAAAATAAAATATATAATCCGCTTTAAAAAAAAAATCAGGCTGGGAGTCTGGTCATTTGATCCATGGCCTTAAAGAGTCAACGTGACAATGTGTCTGTGTGCGTGTGTGTGTGTATTTATGTATGACTACTTGTGGGTTTCTGTGAGTCAGTGTGTGTGTGTGTGTGTGTGTGTGTATGTGCGTGTGTGTGTGTGTGCGTGCATGTGTGCGTGCGTGCATGTGCATGTATGTGTGTGTTGTTTAGTATGGGTCCTGTGAGAGGTAGACAGGGCAGACTAACAGAGGGTTATAAAGTGTGTGTGTGTGTGTGTGTGTGTGTGCGCGTGTATGTGTGTGTGTGCATGTGTGTGTGTGTTGTTTAGTATGGGTCCTGTGAGAGGTAGACAGTGTGTGTGTGTGTGTGTGCGCGTGCATGCGTGTGCGTGTGTGTGTGTGTGCATGTGTGTGTGTGTTGTTTAGTATGGGTCCTGTGAGAGGTAGACAGGGTGATGGGCAGACTAACAGAGGGTTATAAAGTGTGTGTGTGTGTGTGTGTGTGTGTGTGCGCGTGCATGCGTGTGCATGTGTGTGTGTGTGTGTGCGTGCGTGCGCATGTGTGTGTGTGTTGTTTAGTATGGGTCCTGTGAGAGGTAGACAGGGTGATAGGCAGACTAACAGACTAACAGGGTTATGAAGTGGGAGGGGGCTGAAACCCTGAGGGTACGGGAACATCTGTTAAACTCATCAAACCCGGCTGCTCTGTCAGCACAGATGGTCATCTGTCTATGGGCTGCAGGTTACCGCGGATACCAGAGGTTACCAGAGTGGAGAGGGGGTCAGAGCCCCCCAGGTGACCAATCCCATTTCCCCTAGACTGGTGACTGAGATCACATGACCCTGTGCATGGAGCGGGACACCTATATCGGACACGTGTGTGTGTGTGTGTGTGTGTGTGTGGCTTCAGACGTGCTCAATCACACAAACACACACACACACACACACACAAACTATTTTTCTATCTGTCTCTCTCTCTCTTGCACAGTCATCCACATACACTCACTAACCCACTCACTGAAAAGACACATATACACACTATGGTGATAACCTATAATGTTTTTTATCAGAAAAGCTTCTATTTATCATGATATTATATTAGAAAGGGAGCAAAGGATGTCACCAACCTTTTCATCTGTGGTGTCACATGACGACAGTGGCAGTGTGACCTCACAGCACTCTCAGTTTCACCAACGGTCAATTTGATTGACACAACAGTCAAACATTCTACGAACGCGGCAGTCACTTGGGAACGCAGGAAGACTCGCGGGGATGCTGGATTTTTTGGAGAGCTGAGGTTTGAAAACCCTGTGAGACTGCATGGTTGTACCTGAGGGAAAACCCTTCACCTCAGTTTCACCTGTACACAGCCAGCTGAAAACATGGGATTTATAAGGATCAATAGAAGGATGTCTACTGAGAGTTTTTAATCAAATGTATTTAAATAAAGAAATCATGACATTTAATAATCAGTAGAATAATTGCTGTTTTATTTCAGTAGTTGTTATTTCTACTACCACTACCGTCCCTACATCTACCACATCTAATAATAACCGTAACACTAATACTTTCGCACCCTGAAGCTGCAGAGGGTACTATGGATAACAATTATCCTTGGAAAGCGAAGGAGGCCCACAGGATTTTATATATTCAAACGCTGACCTTTCGCAGCGCCACGCCTTCAAGTCATTTTACGGCAGATTAGTCATTAGAAGAATATAAAAACCGGGGCGAGGTAGCACCCCCGTGAGTGATGAATCAACTTTTGTTTACTAGCATGTTTGACGGAGACCATAGTCATCAATTCGAAAAAATCGGCTTTAATGTCCCTTTGTGACTAATTAGGCAGTGACATTTTAGCACTCATTATGCATATAATTACAAATGTCAATCAGCCTGAACATTTGATGAAATGGGTTCATCCTGAATTGAAAATGAATGCTGGCAAGGAGCTTTATTCAACTATATTAAGATTACTTGTGTGAAAAGTTGCAAAACTAACAAGGCTTAGTTATTATAATAATAATAATAATAATTCAGAAGTAGATGCATGGTTTGTCGTCTCGCAACAGTGCATCATTTATGTAATATAGTACAGTGCATCATTTATGTAATAATCTTATTTGCCTTCATACGGATCTATCTATCATTAAGCGCCAGGCAATGCTGAAAATATATGGAACTTGTGAAAGCAAAAATTATAGGAAAAAGATCAGTCGATAAATTATTAAATGAATTACGAAAAAAGGGGTTTATTTATCGTAGGATTATAGCAAAGGCGTCTCGGCACCAGAGCAATTGTTGTGTTTTGCATTAGCTTTAACGCTAATGGGCACTAAGGGCTATTCACTGAAATATGACCGTTGGGTTCAGCAGATAATCATCATTGGACATCCATCTGATATCGAAATGAACATTGGAAACTTCATTTTGAAAATCACTGGGGAAAGCCCATAAGTATTTGAAAATGACCTCAAGTTAAACAGTGTGGTTGGACATGCAGCATATGAGAAACACACAGATGATTATGATGACAACGTTTGTGTGTGTGTGTGTGTGTGTGTGTGTGTGTGTGTGAGCGCATGCATGCGTGTTGGAGGTTGTAAAGATGGTGCCCTCATTTCTGTCTGAGTCCGGAAACGTTGATAACAATAGTTTTGTGGAAGGAACCAATCATATGCAAGCATTCCACAGGGGAATTCAATATAAATTCTGATTCAGCGTAGACATAACATAAAAGAAAACTCAACCTTGTGTCTGGTATATTTTGTGACGTTTGTGCTCTCCGTGACTGGCTGTGTAAGTAAACTTCCCTGTCTTCTGTTAGGAAAGGTGGGTCTGTCTCCACATCAGATTGATTTACTCCGATCAGTGTTTTGGGTTACACCTTTAATGCACAACGTTTCAGTAGGCTCGTTAACGACCGCCAAACTTCTCTCCCCTCTATTTCTCTCGCTCTCCCGCTGGATTTTAATCATTTTCCCATCAAAACCATTCTGTCCAAATAGGCTAATCAGCTGGTTCTGCATTTCATTTTCTATTTCATGTCCGCTTGCGTTGCTACAGCGACGGCGTTCACGTGACCCTCACCCCTATGGCAACCTCACAGCCCCCCTCCTCACGGAACCTTTTTTTGTGATAGCCGCAGCTGATTCATTAAATCAATTGTGACATATGCCAGAAAACTGGGAAATGTATGTGCCGTCTCTGTGATGTCATAATGGAGTCTCATGACTGTAGCTTTGCCCGACCTCTTCCTGTCACCACAGGCAACCTGGCGGAAGCTCACTTTGCAAAAAAATCAATTTTATTACATTACATTTTTTTTCATCTTTATATTATTACATTATCTCTGATTGGGAGAGAGGTCTGTGTTTTTATTCCTCTGTCTGGAGATGACAGGCCTATTGATTTAGACCAATGAGCAGCGCTCATGCCTGCCTGACTCTAATGCACCCACCCCCTTTGATTATTCTCCTTTCTCCTGATGTGTTCCACTCCCAGCATCCAATTCCGTTTGCCGTATGCACGACTACATTATTATTTCTGCAGCTTTCATTTATAATGCGTTAGAGACCGTCGCCGGCTATAACCGATAATGCGTGCTCTGCCATTGCAAAAAACAACCTGCGGCTCATCGCGGCCAGGAAAGGGCCCATCTCAAACCAGCCAAAACCTCAGTGTCTAAAACTATTTACAAACAAAAAACTATTTAATAAAGGAAGAAATTAATTAAAATCACTTGATTTGCAGAAGCTTAACTTTGCTAAACCTAGAAGAAATAGAGATATTGTTACTTAGCGATGCGTACGTGTAGGCAAAGATGTTTTCCAGTCTTTTTGACATTTAAACACCTACAGGAATGCCTCAACTCTGGGCTGCAGGGTGCAGGCACATTGCCAAAACTTATTTTGAGGTATTTTCACCGATATTCAGCACCTTGTCTTGTCTGGACTTAAGCAGGTAGACAGAACAATTCTGTCGTGAGTGCGTATGACTGGGGGAAACAGGACAGCGAAAGGGTTAAAAATGACAGAATATCCTGTTACTGCACACTGGAGTTCACAGTTTGCTCCACCCCATCGCTGATACCACTGTTATGCTGTTGTTACGTTCAATTATGGTTTGGTTATTAACTGTGATGGTAAATAAATAAATCCTCTTTCTTCCCCCTCCCCATTCTCCAAGCTTTATGGTGGGAAATGATGTTCCTTTAACATTTCCAGTCTGCGGAAATCTAAATATTCCGATTGGCCGTCTGACGTCTGGTGTCCTTCAGTCAACTCCCCAGCATTAAACGAGCATGCAAACGATTGGAATGCACAACTTGAAGAGATTGAGGCAGAGGTGTGGCAGATTTGTGCAGGGCGGGGCAGGGTGAGGTAGGGCATGGCAGGTTTGGGCAGAGTGTGACATCAGGTTGGAGCAGGGCGGAGCATTGTGTGACAGGGTGGGGCATTGTATGACAGGGCGTAACAAGGTGGGGCATTTTGTGACAGGGCGTGACAGGGTGGGGCATTGTGTGACACAGTGTGACAGGGCGGGGCATTGTATGACAGGGCGTAACAGGGTGGGGCATTGTGTGACAGGGCGGGGCATAGTGTGACAGGGCGTGACAGGTCGGGCATTGTGTGACAGGGCGTGACAGGTCGGAGCATTGTGTGACAGGGCGTGACAGGTCGGGCATTGTGTGACAGGGCGTGACAGGTCGGAGCATTGTGTGACAGGGCGTGACAGAGTGGGGCATTGTGTGACAGGGCGGGGCATAGTGTGACAGGGCGTGACAGGTCGGGCATTGTGTGACAGGGCGTGACAGAGTGGGGCATTGTGTGACAGGGCGTGACAGGTCGGAGCATTGTGTGACAGGGTGTGGCAGAGTGGGGCATTGTGTGACAGGGCGGGGCATAGTGTGACAGGGCGTGACAAGTCGGGCATTGTGTGACAGGGCGTGACAGAGTGGGGCATTGTGTGACAGGGCGTGACAGGTCGGAGCATTGTATGACAGGTTGGGCAGGGCGTGGCAGGTTTGGGCAGGGTGTGACAAGGTGGAGCAGGAGGGGGCAGGTGGGTCAGGGTGGGACAGATTCGGGCAGGGTGGGACAGGGTGGGGCAGGTAGATCAGGACGGGGCAGGTTTGGGCAGGGTGTGACAGGGTGGGGCAGGATGGGACAGGGCATGACAGGACAGGGCAGGTTCGGGCAGGGTGGGGCAGGGCGTGGCAGGTTTTGGCAGAGTGTGACAGGGTGGTACCTCTTCTGTTTCTCCACAGTGTAGGGCGACAGTTTAGGTTGCGCTGCCATTATTGATTCTTCATAAATTATTAATAACATCATTAAAGTAAATTGTTGATGTTTCATCAATATTAAGAAATGTAAATATGGATACATGTGTAATTAGATTGTGAAAAAAATTCCACAAGGTTACAATGCTGTTAAGATATATAGCAAGAGTATCATCTATAAGAAGTATTTAACATGCCAACAGCACATACAGTCAAGCTGGAAAGTCTGCCCACTCCTTTCATCTTCTCCACATTTTATTACATATTCTACAATAGATTGAGTTCATTTTTTGTCTCAGAATTCTACACAAAATAGCCCATAATGACAAAGTGAAAACATGTTTAGAAATTTTTTCAAATGTATAAAAAATTCATTTACACAAGTATTCATACCCTTTGCTTTAACATATTTTTAAAGTATCATTTTTAATGTTTGGTCGCATATCCTTTGCATGCTGTTACTTTCTGAAGTCTGTGACCCATCAACATCAAAAGACTCTCAATATCAAGCGATACTATAGCGATACTATAAGCTCTCTGCATTTGAATGGATCTATATGGGAATTGGGGGGGTGAGACTAGATTCAGCTGTAAATTACACTGGTACAGTATGGAACACATGGCTGGCTAAATGGCTGTAAGTCATCAAGGGTCTGAGCTATCGAACAAGCCCCAAACCATCACTTTGTTGCCAGATATGGAGTAGATGTGGATGGATCACTGCAAGGGTTATTTTTCCTGACTCATTTTCTTATAGAACTCTATGGGGAAAAAAGTCAGGAGAAACAACCTTTAAAGGGATCCATCCACATCTACTCCATATCTGGCATATCTGAGTGATGGTTTGGGGCTCGTTTGATACCTTAGACGCTTGATGACGTACAGCCATTTCGCCAGTCATGTGTTCCATACTGTACCAGCGTAATTTACAGCTGAATCTAGTCTCACCCCCCAATTCTCATAGAGATCAGTTCAAATGCAGAGAGCTTATAGTATCGCTTGTAACAGTACCTGAAAATAAGATATCGAGAGTCTTTTGATGTTGATTGGTCACAGACTTCAGGAAGTAACAGCATGCAAAGGATATGCGACCAAATATTAAATATGATACTTTAAAAATATGTTAAAGCAAAAGGTATGAATACTTATGTAAATGAGAGATTTCAGTTTTCGATACATTTGCAAAAATTTCTAAAAACATGTTTTCACTTTGTCATTATGGGCTATTTTGTGTAGAATTTTTAGACAAAAAATGAACTCAATCTATTGTAGAATATGTCTGTAATGTAATAAAACGTGGAGAAGGTGAAAGGGGTGGGCAGACTTTCCAGCTTGACTGTGTGATTTGTCAGTCTGGAAATCATGGCCTACTTCTAAATAACATATCTATTAACAATGAACAATTTAAACAAAACAAATCAACAAAATACATATTTTAAGGAAGTATATCAGTTATGCTGTATTTTTTCATTACAAAATTGCAATTGTATTCAAGTGTATTATATATATATACTATATAGTATAGTATTTACAAAATGTATATAATGAAACCTGTGAACATCCAACAAGACTGCATCAGAGGGGAGGTGGTGTGGGGTTTTTGGTGGGTGGGGGGGTGGAGGGGGCAGATTGATCTTATGAACCAGCTAATCCATCACCCGAGGGGGGCAACACAACAAAGGGGGTGATATCTGAGGCGAGAATCTGCCCTTTATTATTAGGGCTCGCCCCCACCGATCCATCACAGGCATGCCACTCACCTCATCCCTCATGGGGCAGGGCCAGTGTTGGGGGAGGGGGCTTCTCCAAGGGTGTCTGATGGAAATGCAGTACAGCGCTCCGAAGCCTGTGTTTCATTGCGGCCTTCTTTAATCTCAGTAAAATTTGATGTCCCCATTAGTTACAGCTAACATTCTCCAACGCTATCAATTGCAGGGGTTCTATCTGACATCTGTTTGATTTTAACCTGGGAGAGATCACAGTTTTTTTTTACATACATACATACAGATTAAACAAATTGACACAACTAACACAGACACAATGCAAAACTATGCTCTGATCCTGGACTTGAAAATGATAAAGCCTAATATTTGATTATACACTGTTACAAAACAGCAATGGTAAAACAAAGTGAAACAGTGACCTAATCTTTTGTAATTCTAGCCTGCATAGGCTATGTCATCACCCGGGTATGACCGAGTCAACCGACTATAACTGGGTTTCTGTTGTGGCGTGACACAGTTGGTTTTGTCCCACCCGGTGTAATGTGGGTCTAAGTCGGCCAGGTCTCCCTGGGTAACCACCACATTATTTCCCCCCAACAGTCCACCAGGTGCCCACAGGCTAAAGCCTGTCCGCCCACCTACCCTGTGCCAGCTCTCTCTTGCAGCGCTGTTTCGAGCCTAAGGTGTGAAATGGACGCCGCCAGGCCAAACCGGGCGGCAAACTGAATATTCGGGAACTTGTAGACCGGCATGTTTCCCTTAACCAAACACGCACTAAGGCTAAAGAGAAGCCGCGGAGGTGATCAATTAGCCGAGGGAAGACAAGCCGTCGATAGCCCTGCGTGAAAACAGCTCAAGGAAACACGTGCAGAAAGGCATTAATAAGCGATGCGAGATCGCCGGGGATCCAGAAGACTCACACAACGCGGTAGAACCCCACTGTCTGTAGAGACAAGCCTCAGAGACGCAAGGTAATGTTTCCATCCATTTGCGCTCGTCCATTTCTCGCATCGAGCCGAGAGACCTCTATCTCTGAGGAAACCGTGTGCCGTTTCACCTGGACAAGTCAAAAGAGATCCGAACGAATGCTCTGTCCTGGGAGCTACAGCACTGTTTCGGCTACGTCCCGTTTTAGTCCGAGGTGGCGCTTTTACCCCATGCACATCAAGGATTCAACCCTGCAACCCCCCTGGTGTCTGATGATGAAGTTGATTGAAAAAAAAAATCTTTCAAATATATATTTATAAACAGAAAAAAAGTGTTTTTTATATGCCAGCTTAATGATTTATTGGAACGATTCAACCCCGCACAACCCTGCTCCTTATTCAATGTGCCGGTAATCTGAGCTGGCCAAGAGAGGGGGATCTCATTCCTTTAGTTTTAATCAGTGTGTAATATAAAGCTTGTCGCCATATTTGCATGCTGTTCAAGGGCAAGTCAGGACTCACCCTCTTTTTATTTCTGTAGTACATTTTCCCACTGCAACCCTGGAGTCACCGTATAAACAAGGAGGTCTGTAGGGTGACACGCGCTGTGAGGGTCACAAACGTGACCCCCTCAAGCGAAAAACAAAATATAATTTACTATTCCCCCTCAAGAATTATTTTTTTGTGCTTTCAGCAGAAAACAGAAAATAAACAAATTTCGCATTTCACAATTATGCCACAGCTCTGGCTGTCATCTCTGCACTCCGTCACTGAAGATCAAGGGTCGTCTTCTGGGTTCAAGGAGCTGTGTCGGCGAGCCCCCACCACCCCCCCCCCCCCCCAGTCATGAAAACGCAGATCCTCACGGCAGGGTTTGGAAGTGACAGGACGTTGCAATGGATCGTGCGTGTAAAAGGCTGCTCTAGAGTTGGACAGTGCAAGCAGGGGCACCATCGTTCACTGCAGAGTGGAAGGATTCATCTACACCTCTGTGTCACCTGGAAAATCTTTACTGTGCCGTCAAGTAGCACTACCGATTAAACAAGCGACGTGCCATCGATGTGCCATCAAATCCCTGGGCAGGTTTTGATTCTCAGGCAGGGCGCTGCCAATGTATCTCCGAGCAAAGGCACTTAACCTGAAGAGCTTCGGAAACACACCCAGCCACACGAGCGCGCGAGCGGCGCTCAGTAACGCAAGCCACGCAAGCCGCTCTGCGTCAGAGCATCCGCTAAACGGTGGGAAAGTAATGAACGTTACGTAATGGATGGAGGGAGGACCGCGGAGACGAATGATGGATGGAGATAGAGGAATGAAAAGAGCAGATGGATTAATAGAGGGATGATGCATGCGTGGACGTACAGTACGAATAGAGAGGGATGAGTGAGGGATTAATGAGCAATTTACAGCGGGACAGAAGAAAGCAGAGATGACGGACAGATTGAGAGATATATAGAAGAATGGGTGATGGATGGAGGGACCGATGAATGAAAGGAAGGACAGAGGAATGGATAGATGCATAATGCGACCAGACAAAAGTAGGGAGAGAGGCGTAAGTATGGACGGATGAAAGAAGGACAGAGTAATGGATTAGAGGAGGCAGACAGAGGCATGTAAGAATATATGGATGGGATGCAGAGTGCTAGAGGGATAGTTGAAATAAAGCAATGAAGGTATAGAGTGCGTGCACAATGGATGAGCAGGACACACGGACAGACAGACGGTGAGATACAGGAATGTACAGATAGACAGACAGGATAGAGGGTTGAGTGAAAAAGGAGAGAAGAAGATGTAGAGGTACAGTACATGCACAATGGACGGGCAGGACACACGGACAGGAATGTAGGGATGGACATATAGGGTAGAGGGATGAGTGAAAAAGGAGAGACGGAGGTAGATTAGCGGTAGGCTCACGGATGGATGCGCCCACAGCAGTGGAATTGAGCCGTCTTTCAGAGTGACCCTATTGGCCTGAGCCAAGCAGGCTAATTATCGCATTCCTGGAGTGAGTGTAATTAACAGAGCGGCTCTGAGCTGGAGGTGTGAATGTTTCAGGTGGCTGATGCCACGCGTCTGCGGTGCTCTCTTTGCAAGCTGTCAGGCTCAACGTGCTCTTTACACACATTATAATATTCAGTGTTTGCCAACCTTTCACTCTCTCTCACACACACACACACACAAACACAACATGCAAACAGATACACACACACACACACACACACACAGACACAACATGCAAACAGATACACACACGCAGACACACAAAACATACAAACAGATAAACACACACACAAAACATGCAAACAGATACATCCACACAGACACACGTACGCATGAACACGCACACCCACACACACACACACACACACACACATACAGTCAAGCTGGAGAGTCGGCACACCCCTTTCACCTTCTCCACGTTTTATTACGTTACAGACATATTCTACAATAGATTGAGTTCTTTTTTTGTCTCAAAATTCTACACAAAATAGCCCATAATGACAAAGTGATAACAGGTTTTTAGACATTTGTGCTAATTTATTAAAAATCAAAATGTAAAATATCATACGTACACACGTGTGCACACCCTTTGAAATGACACCCAAAAGTGAGCTGAGGTGCATTTTGTTTCCATTGATACTGCTTGAGATGTTTCTACAACTTAATTGGAGTCCACCTGTGATAAATTCAATTGATTGGACATGTGGGATTGCCAAAACCTGCCTATATAAGGTTCCACAGTTGACAGTGCATGTCAGAGCAAACTCCAAGCCATGGGGTCAAAGGAATTATCTGCAGACCTCAGAAACAAGATTGTGTCAAGGCATAGATCTGGAGAAGGGTATGCAAAAATTTTCTAAAAGCACAGTGGCCACCATCATTTGTAAATGGAAGAAGTTTGGAACCACCAAGAATCTTCCTAGACCTGACCGCCCGGCCAAACTGAGCAACCGGCGAAGACGGGCCTTGGCCAGGGAGGTGAGCAGGACCCAGAGGGTCACTGTGACAGAGCTCCAGCGTATCCTTGTGGAGATAGGAGAACCTTTCAGAAGATCAACCATCTAGGCAGCACTCCACCACTCCACAATAGTAGGCCTTTATGGTAGAGTGGCCAGACGGAAGCCCCTTCTTAGTAAAAGGCACATCACAGCCCACTTGGAGTTTGCCAAAAGGCACCTAGAGGACTCTCAAACCATTTTTTTTGGCCTGAATACCAAGCGTCACGTCTGGAGGAAACCAAGCACCGCTCATCACCTGGCTAATACCATCCCTACAGTGAAGCATGGCGGTGGCAGAATCATGATGTGGGGATATTTTTCAGCAGCGGGAACGGGGCGACTAGTCCTGATAGAGGGACAGATGAATGCAGCTAAGTACACTGAGATCCTTGAAGAAAACCTGCTCCAGAGCGCTCTGGACCTCAGACTGGGGCGAAGGTTTACCTAACAACATCACAACGACCTGAAGCACACAGCCAAGAGAACAAAGGAGTGGCTTCGGAGAAAGTCTATGCATGTCCTTGAGTGGCCCAGCCAGAGCCCAGACCTGAATCCAATTGAACATCTGTGGAAAAAGCTGAAAATTGCTGTGTACCGATGCTCCCCATCCAACCTGACGAAGCTTGCAAGAATATGCCCAGAAGAATGGGCAAAAATGTCCAGAAACAAGTGTGCCAAGCTCGTAGCTTCTTTCTCAAGACGCCTTGAAGCTGTAATCGCTACCAAAGGTGCAGCAACTAAGTATTAGGCTAAGGGTGTGTACAGATATGTAACCCCTAAATAACCTATTTTTGTCAGTAAAATAAAATAGCATATTTTCTAAAAACCTGCTTTCACTTCGTCATTATTGGCTATTGTGTGTAGATGTTTGAGGCAAAAAATGAACTCAATCTATTGTAGTCTGTAACGTAATAAAACGTGGAGAATGTGAAAGGGGTGTGCAGACTTTCCGGCTTGACTGTATGTATGTACACATACACACAAACACACACTTGCACGCACACACAAAATTGCTTCAAATCCCAGCCAGAAAAGGAACTGGATATAAACATTAAGGGGGAGAGGGGAGGACATTAGTGGTTGCACAAAAGATTAAGTAGAGTAATTATCCGCGGTGTAATTATGAGTGTCGTTTGGCTGATTAGAGTAGTCATCTTTAATGGAGACAATAGGGACATGTAGGTACATAATATTAGCGGTGTTGTTTCACTGAAGGTCCAGACTAATGTATGCAGTGAACGTCACCGTTTAGCAGATGTTAACGCTCTCTCACTATGGAGCACCATGCCTCTGTTGATCTCGATGCTGCAAATTAAATAGAGCAAAATGAATGGGTCGCTTTCTGTGGGTGGAGAGTACATTATACTGTATATGCACACACAACATAAACACACACATGCACGTACACACAGAGAAATGCACATAAACACATGCAAAATCAATGTCTCTCGAAAGGTAACAGCTTACGTTACACCAACATTGGCTGCCCCATTGTGTGTTTGTATGTGTGTCTGTGTGTGTGTGTGTGTGTGTGTGAGAGAGAGAGAGAGAGAGAGAGCATGTTTTAATGTTTGCTAATATTTGTATTTGTGCATTTATTAACACACACACACACACACACTGTACAGCACATATGCAAACACACAGGCCTTTTCTGAAAAACACATAAAAGTCTTCCACCACCATTATCTCTTTGTGGAGGCAGATTGAGGAACTCATAAAATAAAAAAATAAAACTGGTCTTGGTTTTATTACTTCATATCTTGATAAAAGTACTACAGTAAACTCTGCTGCCAGTAAAACCAGTCTGGAGAAAGTTGCCACAGAAAGAGAAATTTCTAAAAACCAGACATAAGATTTTATGAATAAAGCCCTAAAGCAGCACTTAATGAATATTAACATAGTGGCCCTATTAAGATATTGCAACCAGTAGTGGTTTATTTTTCCCTGGCACTCGGGACCTCAGCGTGTAATAACTGAGAAATGCACAGACTCCCTGCGCCTGAGGCCTGCGCTTTATTGGCTCTTAATGCAATAAACCTGCACACAAGCGCTTGGAACGCAGACGGCCCTGCCAATCACACACAAATAAAGCGTTCTCTAACTGTTCCCGTGACGTTTCAGTGGCAATGTTGCATGAAAAATGTTGGGGTTTTACCCGCTTGCTACTGTTGGTCCATGTAGACATTAGGAAAGTTTGGGGGGCTGCGTTCGCCCTGCCAGGGGTACCCCGGGTTTACGTCAGCCAAGTCGCTTCCTCCCAACAATATGCAAGAAACCCACAGACTACCAGCAGTAATATGAGAGATATGCTCTTCACTGACTGGCGCGAGCTGTCCTGTAGTATTGTGTATGGCCTGCAGGGTGTAAACTAGTCACTGGTTCTCATGTAGTACTGTGCGTGGCCTCTAAGGTGTAAAATAGTCACTGGCTTTCCTGTAGTACTGTGTGTGGCCTGTAGGGTATAGAATAGTCACTGGCACACTTGCAGTACTGTGTGTGGCCTGTAGGGTATAGAATAGTCACTGGCACACTTGCAGTACTGTGTGTGGCCTGTAGGGTATAGAATAGTCACTGGCACACTTGCAGTAGTGTGTGTGGCCTGTAGGGTTTAGAATAGTCACTGGCTCTCTTGCAGTACTGTCTGTGGCCTGTAGGGTGTAAATAGTCCATGGTTCATGGGTGAGGACTCATTTCAGCTGCAGTGTTGATTTTGAGGAAAGTGTGGGTGGCACAGTGGTGAACTAATGAGTGGCGTGATTCCCAATTCCAAATCAGATGGGGAAAAAAAGCCTAATTTTAAAAAATGTGAGAAAATGTGAAGGATCCTTGGAAGCAAATTTCCCAATCTGGTCTAATAAATCTGTCTGTCCTACTTTCCTCCAGTTTTCTCTCACTACCCAGCCCTCATATGATGTGTGGAGCATGTTCTGGTGCGAAATGGCAGCCGTGCACAGCCAGATGGGCAGATTTAGGGGGTGGAGGGGGGCAGGCATTGGTGGTACTGGACCCTCCCCCAGCCTGGTGGAATTACTGGTGACATAAAAAATAGCTCATTGGCCCTGTGGTCTTAGGTTCTGTGATTCATATCAACCAGGTGGTATGACCAGAACTGAGAAAAAGAAAATATGGGTAATATTACAAAATGGCAGGCAGTTGAAGATGGCGGTGACTCTGATATGTAAAACAAATGTTTGATTTTACATAAATTTTTGCTGAAACATTTGTAGATTTGTGCATAGCAGACCAGTGATACAAATGCAACTGAGGAAAGTGTGCTGTCTGTCTGTCTGTCTCAAATTGCCAGTGGACATTGGCTTCTTCCTCTGAAATAGACCGTTGAGCTGCTAAGGATACTGACAGGAAGCGTGTTATAGCGGGGCGACTGTGCCAGGCTGCGTTGCTGAGCCCTCGGTTTCTTACAGCATCGACATCAACGCCCACAGCAGCTGACAGTGTTTTGAATCTTCTGAAAAAGGCTGGACTGAGGTATGTACTGCCAGTCTGCAACAAACGCTGGATTTATACACCTTCAGAAAAGGATCAGAGCCACACCATCGACCACCATGAGTCACAGTGTCACAGTGTCCCCGGTGACAGTACCACACAATGCATAAATACCACATCAATCATGCAAATATAGACATCGCCCACTAGCACAGGGGTACAGAGCCCCAGTCCTAGAGGTCTGGTGTTTACACTGACTTTTGTTCCAATTACAGTGGCTTAGATATACACACCATAGCTGGCCCACTCCTGTATCGAACCAAACTAAAAATATTTTCACCATGGACAAAAACACTGGATTTTAGTGTAGATGCCCTGTAAGAAACAGAAATTGTGTATTAATACAGAGATGCAGAAAGCACCTTTAAATGCTTTTGTGGGTTTACCATTTCAAGACAATCAAAAATCCATATCAACATTATCTGTGGTTTTCCTTATTTTTTAGTTTGTACATTTGGGGCTCATGAATTGATTCCTGGGTTTGCTTGTTCGGTTTTTTACATTAGCTTGCCGTTCTGGCCTGTTCTAAATCCGGGAGATGACTCCTCTTGATCGCTAGGCCACATGAGAAAGTGAACTGGTTTTTCTTATTTTTTTTGAAGAATGAACGTATAGATTGTAATTGACTGGTTGAATTACTGTCACACAGGGAAAGGACACATGCCTGAGAGCCCCTGGAAATGGGCAACATAAAATGGAAGGATGACTAACCCTTAAAGATTTGGCGAGGACGACAAAAAAAAAGAGAGATAGAAAAAAAAGAAAAAAGAAAAAAATGTGTCTGTCGAGGCATAAAATTAGCAATTACAGTTCATGTCATCAGTAATAACTATTTCAGCAGAGATTTTAGGTTAATGTTGGAGCGACGAGACCGTAAATCAACCGACGGCACCTGCGTTCAATCATCCAGCACGCCGACCGTGCCGTTACCGTGCCCGTCCACGGTCAAAAATGCCGTCTCTGCGGCAATAAGCAAGATGGCCTCCGTCTGTTATAAAAAGGCTTTCAAAAGCAATTTACTTCTTAAGACCCCATATGTTGACCTCGGCTGAAAAAGAACAAATTTGTGTGAAATCACATCACGGCTACATCGGTCCAGAGAAGCTTATTTTGGTTTTAGAAGCTTTGGAGGGAAAAAAGTACTGTAATTATTGAATGAGTGATAGGGTCACAAGATCACTCAGTGTTAGGTTAGGCATTCGTGGCTTAGAATACTGACAGGATTCATAGTGTTATAACAGCAGGTCCCTCCATGGCATGGAGGAACTCTGATTATTCTGTATAAATCGTCATCTTCAGTCCAAATCCTTGCCAATTGTACAGATTTAGAAATGGCAGATCTGAGTGCATTTAAAGGGATAAGCTCCCAATAAAATATGACTTTGTGAAAAGTCACTGAAATGAAAACTTTAGAAGCAAACGCAGATCCATGCAACCGTGCAAAATTTAGTTTAGCTCGTTATTAAACATTTCAAATGCATAATTAAAAAATATATCAACAATATATATATCCACAACAAGTGGACATTTATTTTATTATTATTTCAAGCCTGTGAGGCCTTACTGAGACTTCACAAATGTTTCAGCCATGAGGGGGAAAGTGATCCTGCTCATTTAATTTAATTATTCCTCTGCCCTCGTAAAAATAACCATCTGTCCTCTTGCTTTCCACAGGAAACGCTTTTTAAAACCTCTCTGCTTTCATTCATCAGCGTGATGTCACATCCATCACAGAAACCCGGCGAATACAAATGAGGATGGAGGCGCATGCAGACACGGTGTTCCTCTGTAAATAATTTACTGTTTGTTTATTGAAACGCTGCCTCTCGCTATTATTTTTCGCGCGGCGAAAAAATCCGGGGGGCAAGGCCCGTGGCTGGATTCTTCTCTGGAAAATATAAATAAAGAAATAAAAACAAAAGAGAGAAACTCGATTCGACCGCTGGCTGGCTTCTTCTTTTTTTTCCACGTTTGTCATTACCGCGGCATTATCGCTCGAGACTCGAGATGCGGCACCTCGTTAGCGCGGGACACGAAACCAGACTCGGAATATGAATGGCTCTAATTAGATGTGAAGTGCAGCCTGTTCGTTCGGACACGCGTTGCGGCTCGCGAGTTAGCGCGGGGAGGCAGCAGCACTACGAGCTGTGGCTTGGATGGCTGCGCGGTCCTTATATATTAGGGTGATTTCATCTCTTATGGCTGGGCCAACTGAGCATGGAGCCCTCACGGTCACACAGGTACAAGCACATACGTGTCTGTGCTGCACGCGCATGCACCGAATCACTTCTAGCACGTTACCCTATCTCAATTACGCTTCCAGTCCATATGAGACCAAAGCCATTTCATAGCTCTCTTTAGCGCTGTAATTTAACAAAAAAAAAAAAAAAGAACTGGGTCATTAATCCAACATCAGTTCTCTGAAAGTGCTGATATAAAGGTTTTAATTGCATGTATTACTTGCCACATTACCGCCACATGAGTTACGATGTTGAAACTCACGCCAACCTGAACCCCAGGAAACTCCATGAGGCTTTTCTTTTGGATCTATTTGTTTAAAGTAATAAATAAATAGTTTTTAATTTGTGTTACTAATTTTTCAATAGTGTTCTCTCCATTTATGGCATACACACACTGTAGTGACCTATTAAAAAAACAGGCCACACAGCACTACAGGAGAACCAGTGACTATTTTACACCCTGCAGGCTACACAGTACTACAGGAGAGCCCCAGTGAGAATATTACACTCTACAGGCCACACAGTACTACAGGAGAGCCAGTATATTACACTCTACAGGCCACACAGTACTACAGAAATTCCAGACGCTATTTTACACTTTACAGGCCACACAGTACTACAGGAGAGGCAGATTGGGATGGTAGGTATGCCATTCGCCAAGTTACGGCTTGGTGGGGCATGCCCCATACCTATACAGCACAGAGAGTTTGGCACTTTTCAGGGGTTTCTACAGAAATTATGACCACATACACTCAGCCCTTAAAAACATTAACTTCTTCACATTCTGACCTCATGTAACCACACATAATTCAGATACAACTTCACACATCCACACAATAAATCCCCAAACTTGGGTTATTTTTGCCGTTTTTCTCCTTCTGCTTCTTCCCATTTTTCCTGTTGAATTTGTCATCACAAATGTTGCTTGCCCACAAATAATAATTATCCCCATTGGATTACATGACATTACATTATATTACAGTCATTTAGCAGACAATTGTATCAAAAGTGACATAAAATAAGTGCATACAGACACGTCATCAAAGTAACTACAGAACAGAAAAGACAAAGCACATCCTTCCCATAATGTAGCAGCTATCCCTAGTAATGAACATTGCATGTAGTTCACAGTAAGCTGTGGGTAAATCAGCTATACTACAATTCTATTCTAAATACTATTATAAACTTGAACAAACAGTTAAACAAGAAACAAGTACCATGAGAGGACCTAGATTAAAGTATATTAGTCAAGGTGGAGTCTGAAGAGGTGTGTCTTCAGGCCACAACGGAACGCAGGCAGGGTCGGAGTAGAACGTAGGGGAATGGGGAGTTCATTCCATCACTGAGGTGCTAGGGTGGAAAAGCTCTGCAGTCGGAATGAGTGAGAGCCGTTGGCATGGAAGGGGGGGAGAGCGAGTCGCCCTGCTGTAGAAGAGCGAAATGGTTGAGTAGGAACATAGTTCTGGATTAAGTCCTGCAGGTAGGCGGGGCCTGTCCTATTGGCTGCAGTGTAGGCCAGGGTCAGAACTTTGAACCTGATCCTGGCTGCAAGTGCCAGCAGGTGGAGTGACCTCAGCAGGGGGGTGACATGCGAAAATTTAGGGAGGTTGAACACAAGCCGGGCAGCCGGGCAGCTGGATAACAACATTTGATCACCCAATAACGACATCTCGTCAACCAGTGACAAAGTGTTATCAAAGTCTTCGATAGACTGCCTGATACACAGCGATGAACGATATGCATTACATAATGCTGTTTTATATCCACATAAGGATGTGATTGTCATGGTTTTGGATGTACGTACAAGGAAGTGCACATGTGATGCTACTTTCACCATCTTTGTTAAGGGATAATATTGAGGGGAAAATCCACTTTTCCGACAATGATATTATTGTCTTTGTCGTCACCGATTATGAAATTCACTCAGGTAGGCAATTCTAAATTGCCCATGCTGCAAAGTAACGTAGCGAACATTACCTTGCAAACAACAAGTTCTTACATTCATGTAAACCAAGCCAATATATTATTTAACTAATATTACAAACATACAAACCATTAGTTAGGTCTAACGTTTTATTACTGTGTATAGCCTATATATTGTCAACGTAATCTTTGTTTCTTACAACACCGACCACAAAATCTCTGTTGTCTCAATCAGGTCCCATTAGCATGTGCATTAACGTTTCTAATTTCTGTTAACGTCATTGCATCTCCAAAAATGATCTGCCAGACAATCCCTCAAATCCAACATTATTCCACCTAGATAAAATACCGATCTAGCTATGACTAGTGGCGTAATGCTAGCAACTACCTACTTTGTCATAAAAAAACTAACTACAATAAAACTGTATAGCCTATCATTTTCAATCTAAAACGGCTAACGTTAGCCGCCGAGACTCTTGCTTACCCTGATTCTAAGCCTTCAGTCAAATTATGATTCCGTTCATCAGGACACGTTGACCATGAACCTTATTCAAAATCCATTTTCCGAAAGTTTCTTGCTGTATCCGATATTGTGAGATTCTCTCGTTAGAATATCTCGAGCAACTACAGATTACCTATATAAAAGAAAGCAAGAAAAAAATAAAAACAACGACCAAGCTATAGCCTACTCAATTCCCATTAGAAAACAATGTGTCTTAACGTCCAACTTGTACTGCGCACAACAATGACAATAATTGACAACTGAGTGACTATCCAAATGATGCACGACATGCTTCTGTCTGTTAAGTAGGCTACGCTATAGCCAATTATGGCAAGTAAACAGTAATCATCATTAGTTACCTACCAAACACATTACATTAGTACACAAAAAATAAGTGATATCTCATCTGTTTTTTCATCTTACCATCTCAAGAGAATGTGATCAATGGAACAGTATGTGCCACATCAAACTGTGAAAGGACAATAATTTATATAATAATAATGGAAATAATCTGAGATTCACATGTGTTGCAATTACTACACTACATGGTATGTTTGAACAATTGTCTGCATCCAGTGCTTTGGGTCTATGAAAAGCACAGCATGAATACAATGTATTATTATTATTATTATTATTATTATTATTATGTATTTATTGTTGTATTTATTTGGAATATTTAGATTTCTATAGAAACCTGTGTGGTCCTACAGAGCCTAGACATTCTTGTGTTCACAATTTTTTTTTCACAATTAACATAACTTTTATTTTGTTAACAAATTAGTACTATTACTTATTTGACATCATCTGACCCACATACAGTAGGTTACATTGACAGGGCAAACATGTATGGATAGGTTTGTAAAAATGCTATATGCTATAACGTCAACATATTTTCATATTTTGTATCTGCATTCATTTATTCATCCCCCCTTTCTCTATTGTAAATTCGTTCTTGGTGTAAATGTCTGTTTGTGAATTGTAGAGAAATCCGTAGCAGCAGCAAACATTTTAAAACCTGTACATTTTCTAAAGTAAACTTTACAACAAAGTATAAACATATCCTTTCTCGAGTGTAATTATTTGTCAACTGTTTAAAACATTAATTTAAATGATATGTTGTTCCATGAGGCCATTTTTGTTATTTGACATTTACAGTTTGAATGACAACAATCTCTTCACATGCTAAGATGAAAAAACACAGGGCCAAGAAAGTTAAATGCTTTGGAATAGAGCTAGTTTAATTAGTGTGAGCTGCGATAGGCAATATTGTTACTTGGCCACATTTTGATATCAATACTTTTAAAGGCAGTTTTTGCTAATTGGAATTAAGGACTTAAGTGCTTTGTAGGCTATGCGTGAGTAACAAAAAAAAAATTTTACGTTGAAAACTTATCTTTTGGTGAGATACTATTTTCCACTTTAGAGGCCACACAGTACTACAGGAGAGCCAGCGACTACTTTACACCCTGCAGTCATATTGAGTGGTGAACACCAGTACTGAAAAAGCACAAAAAAACTGACTATGTCTTTGACTATGGTGTCAGTAATAATTTTATCATAGTAGTTTGTTTTTGCCTTTTGGGAGTTCCCACTGATTTAAAATTATTTTTAGAAAAACACTGCCGCTCTGGTCATATGGCACTGAGTCCTGGCAGTGGGTTCTTATCCAGACTTTGCCACTGTGTAGTAGTTTAATTGTCATTACTATGTTGTATTGAGTGGAGTTCCAAGTGCTGCTGAGCTGGTCAGTACTCACAAACATCAAGTTTTGTGGCACAGATAGCTGATTTATTTTAAAATGTATTTTAAATGTATGTTCAAAAAAATTTATATAATGCTTATCAAGTCATTTATTGCCCCAGTAGCAAAATTGAATTTGACTCTTTTATCTTGATCAAACAATCGTAATTTGTATTGTGTTTGGCAATTAATGCTGATCTATGTGGCTCAAACTATCCTGGTGCTGTGATTCAGATTAAAGACAGCAGCTCTGCTTAATTCGCAATGCTAAGCCCCTGGCTCTGACAGCGAAGAAGTATTGAATCGGTCAAGCCAGGTCTCAATCGGCAAACAGTACTGGCTAACCTAATGCAGGTGTGTCCATATGTGGTCTAGACACTGCTTTAATCTTGGTTTTGTGCTCTCCTCAGTAGATTGCGGCACAATCACACTAGTTTAATCATGTCTGAATTTCCCAGAGCTACTGGTGTGTGACTGTTTCCCCTCAGGTCAGGTCATGCAACAAACGTTTTGTCAGGAACAGCGACTGCAGAAATATTAACTGAGAAATAGTCTTTTTAAATATCTGTGCCTGCATTTAAAATAAGCAAATATATTAAATAAATAAATAAATACAAATCTAATAGGTTCCAGTCCAGGCAGGTGCCTATGAATATTCAATAGAAGAGAAGCTGTTTCTTATTTGATACTGAATTTAATTACAATGGACACGCGGAGAAGCATTGTAACTGGCAATGCAATTATAAACCAAAACACGTTCCAGGCCTGGCGATTCTGGGTGTGAACATTTAGAGCACTCTTGGCCAGAACACTTCTTCCTTGACATAGAAACAGATAAAGGATAAGAGCTTTATCTTGATTATGTTTTATTTAAAATAATATGCCTTCATGGTGACTCTCCAAACTGATTTTGCCCTGTCAAATTCAGAAATATTCAGTTCCCAGGTTTCTGCAGTTTTAAAACTGTGCTGTAATTCAGCCTTTTCTGGATGGGGAGTTCTAACATGAATCATGGGAATTGTAGTACGTCTGTAGCACCTTGTTCACAGGCAACCTGAATTCTACATTTGGCACTCTGATGGCAGGTCACATCACATCACTGACACACAAGCACGCAATTTTCACTGGCAAAGAATGATGATGATAATCAAATGTAATCTAGGGTTGTTGAACCTCACACACATGCTACCAAAGCTAGCCATGCAAACACTCTACCGATCTCAAATTGAGCAAAGCACAGCCATCATCATCATCACCATCGCCATCATCTTCTTCTCTTGGCTGCTTGGAAGTGTTTTGTGGTACAATCATCACACATCTTTAGAATTTTGCCGCGGAGAGAGATCTTTGGGATGACAAAATTGACATGCAATGCAGTCTTGAGCTTTACTACTGATTGTAGAGGTCCCTGCTTAAAGCAGCACATTTAAGGGCCTCTTCTGGCCAGTAATTTCTGTCCTGCACAGACCGACAGACAGACTAAAATGAGGGGTTTTGCATTGATGTTCTCACTGTCTAGTTTGTAAATGATGTTACCTTTTTTTATTTTTATTAATGTTTAATAAAACAAATTCATGAAAATTTGGGTTGAATCCATACCAATATTATTCAATTTAATTTTACTATTCAATAACAAAATATTATGTAGGACTGGATGTACCAACCATTTATAAAAGAATAAATATTTTCTGGACATACCGCAATTCCAGTTAATAAATGCTAGATAACCAATTCACTCTCCTCCACCCAATCATGAGACTAATAACAATGTAACCACGTGTAATAACAAAGTAATTATATGTAATAACTATGTAGACATCAGTACAACTGATGATGGTGTAACCTGGGACCAAACTTTAATGGTGTAACCTGGAACTTTGAGCAAAACTGAATGGTAATGGTAATAAAAATGCAATGCACCATTATTACTGTTGTTATAGATGCTGCATAAGCACACCCGTAGCTACGGGCAGGCCTTAGGGGGCCGGGCCCGCCCACGGAAGTGCTAGTGTCCCCCCACTGGAAATTGAGAAGAAAAGAAAAAATTATAGTATTTTTCTGTTAAAAAATTAAAAATACTAACTTTTTAAGACATTAAAATAGAGAAAAAAATTGTGTTATTGTTTGAGGGGGTTCCGCCATACTGAAACAGGAAGTTACGCCAATGTAGGCTAGGTTACCGCGCCATTTCAGTTGGGAGTCCAGCAGAGCACTATTTCCCAGTAGGATCGCTTTCGCTCATTTGCTTAACAATGGACATTCGTAAATGGTTTAAATCGCCAGTCTCTATCAACTCTAACTAATCAGATTCCGCCTCCAAATCGCACAATGTGACTGCACCCAAGCCCCGTGATGTTGATGGCGGACTCGTGGTCGTCAGAGATCAAGATGGTGCTGAAATGCAGCCGAGCACCAGTAGCAGCGGCCGCGGATCTGAGACTAATCCGACTACTAGCCTTGCTGCTGCAACCACAGGAACGGTATTTGGACCACAACTGCATAGAGCAAACCATTTTTTTTGGTGGGGCAGATCCAAATCCAATGTTTTTTTTATGATGAACATGCCCCATTTCCACAAATAGCCTCCAACAAATGTTTAATATTTTTTAACAGTTAAAGACCAAATGACGACATGATATTATAACGCGTCAGCATCCGCCGTGGTGCTTTTTCAATTCGAGAGGTGTGGGTTGCTTTGCACTTCTGGTGTTATATTCAATGTGTTGTCTAGTGCTTTGTGCATAACATTACCTCTGTGTAATTGACTGATGTGGTAAATTATGAGGACTGATGTGGTATCTTTAGGCTGGTCGTTGCTGTTGATGATTTAAAGTTATTATTTGCAAGTGCACTGATTGCGCGGTCACGGTGCCAACCTCCCCCGTTTAGTCATGGTATGCCATCTATTCATTTTCTAAAGCTAATTGTTTACAAAACCTTGTACGTGCACCTGATTGGTTCCAATTGTCTAAACAGTGAATGTCGGCGGCAGTGTAGTATAATGGTTAAGGAACTGGACTTGTAACTGAAAGGTTGCAGGTTCGATTCCCAGGTAGGACACTGCCGTTGTACCCTTGAGCAAGGTACTTAACCTGCATTGCTTCAGTATATATCCAGCTGTATGAATGGATAAATGTAATAAGAAGTATGTAAGTCGCTCTGGATAAGAGCGTCTGCTAAATGCCTATAATGTAATGTAAATGTCTGTGAATGCGCCAGTTTTGTTACCGCTCTCCATGTTATAATCGTAATTTACTGCATTCGAATAATTTTAGGCATAGCCTAATACATCGGGACATATTAAATCTATCTGAGACCAATTTGGTTAGTATGCGACCTCAGTATAGCCTAATTAGTATGCGTCAGTGCTGCACGAATACAATAGCATATCGGATTATCAAAAATATTTAATAATAATTGTGCCCCCCCATGCAGTTCATATGCCCCCCTTAAGACCGAGTCCTGGCTACGGGTCTGTGCATAAGATGGTACGCTGAGGGTTACTGATTCAACACCCTGCCATTCGGGTGATTTGCTACAGAGCGTGCCATTCAGATCCACAACCATGACAAGTGTGTCTCCTCCTTACCTCCCATGCTCTGGTAGGTCGAACAAATTACTCTTATATTTGTTTGTTTCATTTAATTCAGCTTCTCTGTTTCTCGCAACCTTTTTTTCTCACTCAAATTGGACCACCATACCAAAAACCACCCAACCAGAGAAATGACATTTCTGCCTCTCTGAGACACGCTCAAGTCTCGTTGGAGAAAACTTTGATTCGGTTTTTAAGTGGCTCTTGTGTAGTCGCTGGCAAAACGGCCTATGATCTGAAGCCTTTCGTAAGAGCCAAAAAGCCCTGCCCCACTGCCTGGCAGAGAACCACTGGCTTCAAACAGACCATCAAAGAAACAACTCCCAGTCAAAAACAAAATAAGGAAACTGTTGTCTGTAAAAATACATGTCATTGTACAATAATGTGTAAAATAATTCACACTATAATAGGGACATACTATTATGCCATTTCAGATTAGATGATGATATTGTTGTGTATTATTCCAGTATGATTACATCATTTATATATAGACTGTATATACGGAGAGGTAGCAGTGCTTAACATTAATCTCGCAACCATGACATAACATGAAACAGTCAACCACAAACCCTCACGGAAATTAAACCTGCTGCAATATATTGAAATAAGATCTTGAAACACTTCAAAAGTCCACCGAAAAATATCCTAATTATTGTCTCTTTCAGCCATTTAAATCACATTGCTGTGAAATATATTTCTTATACATTTGCGCAGAAACTTTAAAAAAAACCGATATATTTACAGAATATTCCATTTCCATGTGGGAACATGGTCAACCATGTTTCGGTTGAATCTGGAAGTACGGATTTTTTGTGGCCATGGCACCAGGTGTAGCAGACACCCCCACAGCCCCCGCGGTGTGGTAGTGCCCCCTGGCATGGAGGGCCCCGCCCTAGTCTGATTTTTTATTTTTATTTTGACTGAACAAGGCAAGATTCAAAGATTCAACTGTAGTGTTGATAGACAAGCTGTCACAAATCTACTGTCATGTCACGTTTTCTTTTCTTTTCTTGTCTTTGTTAGATTTCTTGTTTATGTCACGTATTGTGTCTAGTCTAGTCACGCCACGTTTTATGTTTTATTCTTGTTACGTTTCATTTTTATGTCATGTCACGTTTCATGTTTGATTCATGTTGCGTTTCCCGTTCATTGTTTAACATACACATTTCCGTGTTTTTCCGCAGCCTTGCGTTCATGCTGTTTCTCTATCTCTCTTGCTGTCGCTCACGCTTCCCTAATTGTTTCATTCTGCCATGTCTAGTTTACTAATCTACTAACGTTAGATCAGGATTGGGTAATACTAACTCTCTCACCATGTGTTCATGTTTACCTTACGTTTCTCGTGCATGTCATTTACTAATTTACTAACGCTAGGTCAGGATAGGTTTATTACTAACAAGTATTAATTATCTTGTTACCTTGTCAGCCTTCCACACCTGATTTGTGTCTGCACCTGTCTACACCTGCATTTAAGCTCAGTGTTCATGTCATGTCTTTGCGAAATTGTTGCCCCTGTTTATCAGTGCACTATTGAACGGTTTTTCAAGCCTGTCTTTTGTCTACGATCCAAGCCTGTTTTCTGACCATTGTTATTGACCTCTGTTTTGATACCACTGCCTGCTTGTACCACAAGTTTTTGCCTGCTGTCTTTTTGTACTTTTGCCCCGCGGAGCGGATTTCGGTCTTGACTCTTGCTTTGCCTTCGACCCCGAGCCTGCCTACCGTCTGCCTGTACTTCTGCCCCACTGACAGCTACTCTGGTTACTGGACTTTTTCATGGTGTACCGATTTCGAGACTTCGGTACTGTACATTGGTTTTGGCTGGATTTTTGTGTACGAACTTTACTTGTTTTTTGACCACGCTCTTTGGACATTCCTCAAATAAAGCCCTGATGGGACTTTATCTTACCACTGTTTCTGAGTTGTGCATTTCGGGTCCAACCCTCACGCACCCCTCTCACAAGCAGGGGTTACAAGGCGAATAGACGGCACCCCCCCCGTGTCACAGCTCCGTCGAATCGTGTCTAGTTTAACCAAAGTAGAACCTCCCTTCTGTGTCTGACCAATTGTGAATGGGTGGGGATAACATTGAAAATATACAACAGCAAAGGCAATTATACTTGCTTTTGGTAACTGGCTAGGCATAGTTAGCTAGTTTAAAATGAAGAGACAATATCTTAGCGGTGCTCAAAAAAGACAATTAATGTTAGCCTAAAACAAAATGTATATCACTCTGGTCACTGCTGAATCAAGTTGGCGAGTGAGTAGCCTACGTAGTTTGTTTCTCAAGATGACAAGTAAAGTCTTGTAATGGTGCCCCAAAATGCTGCAAAAACAGCGAGTAGCCTATGTGGTAAAAGATAAGTAAAAGGTCTTGTAGTAGTGGTGCCCAAAAATTCAGCAAAAACATTATCAGAACAACCTAAAGCTAAAAATAACATAATTATTCCGACAGTAAGATCCAGCAAAGCTTCCACATCGACTGACGAAACGCAATAACTGGTAGCTAGTAGGCTAGTAGTCTAGCTACCTCCGCTGCGGTAGCTTACAGCTTCCCAATGGATTTAGGCTGTCCTCAGTTTCCTACAGATAATGTCTTTTTGTAACACACTGAGGCCGGAAGTTACGGAGCATAACAGGCTCAATTAAAAATCTTGCAGAGCTGCTTTAAAGCACCTGTGCCTTCTTCCCAGTTTTCCTTATGTTGCCAAGGCATTTGAGCACTTTTTAAAAATGTATGTGTCTGTGGCTTCTGCTGAACCATTTTCAAAACTGAAACTTATCAAGAACTAGCCTACCTTACAAGTCAAGAAAAGCAGCCGCTAGGCTACTACTAGTATCCTAGTTTAATTAGTAGTACTAGTAACGTTAGGCTACTTTATAGCAGGGCAAGAAGACAGGACTACAGGAATATTTCAAGTTGGACTAACAAAGGCTGATTTAATTAATTTACCTTGATTGTATTGTGTTGCATCCCATTTGTGTAGTTGATTGCCAGACAAAACAAACTTTCTACAATAAAGACCAAGTGTGACAGAGTGACTGAATTGTTCCTATAGCCATTCCTCATTGTTATGAGATGTGCTGGTCACTGTTAATGGTACTGTAATAATGATGCAAATATATGTGGCAACCTATCAAGGGGGGGGGGGGGGCGACCTTGTGGGAGAGCCCCAACAAACCACGCTACACCACTGGCAACACAGTCCAGGTGAACTGAAGTAACTTCTGAACAGTGGGGAAGGACATGTGAACTGAAGTAAGCTCCAGACAGTGGGGAAGGACAGGTGAACTGAAGTAAGCTCCAGACAGTGGGAAGGACAGGTGAACTGAAGTAAACTCCAGACAGTGGGGAAAGACATGTAAACTGAAGTAAACTCCAGACAGTGGGGAAAGACATGTAAACTGAAGTAAACTCCAGACAGTGGGGAAAGACATGTAAACTGAAGTAAGCTCCAGACAGTGGGGAAAGACATGTAAACTGAAGTAAACTCCAGACAGTGGGGAAGGACATGTAAACTGAAGTAAACTCCAGACAGTGGGGAAAGACATGTAAACCGAAGTAAGCTCCAGACAGTGGGGAAGGACATGTAAACTGAAGTAAGCTCCAGACAGTGGGGAAAGACATGTAAACTGAAGTAAGCTCCAGACAGTGGGGAAGGACAGGTGAACTGAAGTAAACTCCAGACAGTGGGGAAAGACATGTAAACTGAAGTAAGCTCCAGACATTGGGGAAGGACATGTAAACTGAAGTAAACTCCAGACAGTGGGGAAGGACAGGTGAACTGAAGTAAGCTCCAGATAGTGGGGAAGGACAAGCAAACTGAAGTAAGCTCCAGACAGTGGGGAAGGACAGGTGAACTGAAGTAAGCTCCAGACAGTGGGGAAGGACAGGTGAACTGAAATAAGCTCCAGACAGTGGGGAAAAACAGGCAAACTGCAGTAACCTCTGGATAGTGGGGAATGACAGGTGTACTGAAATAACCACCAGAGAGTGGAGAAGGACAGGTGAACTGAAATAACCTCCAGACAGTGGGGAAAGACAGGCAAACTGCAGTAACCTCTGGATAGTGGGTAATGACAGGTGTACTGAAATAACCACCAGAGAGTGGAGAAGGACAGGTGAACTGAAGTAAGCTCCAGACAGTGGGAAAGCACAGGTGAACTGAAGTAAGCTCCAGACAGTGGGAAAGCACAGGTGAACTGCAGTAACCTCTGAAAAGTGGGGAATGACAGGTGTACTGAAATAACCTCCAGAGAGTGGCAAAGGACAGGCAAACTGCAGTAACCTCCGGATAGTGGGGAATGACAGGTGTACTGAAATAACCTCCAGACAGTGGGGAAGGACAGGTGAACTGAAGTAAGCTCCAGACAGTGGGGAATGACAGGTGTACTGAAATAACCTCTAGAGAGTGGGGAAGGACAGGTGAACTGAAGTAAGCTCCAGACAGTGGGAAAGCACAGGTGAACTGCAGTAACCTCTGAAAAGTGGGGAATGACAGGTGTACTGAAATAACCTCCAGAGAGTGGCAAAGGACAGGCAAACTGCAGTAACCTCCAGATTGTGGGGAATGACAGGTGTTCTGAAATAACCTCCAGACAGTGGGGAAGTGGAGGGGACTGAACCGTTGCCTGGCAAACAGCATCTTCCTCATGTTCACAGACCAGCTTCTGTTGGATGAATAAGCAGCATCAAAAGTTCAATATTAAGGCAAAAAACCCACCTCATTTATTAATCTGCCGTTTAGCCATGAAACCATTTTGCGTGGCTAATTACATGCTGCGTTATCTTCAGGGCTGAAGCAACCCAGTGTGAGATCATTCTTCTTCCAAAGCCCAAATCCACTTTCCTAATTTACGGCTGAACTTAATTGGTGGCTTGTTTATTTATAACAAAAAGAAAAGATTTGATTTAAATGTATTGTCCATACTTCTTAATTGGACCCTGTTTTTATTCTCAGCAAAGCTTTAAAGATCAATACTGTCATAATTTACAAATCAGGGAGCCACTCATAGCCCTGCTGTGGGAGCCGATTTTCCAGCTGAGTGGCAGCACTGTAGCTTAAATGAAATTCATAAATCAGGATCGACTGCTCAAGGCAGGGCAGCCATTTTGGCTCTGAATGTGACACTATTTCAGTGTCATCAGTGAGCACTTTGCTAATAACAGTTACTTTCTCCTGGTTTATAACTAGTCTCCCCAACAGGGTGCACATATGCTTTCTCATCATCACTCTGTCTCTCCGTTTGTAAGCAAGACCAATAAAGTTACACACAGACTTTGATTTTAACAATTGGCTTTATGAGCAGGAGTCACATGATTTAGCTCTACATGGAGGTCACGTGATCCAGGTTTGTATGTAGATTGCATGATCAAGATCTAGATGGAGGTTTTCTGAATTTGGCTAGAAATGACAGGGTTCCAGTTTGAATCTCGGGTGTTAGGTTTGCACACGCCCTTTGAGTAGTAGAGGCTCATGGGAAACTGAGTTGTCACGCAGGGAGAGATGCTACAGTTGACCAAGTCTATCAATTTTGCCCCTGTCAATATAAAAGACCCTCACACTTATTCTATTTTCACCTCTTTCTCCCCCCTCTCTGATTTCCTTTACACACACACACACACACACACACACACACACACACACACACACACACACAAACCCTTTTTTCACCCCATTTATGGTGACATTTCAATGGAATGCATAATCGACAGTTGGTCTTTGTTTCTTTTGTTGATTTCCTGTTTGTGCCTGTGTGTGGTTAGTTTGTGTGTGTTCCTCTGTATACAAAAAAGCTTATATCAGTCTGTCAAAACAGATCATAAAACTTTGAATACTTTGGCACAGCTTCTCTGGCAATAGTACACAATCGTAAATACAATTTCTGGGCTAAATTCAGAACTAATCATGCGAGACTAATAGCATCGGTCCCATATGACTCAATTTACTGAAACACATTTTCACAAAATCTCAAAGTAATTAAGTACAAATTTTTATCAGTGCACATTCGAAAACATTTATATATTTATATAGACAGAGAGAGAGAGAGAGAGAGAGAGAGAGAAAGAGAGAGAGAGAGAGAGAGACACACACACACACACACACATACACACAAAATATTTCCTTTGAAAATTAGTTAACTGTAACTTTATTCATGGATAAACAAGTAAACACAATTTATTCAATAAATAAATTGAAGGAGAGAACAAAATAAGAGGACTGATCAGAGTTGTAAACAGTGTAAAATTGCCTGCTTTGCATTGCACATTAATTAAGCCCCTTTTCTCTCAACCATCACAGCAACTTCTCGTAAATGTGTATTTTTTGAGCCATCGGAGAAGAAATGGCCTGTATCAGATTGGCTACATGGCGCAAAACAAACGTTATTGTTTTTAAATGAATTCCCAGAAGCCACCGAGGGCACACAGTTTAGCGGGAACACTTTAATCCCCCCTCTATACCGGCTGGACCTTTCATCAAATGAAAAGCAAATTATTCAGTGACTTCAGGTTAAGTCACTAAATCCACAGACCAGCAGAGTAGAGCTTCTGCCAAGACAGGTTCTTTCTTTATCCACACCCCCCCCCCCCCTCCAGAACAGAATCAATGAACTCACTCACAGTGAGATATTAGCCACTTTTTCCAATTCATTTATGATTTGAAACATAAGCGGGCTCTGGAAAACGATCGGCTGCTTTTCAAAACGTTTAAGCCATAAAGTCATTCATCGCGCTCTGTCACAGAGTCCGTTCGATAGCGGAGTAAATATTTTAGCCGCTCGCTGCCCGGCTCGGGGTCCTGTGCCGGACTGAGGGCCCTTAATGACCCTCAAAGGGCACTGTACCCAGACCTGCCAACCTATACGCATTTTGCGTACCTTTTATGCATTTTGACATCAAAGTATGCTGGTATGCAAAAAGATGCTGGCGAGTTGACTGGGTTGATTTTGATTTTGATTTTGATTTTTTGTCGCCACAATTATCATCTTGTGACGTCTCACTGTGGTTAACTGTTACAAGTTCTCTATTAAAACTCAATTTCTCAGTCAGCGCAGTTGTGCTCCGAGGATCGGGGTTCGCGCCCCGGTCCTGCCATATCCGAGCGTGGCCGGCGCCCTGTGGAAGCGACAATTGGGCGCCACTTCCGGGGGGGGGGGGGGGGAGGGAGAAAGAGAGAATCACTGCCCGACGGCGCGAGTCGCGGTCGTCAGGAAGGTTCGAGGAGTCGCGTCCTGTAGAGGACGTGGCGACCTCTCCCAAACTAGTTCCAATTACGGGATACCGATAGACGGATTTGTGTAAACAGTGGTTGCTACAGGGGGGGGAATTGAATTAGAATAGGGAATTGAATTAGAATAATTGGAGGAAAAAAAAAAAAAAAAAAGGAAAAAAAAAAATAAAAAAAATAAAAAAAATTCTTGCTCTGGGACAGATGTTTTCCCTTACGTTAGCCAGCCAGGTAATATTTAATGGGCAATATTTTACCAGCCCTGTAAACTTGGTGTAGAAAGATGAGCTTATGATGATGTTTTTTAATTGACAATTAAAATATTTATATACGTAATGTTAAAAAACTGCAATTTTCACAGTATTATGCTGACATAATGTTGAATAACAAATAAAGAAAGTGGTATTTTCACATTTCTGTTAAAACTGACCCTGCTAACCCCTATTCTTTTTGTGTATTATTTGTTCTTGTTGGTTAGTTTCAAAGGACAGTTTAGAGATGAATATTCTCAACATCAGGCAAGCGTTGAGTGCTTCTCAACATCAGGCAAGCGTTGAGTGCTTTGTGATGTAGCTGATGCTGAGGATGATATTACTGTAACGTACACAGAGTGTATTCATCGTTGAGCAATAAACCTGAGGTCAAGACATTGGTTTCGGTGAGAAATCCAAACTAACAGGCCTTTGCCGGAGAAGCCAGGAGGAAGGACAGACCTGTGAGTTCCCACCCAGCCTAAAGACATCATCTGTCCTCTTTCCACACCAGACAAAGGAAGTCACCACAGACCAGCTCAAGTGTTCACTTGACAACGAGACAGACCGATTATAATGACCTGGAATCTTGGGAGATTTAGATTTAGAGACTTAGAGTATTAGAATATTATTGAACTTGAGCAAAAGACATTCCAGATAGCAAGGAAGTATTGAATCAACATCGATGTTGTGTTATAAGCATCAGTATCAGTCATCAACCAATTTTCAATGGTGGAATCAACATTCACTTTCTGATGGTGATGGTCACCAATGTATTAGGTTGAAATGGAAACATTGTATCAATGTAACAATAACAACCAAAGTCATCATACTGATAAATAACATAGATTTTTGATCAGATTCAGGTGCGCTTTCATTTTCAAATAAAAAACCGTTATTATTCATTGTCTGTTTCTGCGGTCGCTGCCGTACATGCTAGCCTAAACGCTCGTATATGTGTATGTTACCTGGGAAGTGAATTATTATTTTTTTGGTTAAATTGGTTAAGTTAAAAGTTCAAGTTGCTACGGGTGACGTAGGAAAATAAACAAAAGGAGACTTAACAGCAAAGCGTATTTGTGGTTGATGCTAATGCTGCATTCGTTTATTCATTTCCAACTATAGGAATACCGATATCCGACGAGGGAAATTGTAATAAAACGCCCTTTCAACTAAGAGTTCCATGTCTGAAATCAGGGTTCAGGAAATAAACCCGACCTCCCGACTAGGAAAAACTTGACATCACATCATCATGGCAGCTCACACTGCCACCCACATTGTGAACAGTAAACAAACATTATTTTTAGACGAGTTTAGCTTTTAAAACACTTCAACTTTCGTTTTTCAGCATGAAACTATAACTACTATTGCATGTATTGTGTCCATTAAGCAGAGGTTTAAAATAAATAAAGGTTTGCATTTTTTAAATTGATGTCAATGTGTTATCTATTTTAGTAGCCTAACTCAAAAGTATTTAGATTAGTTTTTTGTAGATTTTGACTACTTTGAGCAAATTTTTTTTACTTTGAGCAATGTAAAATGTAGTTATAAAATGATATTATCATTAGCTATGATAGATTACATTGATAATAAATAGATTTAACATCAGTTATGTTGATTTCCATTGTTAACATCAACATTGTTTCAACATTATCTCAATGCATTGATTCAACGTAAACTCGATGAGCACCTGGACGCAGAATCAACATCAGAGATCAACATTGAATCAATGCTTCATCTAATGTTAATTCAACATTGATTCAATGTTTCCTTGCTATCTGGGATATTATCTTTTCTATTAATTTTATCAATGTCTTTTGTCAATTATTTGTAAATAAATGTTTTGTGTTACAAATTGTGTTGTGTTCATTTTAATAATTGGGCTCTACTGATTACACAAACTCAAATGAAAGGTATTGTTAGGTTCCTCCTAAATTATTAAGTATTTACTGTTAATGTGAAATTCATTAGCTGCTGCCCCGTGAAAGGAGGACAGCCTTGATCCACCTCTGAGGTAAATAACTCAGATGGGTGAAGCAATAAAAAATACCAAACAACATTACAATACGATGTTATTAAAGTCAAGGAAACAGCATAAATCCATAAACCACCTGGAAACCAGCTTTCACTGTGAATGTAAAGGCACTGGAGGTGTACTTTGAGACTTGTGCACTTTCCTTAAGTTTGCATTTTTCAAATTGTATAAATAGACATCTCAGCCTCCACCATCCACCTCTAAGAGTCGCAACACCACTGAGAGAGCATTTCAATGTTTTTTCTATCCATTTTTGTTTGTTAATGACTTTTTTCTCCAGCAAGAATTCCTTTCAAGACCAACTTGTGTCCTTATTTGTTTGGCTCTGTTGTGTAATGGCTGCTTTTGGGAGGGAAAAAAAAAGGGGGGGGGGGCATTATCTATTCTTTCTTTTATTTATAAAAATGTGATTTTTTTAAATCCGTTTTGTTTTGGGGTTTTTTTCGGTCCTCCTTCAGAGTTCTTCTGTGCATTGGGTTCTGTTGAGGAAGCGAGGGGTTCGGGCAGCCCACCCTCTCAATCAGCACTAATTACTCCCCTCGGCCCATTCAGAGCCCCACCGTTCCGTTCGGCCCGTCCCCAAAAGGATGAATGGCCAGCAGGGCTGCCCACTTTCTATTTTCTACATGTTACTCAGTGAGAGGGTCCCATGGGTTGAAGCAGCCAATCGCATGCGAGGGGACTGACGCAATCCGGGCCGGGATACCAGCCTCCTTTGTGCAAACCCTGCGACCGGCGATGTGGGAAAGTTCTGGAAGGAGGAGAGCTGTTGGTGGTGGGGGGGGGGGGGGGGGGGGGGGAGGCGGGAATAAAGACTAAAGTAAAAGTGAAGTGGGCTGTCTTTGTCTTTGTAAAAATACCGAACTGTGCCCCTTTCGTTTGGCTGGTTCTCGCAGTCCCAATCACGGCTGGGCCTTCGGGGATAATTGGACCAGGAGGAAACGCTTTGAGCGGCACAAGTGGAAACAGAAAACGAGGCTGGGTGGGCGGGAGTGTGTGTGTGTGTGTGTGTGTGTGTGTGTGGGGTACGGAAATGCTTTCCAAATGAAGGAGGAATTGATTTAGCAAGTGTGCGGTCATTGAGTTCCATCATTAAATGAAAGTCATTTGAGCATGCTGCTCTGTAGCGTCGCGCAGGAGATGCGGTGTGCATGCACAATCGTCCCAATGCCTGCAAACGTATAGAAATGCAACGTATCGTAAATATTTGTTTTTGTCGGAGAGAGAAAGCGCGAGCGAGCAACTCTGACTCACGCAAAACAGAAAGGAAGGCAGAGGATATATTTTATTCATCAGCAAATAAAAATTTATAATGTGCAGCAACCCAAATTAAATGTGCGTGTGAGTGTGTGTGTGTGTGTGTGTGTGTGTGTGTGTGTGCGCGCGCGTGTGTGTGTGTGCATGCGTGCGTGTGTTTAAAATCAATCTATGATTGACAGGTATTCTCTAAATTGCGCTTCTCAATAATCGTGTGAATTATTCTTTTCTGCGTATTTATTTTTTAAAAGAATTTGTTTTCCCTGTCATGAATAATAGCTGATCAATCATTTGGTCATATTTAATTTGCAGAGAAGGCATCCCTTTGCAGTGCAGTGACAGTACACATTAAAAACATTTTAATAAAACAATAACCAGACCACATCAAGATTAAAACATATGATCACATGGCTCAAAAGAACATTAGGAAAACAATAACAAAATGTCATATCCAATAAATACTTGACAAATCTAGTTATTCCACAAATATGTTCTTAGCTCTTTTGTAAACAATCTCAATGATAGCATGAAAGACTTTAGAAATATGAATAATCTTTCATTGCTTGGAGAATAAACACTAGTCCTGGCTCTAATTAAATGTGAGATATCCCATTGATGTATTTATGGTAATTAAAATCAGAAGGTCTATTGTCAAAGTTTAAATTAAGTTTAATGTCTATTTAAATGTTTTTTGTCGTTGATCTGAGTAAGTAAAAGAGCCTCAGAGATGATGAGTCACATTCTGTGTGTACAGCAATAATACAAAATTGACTCTGATGTGTGTGAATAATTTAAAAAGAATAATAATAACAGGGAATTACCTCATAATCTCACCACCAGCTGTGGCATTGGCTACAATCTTTTAAATTAAATTTTTTTTAAATAAATAAATAAATAAAAACTGCCAGGATACCCAGTGAGATTTCAAAATGCAAACAGTCCAAAGCTGTAGGTCAATCTACTCAAACACTCATGACCGTGGATACGATCACCGGGGGTGACTGGTGAAACAGACAAACTACCCAGTGCAACAGTGCAAATAATGAGAGCTCTCGGAGACTAATGAAACGTGAGCGCCTGTTTTTCTCCACAATGCTGAGCTCATATATGAGGTAGAATAGGACAAGCACACCTCCATTCATATGGCAAGCCTGAGGTGCCCACTAGCCCACTGCAGCTACACGGCAAAACAAACAAGTAAACTAGCATTGACTAGCGTGCTAATGTCCAGCTAGCATTTCCTGTAGCACTCGAAGCATATCTCGTATATAAGTGGCAGGTTTTCTAGGGAAAACCGGAGGAGGCTCATCAGAGGTGAGGAACTTGCTTGTGGCGCTCTCGGTCACTGAACCCCAGTAAAAAGCGTGTCTCAGAGGAGCCGCTGTACTTTGAACCCTCCGTCTGCCTCGACATATGCTGAGGAGACGTGGAGGATCTTATCATTTGCATTATTATGGCCTCATTACTGCTGTGCACTTTTATATGAATTGGGGGTTTTGCATTCACGTTGCGTAGTAGGGTGCTTGCATGTTTTTACCGTGGATTACATGGACAAACCCCACGTCTCTTACATTCCACTTACATGTGTGCGTTGCGTTTTACAACACACATATGCCTCATAAAATATTGTGTTCTGCATTGTATATTTTACATATGTATGCGAACCCGTGCGTGCACACACATACAAATATTATGTTTCCCGTTCAATTCTGCATTGTACATTTCCTTTATATGCAAACCGTTTCATGTCTGGCAATCTTACAAGTGCATAATAAACAGTCTTGCCTGAGTGTGTTGCACGGAAAATGATTGTTTTGTGGAAACACCTTGAGTTCTCCGCAAATTGGAGGAGTTACACATTTTCTCTCTTAGCCTTTTTTGGAAAAAAGTGATTACCCAAAAGAACAACAATTAATTTATGAATATATCAGATTATTCTAAAAGGAGGTAGAAAGAGACATTTACAAGATGCACAACTCCTGCTGGTTGTTGATTGTGTATCTTCTATATAAAGGCCTTACAGAAAGGTGAAGTGGCTCGTACCCTTATCTGGGGGCTGGGGGACTCCACAGTTCAATTTGTTTTGTTACAGGATAAGGGAACAAAAGAAGGGTCACACGTGGGATTCGAACCCGTGACCCACAGGGCTAACAGTACTCTTACAACTTTCATCATTTTGATGCTGCTCCAGGGCACTTGCTATTGAGTTTTATCATGGAAGAATTATGGGATTCCGTCATACATTTTTGAAAGAAATAGTAATAATAATTGATACAAGATGGTTGTTTGAAATGCAACAATACAGCAGGACAAACATAGCGACCTACTTTAGCTTTTATAAACAAACTGCAACACTGATATAGCAGAACCTCTCAGGGCCCACCTCTAAACTCAAAAACAAGTTAGCGCCGTTTTTTTGTGCCTTTTACCTTACGTTTTTTTTAATCAAACGTAACCGGACCAGCCTACAGTTTAGCACAACTGAATTTTATTTGCCTCCTCATTAGGTAACTAATTACTTTAAGTATGAACACGTTTCCCTGTGGGGTTTTTACGACATGGCTGACGACATTTTCTCCGCCGCCCTTGCAGGAAATAACAGATTCAAAGAGCATTTATAGATGGAAAAAAACCTCTTCATTTCGCCAAGGCAACACATTTATTCATTTATATATTTATATTTTTTTGGATCAGAGCTGTTTGGATATGATCGAGCCGGGCCTTATCACGGAATTCCACCGTGCCGCTCCCTCTTGGGTTGCCCGGGGACTGCATCTGAAGGTCATTATAATCTTGGGGAGGGGTCAGCCCAGCTCAGCATCGCTTCAAAGCCCTACTTTACGGTCCAGGGCCAAACCAAAGCTCCCTCAATCACAGGCAGACTTTGGCAGTCATCGAGAAGCAGCCTCACATTTGCGTCCGGGTTTAGCTTCCTTAATCCGCCGGCGTGATGGGGAGCGGCGGACCGTGGTAATTTGGGCCCGGGTGCTTAGCGGCACTGCGGGTTCGCCCGCTAGTGACGCCGCCGGCCCCCGGACCTTGGCCGCCGATTCGACCGTCAGCAAAACTCACAAAAAAAACCTCTAATAGTGTCTTTCTCCATCCTAATCCCATGCAATGCAACCGGGATATTGTCGCGCTTTGTATCGAGCGAGAAAGCGTATCTACACATTTACATTTTTTTCTGGGTGAACTTCTGGGTATACAGTCTGAGACTACCGACTAATGCGGGACACGGGATTGCATTTTATGTAATTAGTTTATCTGGACATCCTATTTAATAACCCATTACAATAATCTCAAACGCAACCCTAACTTTTTGTGTAATTACCAAATAACATGTGTGCCATGTTATTAGTGTCTGTACTTCATCAATGTTATAAAGCCTGCTTACTACAGTCAAGTCAAGTGCTTTTATTGTGTTACGACGTTGGTATAACAGCATCCTCAAGATAAACGATCACCTGATATTGTACCCACTTTGTCTGAGAGGAGAACTTGAAAAACAAAAGCATAATTTTTTTCTAAATAACACTGGAAAAAGCCAGCCCGGACAGACGGACAGACACAGAGACTACAGCCTGTGCACTACAAAAGGCAGTGACCCAGTTCTTGGAGCCGATGGCAGCAAACGTTCACCGTTACCGCGCGCCGCGGACACATCCGTGCAGCATAAAGAGAGGCCGCGTACAAAAAGCATCCAGGACTGGGCCCGCAATTCGCCCGCATTTTCAGCTTCGTATCTCAGCCACATCAAAAGGGTAAAGCCGTTAACTTCACCTCCCGCCAGTCACTCCCGCTAAGTCCCTCCTTCTTCAGCCCCGCCCCTGGCAAAATATCTCAGATCTGTGAAAATGAGACCAGCACGCAACCAGAATAGCACTTATCCCCCAACTGTGCGGATCCTGGGCCCTATAGGCACATGCAGGGCGCTGGCTGATTGACTGATTGATGATTTTTTTGTTCATGGTGGAATAGATAGTTATGGGATTTTTTTCTGCCTGCCTGACAGATCTCAGCAACATATCCTCACAGCAAAACTTCTGAAGGTAGCAACGGTACGAAATGTCCAGATTAGCCTATACCTATCGAGACGTGTCAGGATATCAGAGCTTGAATTTCCAAGGCTGGATTAGCAGAAACTCCTGATGCAAGAACCGACACACCAGTTATTCTGGTATCCCTTTAGATCGAACACTGTTGACTTTTCCCCAAATTGTATTTCTTTGCAACAATGCAAAAAAACCAGCATTGCCAGATTTTATCAACATAAAGGGTTGCTCGTTTCAGTCTAATGCTCGCCTTTTTTCTGTGATAAGGATTTCGATAAAGTACAATTGTGTATTTTACTTCTCGTTTCATTCCCTGTTCAGTTGACTGTAACTCTGATGTTCTATTGTACATGTTAAAGTATAATATTGAGCTAAATAGATTTCCCCTCTGCCACCTTGAAAAACATCCCGAGGTGTGCTTAAAGATAAATGTACACTGTATGAACCGAGGGCTGCAGTGTAATCATTTCAGAGGCTTGGGTCTCTGCTCTTTGTTTGACTTTCACAGCTCCGGTGAAAAATGGTGGCCCTTTAATTTTTTATTTATTTATTTTTTCTTTTTTTTTTGGTCACAGTTGCTGGCTTTCGCTTATTTGCCAAACTGTCCCTGTAGAACAGAGAGAGGACGAATCCTGCATTAGAGACGCGGGAACGCAAAGTGCAGGAGAATCGCAAAGTCGTTTTTAAAAAAGGGAAAAAAAACAAGGCCGCTCCGCGCAATTTCCTCTGAGCCGCTGAGCGGCGAGACTCTGCACGCATGTTCTGTGACATTTAACGCGTCGCTCTCCACTTCCTGCACTTTTATTTGTACGCGCGCTGTATTCACGCAGCTCTTTTCACCCTGTCGATGAACGAGCTCAATGAGGAAACTCAGTCAAACGTCAGCCAGCCTCGGCACTTGATGCCCTTTTAATAGCCGTGCCGATTTCATGGGCAGTTAGAAAGATAGCGTGTCAGTGTTGCCGGCCACGTAAATAAAATAAATAAACACATAAATATTTTCTAAGACCACCATCATGCCTGGGTCACCAGACCTTCCCGCCCTCTGGGAGGGGGGTCTCCGAAGACCGGAGAGAAAATGGCAGTGTGAACTTTACAAAATCTTTACGGGAACAAAAAAAAAAAGAAGAAAAGAAAAAAAAAAAAAGAAAAAAAAAATGTTTCTCTTCAAATAAGATGCCATTGATTATTGAACGGTCGAGCGCGCACAGTGCATATTGATCTCTCCGAGGCCCCTCTGGGGGGGGGGTGTGTGAGGGAGGTAGATTGGGGGGGGGTTGGTGTGAGACGCAGTAGATTGGATCACCCGCTCGTTAAATCGGTGTGACCTACAGCGATGGTCAAAAAAAAAAATTACTTCATTACTACCTTTGGGTCGAACCTGAGATCAAGATACGGGCTGCGAATGCTGGCCAGTGTCTCTCGAGGAGGCGGTGGAGCGTGGTGGGGAGGGTGGAGCGTGGTGGGGAGGGTGGAGCGCGGTGGGGAAGGTGGATCGCGGTGGGGAGGGTGGAGCGCGGTGGTGGCGGGTGGAGCGTGGTGGGGAGGGTGGAGCGGCGAGCGCGGTGGTGGAGGGTGGAGCGCGGTGGTGGACGGTGGAGCACGGTGGGGAGGGGTGGGCGGTTGGGTTCTAAGATGCTCCCCTTGCTGTGTGAACCTTTCTTGGAGTGGACCGTGATAAAAAAGGAAGCCATTAACAGGATGGGTTTACGTGTGGAAGAAATTGCATGGCTCAAACCTGCTACAGCCGTAGCGTCTGTCACCGGTGTATTACTGCCTGTAATTTGGACCATTTTAGTCCACCCCCCCATCCCCAACACACACAAACACCTCCCCAAATGACGACAAAACAATTAAAGAGATTGATGGAAACCACTTTAAACATTACGATGCTGCAACTGCCCTGCGCTTCCGTTGAAACCTGCCACACACACACACACACACACACACACAGAGGCCATCAGGCCAAGGGGGTGTGGGGGGGTGGGCGGGGGTCAAGCTGATAGTTACATCTGGGCACATTCAGTCTAGCATTCACAGCCATTCAATGCAGCCGTTATGGTGCTTATTCTTCAGATAATAAAATAAATACATTTTAGAAGCCGTGGACAAGCGCTCCATATTTATTGGTTATATTGCTATTGGGCATGCATGTCAGAGGATAAAGGAAGCTGTCTTTTCTGAGCCTGGTGTGAAATAAGCTCTCCAGCGGCAGACTCACTGACGTGACAACACTGAAGCCCAATGCATTATTTAGAGCAGATTCAGCGTGTTGAAAGACTGGGCACCTCTGGACTGGGACTCATTTTCACAGACCATCTGAGTCTCTGAAAGAGGAACTCTTTCAATTCACAAAAAAAAGTCATGAGTATAACTAGTGGAAAAACAGTAAAAGAAAGAAGAAAAAGACTAATATTGTTAAGTTTTATTGATTATCTTGTACAATAGCAGTTCCTGCTATTAGTGTGTGCGTGTACATGTTCTTGTGTTTCTGTGTGCATGCATGCTGTGTGCATGTTTTTGACCGTGTGCGCACATGTGCATGTGCACATGCATGGGAGCGGTGTCTGAATGTGCGTGTGAGTGTGTGTGTGTGTGTGGTTGTGCATCTATGAGGGGCCGTTTAGGCCATAATTCATACTCACTCTCACATACATATATACTCTCTCTCACATACATATATACTCTCTCTCACATACATATATACTCTCACACATACATATTCTCACTCTCACATACATATATACTCTCTCTCACATACATACATACTCTCTCACACATACATGCATACTCTCTCACACATACATATATACTCTCTCTCACATACATACATACTCTCTCACACATACATATATACTCTCTCTCACATACATACATACTCTCACACATACATATATACTCTCTCTCACATACATATATACTCTCTCTCACATACATACATACTCTCACACATACATATATACTCTCTCTCACATACATATATACTCTCACACATACATATATTATCACTTCCACATACATATATTTATGTATGTATGAAATAAAAAGTATAGTGGAAACGGAAGGCACTTACATGAAAAGGAAGTCACTTACATGAAATGGAAAGATTGTGAATGGCTCAGAAGCTGGCTGGTACCATAGATATACCTATTACAAACAGATCCTCTGTTGCCCTATTCAAATCTGCACGGCCGCGATCTGCGTATAAACAGCCTTGTGTTGTGGGTATTTTCTCCCATTTTTGCAGACACGCAAACTATAAACATTAACGGTAACGTTAGCTGTTATGTTAAGGTGATACCTTATGTTATGTTAAAGTGTAACCACATTGGTTGCGTTGGACTCATGCACCTGCTGCAAATGGCCGCTGGTTTTGTCACAAATGCAAACAACAGTGGAACAGAACTGTAACCGACAGTGAAGCCTTAAAGAAAGACTGACCACGTATGTTCTATGTTGTGCCTATTGAAGCACTTATTTGTTCAAGTTTTTGAGCGTTTTCAGCTCTTAATAAATTCAACATTGATTCAATGTTTCCTTGCTATCTGGGCTACTACCAGTTGCACTGTGAACTTCATTGTACTACTTCCCAAAACAAATTATATTATCCATTTGTACATTTCATGCAAGTAATTTATTTTTTGCTAAATAAAGACATTCAGAATTGTATTAATTGTACATCGTTTATTGCATTTTACACAGCATTACACTCTAGGCACACTTGTGGTTTTACATTAGAATCTACTATGCGCATTGTCATATTATGTATATGCCGTGAGCACACCTTCGTGGAAATGTAATATTTTGCACGTCTTCTAGCCGATACCCATGTCATACGACGCCTTGTTAGCTCGGCGATCTGACTTCCACCACTTTGCTTCCAAGCTGGAAAATCGCTCTCCATTTGCGATTCAAACTACATCCAAGATTTGCAGCTGGCCTAATACGGTTATAATAATCAGAGCTACCAAGCTAATAATTAAGAACCACCCTCTACTGCTTTCTAGCAGCTTTAAACAATACAATCATCCTTAGCTCTGACAACTTTAGCATAATAGTTCAAAGGGCGTTTTACAAATACGTATATGTTGTGAGAAATTTGGAATTCAGGTTAACATGTGTTATGCATACATTTATCACGTTTATAAAATGTTTCAAATTAGTTGAGAATGAAGCAAGTTACAGTCAATTTTATTGGAAGTCTGCATCCGTCAATACACTACCGTTTGTTTACGTGAATCTTGACCGCCCGACGGTGGCCAGGCTATTTAACTCATTCCAGAATGTGGACACTTTCACACAACTAAAAAAAAGTAATGAATGATTGTTTCTTTTTACATAGCCTACATAGGTTTTCAATATTAGTATCGCTGAAACGTTACACAGCGGCTGATGCCATAGATCTACGTTTTTATATCCATGGCTGGTAGGCTGTTGTCCAGCATCCGTGCACCATGGAGGGGGCAGACCAGTAAAGTTATTAGCCTCCAACCGGCAATCGGAGTAATCCATAAATATTATATTATCGTCACCTGAAACAGTCAGTGCTTCTTGAGAGGCCAGCATCAGCCCTGTAGCCTAGCCTACTAATGTCCACAGACACTCGACAACACTTTGGCACCTGGGACTCTCGGCAGAGGAAAAGGTAACAACTAATGTTAGCTTACTACTGAGTCCATTCACTGCGCAAACAGACAAGTGAACCGTTATAATTTGGTAATCATGTACTAGCTAATGCTAAAAAATAATCACATCACTTTCTAATGTTAGCTTGTTTAATGCAAGTCTAAGTAGCCAAGGCCGTTTTTCTTTTGTTGCTTAGTTAGCTAACGTTAGCAAGTGGTGTGATTATCTTTTAGCATTACTACGTGATTACGAAATTATAACGGTTCATTTGTCTGTTTGCACAGTGATTAAACTTGGTAGCAAGCTAATGTTAGTTGATACCTTTTCCTCGACCGAGAGTCAGGTGCCAAAGTGTTGTGGAGTGTTATATCGTGCAGGACTGCAGACTGTCTCCGAGCAAGTCCAAGCTGGCCTGCTGAGGATTCTTGAGGTAGCTACACTAGCGTTAATGCTAGCGCTCTCATCTCGCTGTGAGAAGGCGCAGAATGATACAGCACTGACCTGGCCTGTATGAGGACAATACACTGCCTGTTTTAGGCAGCGATAGTATATTATGCACTACTCCGATTTCCTGTTGTAATACATGTCTCTGGTCTTCCCTCTCCATGGTGCGTGGGAACTGGACAAGAGTCTGTATGGCATATTATGGTAGCAGTGCAGACGTAACTTAACAGGGCAAATTATGAATCTAGTAGTTGTTTATATCTATGGTACCAGCCAGTTCTGAGCCAATCACAATCTTTCCATTTCATGTAAGTGACTTCCTTTTCATGTAAGTGCCTTCCGTTTCCACTATACTTTTTATTTCATACATACATAAATATTCTTATGTGGAAGTGGTAATATATGTATGTGAGAGTGAGAATATGTATGTGTGAGAGTATATATGTATGTGTGAGAGAGTATGTATGTATGTGTGAGAGAGTATGTATGTATGTGAGAGAGAGTATATATGTATATGAGAGTGAGTATATATGTATGTGAGAGAGAGTATATATGTATGTGAGAGAGAGTATATATGTATGTGAGAGTGAGTATATATGTATGTGTGAGAGAGTATGTATGTATGTGTGAGAGAGTATGTATGTATGTGAGAGTGAGTATATATGTATGTGAGAGTGAGTATGAATTATGGCCTAAACGGCCCCTCATATGCATCTGTGTGTGTTTATTTGTGTGTGTGAGTGGTTGTGCATGCATGTGTGTGTTTGTGTGTGTGGTTGTGAGTGTGTGTTTATTTCTGTGTTTGTGTGTGTATGTGTGTGGTTGTGAGTGTGTGTGTTTATTTGTGTTTGTGTTAGTGTGTGGTTCTGTGTATGTGTGTTTATTTGTGTGTGCATGCGAGTGTGTTAGTGTGTGGTTGTGCGTATGTGTGTGTGTTAGTGTGTGGTTGTGCGTATGTGTGTGTGTTTATTTGTGTGTGTGTGTGCTTGCGTCTGTGTTAGTGTGTGGCTGTTCATATGTGTGTGTGTGTATGTTAGTGTGTGGTTCTGCATATGTGTGTGTGTTTATTTGTGTGTGTGTGTGCGCATGCGTCTGTGTTAGTGTGTGGCTGTGCGCATGTGTGTGTGTTTGTGTGTGTTTATTTGTGTGTGTGTGCATGCACATGTTACAGTCTGAGTGATAGGATAGAGTAAACATTGCGATATCTCACCTCCCATGTTTATTCTCTCTTGCTGTTAGTCACACAGGGTGAATCACCATGTTCCTGACTCTGAAATGATAGGCTGCTGCCACCTCATTATGGAGATGATTGTGTCTGTAGCACCACAGTGAAGGTGAACTATCCCAGCGCTGAGGTACAGAACTAACACACCCCATCTGGGGAAATAAAACCACACACACACTCACATGCACACATACACATGCACACGCACACACATGCAAGCACATACATAAACATGTGTGCGCACTCATTCACTCACTCACAGTCTGTTTATTTACAAGCCAATGGAAAATGATCTATTAAAATGGCACATCTCAGAAATGAAGCACAGATAAAAAATGTAAGCAGCATAACCAGGTTTGTCAGTGGGCTGTTGTTGTTGTTATTTTGTGTTTTTGCTGTCTTTCCCCTCGTTTGTGCCAGAGACAGAGGATTAGGGACGCAGACGTGCGGTGACAGATGCACATTCCTTCTCCAGACGCCACTGAAAGGGGGTGGGGCAGGGGGGCGGACATTTTGCGGGCGAAGCGGGTGTGCGGTTACGTAAGGTTCTGTTGACCGGATCTGGTGAGGTGTTAAAGTCAGGCTGCAGGTGTTGCGTCCCAACAGGTTACAAACTAGAAAGAATGCATTCAGTAGAGTGGAACCCTCTGACAAGACACAACAATCTCCCCTCCCATGAATGTGCGCAGCAAATGTCTCGGCAATCTGGTTATAAAGAAATGTTTTGTTTATGAGCCAATAAACTATGTGTGTCGTTGACAGCAAAGAATATGTTCCCTATATTCACCAAAGGTTCTTCTTGAACAGCTGTTCGAGAAGAAGCAGTGTTGGTGAACAGACCCATCACTAGGAAGCAACGTTTGTTTTTTGATGCGCATGTTCTGGACAAAAGTAATAAACATTATATCATCTTTGATTATTATGGAGTCGCCACTGGAACCAGCATTAGTTGATTTTTTTTATTTTGTATTGTTTCTTTACAGCATATGTGCAAATGATTAAGTTGAGAAAAAAAAATGGTGTTGTTTATTAATGCATTGGCACTACAGGTCAATGTTTCCATTGGGCGTATTATTAAGCAAATGAATGTGTTTAAGTTATGATTGGTTTAAGTGTAGGCACATATGGAGCTAAGTAAGAAAACATTTGTTTCACTGGATTGACTTTGTTTAGGCTACTCAACCAGTGAATACTTGATATATGAGTTGTGTTTGTGTGTAACGGTAATGTAGGAGACGCACCTGTCGCAGCGCCACCGCCTGTCTGGTCACAGAACGTTAATGATTTTGATTATTAACATTCCTTCTCATTCAGTCACTGTTGCCCCATTTACACTCTCTCTCTGTAAAACTTTGTTCTTTGTCGTACAACAGTGTGATTCTTGACCGATACCTTGATGCTGATGGACAGCAAATTTCATGGCAATCCGGCCATTGTTTTTCGAGATATGTTTGGCCTGATGGTGGCGCTAGAGGAAAGGTCACAGGTTCACTGAAATCAATATGTTTCTTCCTCTTGGGAACATGAATGTGTCATGGCAATCCGGCCATTACTTTTCCAGATACAGTATGTCTGTCTCGGACAGACGACCGAATGGACGGACGGATGTCGTTATATAACCTCTTCGGCAGAGGTAACAACACAATCACCATATGTACAAGAAGTCAACAATGCATGCAAGTAAAATTTAAGGAGGAGGTTTGCATTTTTTCAAAAAAGGTAGGCCGAAGAACAACAGCTTTAAGGACGCACACCGTACGTGACTTCATTCTAAATGTCAGCATGCGGAGACCCGGCACAGCGGGTGTCCAATCAAGTGCCATCTCTCCATATGACACAACATGTTCTGCATCCATCAAGGGCAAATTTAGCATTTCCTGAAGTCTACTTCATATACCTTTTATGTAACTACTGAAAACTCCACAGCAGTGATACTCCCGCCAGGGCAGCATTCTTCCCCACCAGTCAGGGACTGATTTAGACCTGGGACACCAAGCGAGTGGAATCTCAGCCAATCAGTGACATCAATCAATCAGTTCATTATCAGGTATAGAGAAAAAGCAGCAGTATTATCGCTCGGCCTTGAGGAGCAGATTTACATTTCCATTTAAATAATTTGGCAGATGCTGTTATCCATAGTGACTTATAAAAGTGATTTGAATTCAGTACATCTACACATCGGTACATTGAATTCAGTACATCTACACATTGGTACATTGAATTCAGTACATCTACACATCGGTAAATTGAATTTCAGTACATCTACACATCGGTACATTCAATTCAGTACATCTACACATCGGTACATTGAATTTCAGTACATCTACACATCGGTACACTGAATTTCAGTACATCTACACATCAGTACATTTAATTCAGTACATCTACACATCAGTACATTGAATTCAGTGCATCTACACATCGGTACATTGAATTCAGTACATCTACACATTGGTACATTGAATTCAGTACATCTACACATCGGTACATTGAATTCAGTACATCTACACATGGGTACATTGAATTCAGTACATCTACACATCGGTACATTGAATTCAGTACATCTACACATCGGTACACTGAATTTCAGTACATCTACACATCAGTACATTTAATTCAGTACATCTACACATGGTACATTGAATTCAGTACATCTACACATCGGTACACTGAATTTCAGTACATCTACACATCAGTACATTTAATTCAGTACATCTACACATGGGTACATTGAATTCAGTACATCTACACATCGGTACACTGAATTTCAGTACATCTACACATCAGTACATTTAATTCAGTACATCTACACATGGGTACATTGAATTTCAGTACATCTACACATCGGTACACTGAATTTCAGTACATCTACACATCAGTACATTTAATTCAGTACATCTACACATGGGTACATTGAATTTCAGTACATCTACACATCGGTACATTGAATTTCAGTACATCTACACATCGGTACACTGAATTTCAGTACATCTACACATCAGTACATTCAATTCAGTACATCTACACATGGGTACATTGAATTTCAGTACATCTACACATCGGTACACTGAATTTCAGTACATCTACACATCAGTACATTTAATTCAGTACATCTACACATCAGTACATTGAATTCAGTGCATCTACACATCGGTACATTGAATTCAGTACATCTACACATCAGTACATTGAATTCAGTGCATCTACACATCGGTACATTGAATTCAGTACATCTACACATGGGTACATTGAATTCAGTACATCTACACATGGGTACATTGAATTCAGTAGATCTACACATCGGTACACTGAATTTCAGTACATCTACACATCAGTACATTTAATTCAGTACATCTACACATGGGTACATTGAATTCAGTACATCTACACATCGGTACACTGAATTTCAGTACATCTACACATCAGTACATTTAATTCAGTACATCTACACATGGGTACATTGAATTCAGTACATCTACACATCGGTACACTGAATTTCAGTACATCTACACATCAGTACATTTAATTCAGTACATCTACACATGGGTACATTGAATTTCAGTACATCTACACATCGGTACACTGAATTTCAGTACATCTACACATCAGTACATTTAATTCAGTACATCTACACATGGGTACATTGAATTTCAGTACATCTACACATCGGTACATTGAATTTCAGTACATCTACACATCGGTACACTGAATTTCAGTACATCTACACATCGGTACATTCAATTCAGTACATCTATACATCGGTACATTGAATTTCAGTACATCTACACATCGATACATTGAATGTTAGTACATCTACACATTGGTACATTGAATTCAGTACATCTACACATCGGTACATTGAATTCAGTACATCTACACATGGGTACATTGAATTCAGTACATCTACACATCAGTACATTGAATTTCAGTACATCTACACATCGGTACATTGAATTCAGTACATCTACACATCGGTACATTGAATTCAGTACTTCTATATATTTATCAAGTTAAAAAAACTGTTGAGAAAAATAACTGCTGTCTTTTTTATGTTCCTCTCAGTCCTTTCATTCAAGCTTCTACACTCTTATTTCGCTTTTCAAACTGGCCTGTTTTTCCTGCCCATGTTTTTCCTCTTCTGCTCTTTCTTCCACCTTGCTTTATAGCACACTCTCTTGCAAGCAGCGATAATCCTCTTTAGTGTGTGTGTGTGCGTGCATTTGTGTGGGTGTGTGTGTTTCTCTGCTCTATTGTTTGATACTGAGGCACAACAGGGTGGTAGTTTGAGTTCCATTGAGAGGCCTTTTGATGCATTTGTTTGGCGTTTATCGAGCGTTGTTTGAATGTCAGTGCTGAGTTACTCCCAGGGTGCTCCTCTCATCTGTGTGTGTACAGTAATCGCTGGTGTGTGTGTGTGAGTGATTGTGTGTGTGTGTTTCTGTGAGTGATTGTATGTGTGTGTGTTTGTGTGAGTGATTGTGTGTGTGTGTTTGTGTGTGTGTGTGTGTGTCTGTGCATGTGTGTGTACGTGTGTGTGTGTCTGTGCATGTGTGTGTGTGTGTGTGTTATTCTCAGTGTACTCCTCTCATCCCTGTGTGTGTGCAGTAGTCACTGATGTGTCATAGCTGTGAAAGGCCTGACAGCCACGTCTCCCTGTTTTCACAAACCTAACATATCTCCCTCTCTCACTGTTTATACATGAACATATACAAATATAAACTGTCTTCATCCCCCTCCCTCCCTCTCCAGTCCCCACTTTTTCTATTTTCCTCCCTCTCTCTTTCCGTCTCTCTCACCTTCCCTTTCTCTTTAGCTCTTACTCACTAGTTTAACATTTTTGCATTCATTTAGCCGAGCAACTGACAATGTAGAAGAAACACAAGCGCGTTCATCTGATTTATATGAGAAATACTGCCAGACACTGCTAACAACAACTTTCCATTATCAGTATGGCAGGAGTCCTAGCATATTGCCCGAGCATTTTAGGATGTGTCATATTTAATATGCAAGACCAAGCCAACTTCCTCTCCCTGTTTCTCAATGACACTCTCTCTATTCCCCTGCACACTCCACCCCCAAACTCTATTTCCAGACAGGTAGAAACAATATGCTAATTTGCTGATGTACTTAATTACCGGTTTAATTGATGCATTAAAAAGATACAAACAAATCACCCGTCTGTGAGTACAGCAGTGCTTTTCTACGCACCTGGAGAGATTTACACTCTCGCGTTTCAATTAGTTACAATCACCTGTCTGTGAGTACAGCAGTGCTTTTCTACACACCTGGAGAGATTTACACTCTCGCGTTTCAATTAGTTACAATCACCTGTCTGTGAGTACAGCAGTGCTTTTCTACACACCTGGAGAGATTTACTCTCTCGCGTTTCAATTAGTTACAATCACCTGTCTGTGAGTACAGCAGTGCTTTTCTACACACCTGGAGAGATTTACACTCTCGCGTTTCAATTAGTTACAATCACCTGTCTGTGAGTACAGCAGTGCTTTTCTACACACCTGGAGAGATTTACTCTCTCGCGTTTCAATTAGTTACAATCACCTGTCTGTGAGTACAGCAGTGCTTTTCTACACACCTGGAGAGATTTACACTCTCGCGTTTCAATTAGTTACAATCACCTGTCTGTGAGTACAGCAGTGCTTTTCTACACACCTGGAGAGATTTACACTCTCGCGTTTCAATTAGTTACAATTATATGCAGAATCGTCTTTATGCATCCCTACCGTCAATGAAAGCTGCTGTTTCAGGACATATATTAACCAGGAAATAAATGTAAATTAATACACATATGGCTTCAAAAAGCCTTAACCTATCGCACCGCCCCCTAAAGCACACTTGCATGTACATCCATACACACTCAACTGCTATATAATAGTTTATTACTGTCATGATGGCTCTCCAGAAATGGATTTCACCCTGATTGATGGCATAATCTTCAATATGGAATTAGAGTGTCAGAAATCTGCATCACCCGAGGCGGTGGTAACAGAGCCCCCCCCCCCAAACTCTTCTCTTTCTGCCCTCCCTCCTGATTAATTTCAGCAGGGTTGTGAATTTGCATGAATGAATGTCAAATTACCTCTCGCGAAAAGAGCCTCCTGTCTATTTTTCTCCACGCTCCGCTCAGCTTTGTTGACACTTATTGGGAATAATAAGGAAATATTTTCAGCGCCGCACCGCGACCGCAGCCCACCGGAGGGGTAAGGCAGCCGTGACGGAGGTGTGGAACGGCGCCCGAAAAAATACTACATTTCTTCATCTGCGTTACCGAACATCAGCAGTCCCAAGGGAAAGCACCACTTTTTTATGACCATTTCATATTTGACTTTGACTTTTTTTTATACTTATAATTGAATCAGATTCTACTTACATTCACTTTACATCTGCATCTTTCCCAAAAAGAAACAAATTAACGCCCAATTCGAGGTGCGCTAATCCAAACCCCCATAACAATACGCCGTTTCCACGGCAACGGCAGGAGTGGACAGATTGTTTGTTAGCGGTGGAAATCCCCCCGGTGAGGTGAGCGAGTCGTTTGCTCGGCGCGGCTTCGTTTTTTTCGCCCGCAGATTAATTAGACTCAGCGTGTGCAGCTGAGCCTCCGAATTGTGAGTGGAGAGCGGAGGGCAGGCCCCGATCCTGGGGGCCCCCTAAGTGCGACACCCCCATTTAAGAACACTAAAAACACAGTCAATACTGCTTCGTGGTGTCCAGCCTGACCCTGGACATCGACCCACCCAGCCCCAGCCCCCCCAAATCTGTCTCCCATAGCAACCCGCATCAACTCTTCCTGTGAGAGAACAGCGGCTGGGAGCCACGTTGACAATTAAATCGGTTGACGGTTTTTAGAGGACCGGTGAACGACTGCCGTCTCGGTAGAGTACTTCTGCCCCCCCCCCCCCCGGGCTTCGGCGACACGACAATGACGTTTAAATTACCGCTGTACAGCTGTGCGGAAACTGAAGAGGGATTACAGCAGGACCCGCCAGATCTACAGCACAACAGCCCTATTGGGGGCCTGCTGGGGATGAAACCAAAAAAGGCTAATGGAATGGATTGGAGAGGCAAAGTTTTAGGGAAACGGAATCCACTTTAGGTTTTGTGGCTATCACTAGCTACTCGTACTGGGGTGGCTGGTTCCTCAGGAAGCTTTATCATGCCAATCATCTGAACCTCAGGCCCTCACCTGTACAGTACCCGGGAATGGGAAGGCGCAGAGGCAGGGTTTAGCTTTAGCCGCTACGGTGTGATCGCCTCTAGCTTTACGTTACAGGTTAATGCCTGAGACGGCTTAGCCCCTCCAACTGGGACCCCAACAACAGAACCTGAGCACTGGTCAAAAGCAGGAAGTGACCATTGGTTTCTTAGTTAAAGTACATTCCAGGACGTTGGGCTGACTGACCTCACATCAGAGCATCATCCAATGTCATTCACATTGGTCAGATTCACAGCGCCATAAATGTGGGAGTGGGAGCCTATCCCAGCATTCATTGGGGCGAGAGGCAGGAGTACACCCCTGGGCAGGTCGCCTA